>BDMV01000002.1:22180867-22270375 GCA_008326285.1 Oryza officinalis
ATATGAATTTTAGAAGTTTTGAGCCATTTAAATGAATTTCTGGAAATTAATTTGATTTATTGCGCAATTATTAATTAATTTTACAAAGGAAAGGACTACGCTAACATCATCAAAGGGAATCGGTGCCGGAACGGCGGGTCCCACGTGTCAACGGGTCAAGGGGCGGCTGATCCACGGTGGACCAAGTCCACGCACGCACGGGTGCGGACGCACCACGTGGCACTGACGTGGCGGCCACTGCGGATGGAAGGGAGAAAGTAGCGCCGACGTGGACGCCAACGTGGCGAAGCCGCGGGCGGCCACGTGGTCTGGGTGTGGACCGGATTAAACAAAGGGGGCCCACGCGTCGGCGACACAAAAGTCGGCGAACCGGAGAGAAAAAGGAGGTGAAAAGGACTTTGCAGGAGAAAGGGGAAAATTAGGCTGAGAGGGAGGTTAACTGGACTTGAGGAGATAAGCTAGATTTTCTCGGGAAAAAGTTAAAAGGGCCGAGGGACGTAAAGTAGACTTTTGTGTGGATAAAAGATAATAGGCCGACAGCCCAATAGAGGAGAAAGGGCGAGGAGGGAGCAAACATGGACTTCTCGCGATGGGCGGCGGCAATCGGGCCGAGCGGGGTAATGGGCCGGCCTGAGAAAAGAGGAGGGGGACGCAAAATAGACTTTTGCAGGGAGATGGGCCAATCGGCCCAACGGCCGCTGGGCCGGGAGAGGAGAGGGGCCGGCCCGAGTGTGGCCTCTACGGCCCGGGGCGGGCGGCTAGGGTTTGGCCAAACCCTAGGCCGACCCGGTGAGGGCATGGCGGCGGCGGCTACGGCCGTGACGGCGAGGCGGCGGCGCGGCCACCGGCGGGGACGGCCGGCGAGCGGCGACGGCGGTGGCGCTGTGGCGGCGGCGGCGTGCGACGGCAGCGCACGGGCGGGGCGGCGCATCGATGGGGAAAGAAAGAAAGGGAGAGAGAGAAGAGCTCACCGGGCGGCAATGGCGACGGAGGCCGGCCGGAGGAGGCGGCGGTTCGGACTCGCGGTGCGGGCGGCCTTCCGGCGGCTCCCGGCGGACGCGCAGGGGCGGACGGGGGTCGGCGAGCGGCGGCGGGGCCGATGGTGGTGGCGGATTGGCGCGGCGGCGGCGCTAGCGGCGGGAAGCGGCGGCCGGAGCGGTGGCGGGCGGCGGCGGTTCGGGTTCGCGCGGGGAGCACGGGAGAGGGCACGGCGAGCTCGCGGGAGTGGGGGAAACGGTGGAGGGGAGCACGGGGGTGCTTTTTGTAGGCGCGGGTGGAGGATCGTGGCCGGAGATGGCCGGGAATCGCGGCGGAGTGGGGGGGTGGCGGCGAAAATGGCGGCGGGCGGTTGTTGGCTTGCCCGGCCGGAGGAAGGAGGAGGGAGGCAAAGCGGACTTCGGCGCGGGCGCGGCCAACGGGCCAAGTTGGGCCGGAGGGAGAGAAAGGAGGGAAAAGGCCGCGTGGGCCGCGGGGAGAGAGAGGGGTTTTGGGCCGGAAACGGCCCAAAACAAAAGGAGACCTTTTTAATTGGTTTTTCTTTTATTTAATCAATTAAATGAACTTTGTGACTTTAAAATTATTTCTTTAGCTCCAAAAATTCACGAAAATTTTCGGAGAGTACTTTAGGGCACAAGGAATATTACAAAAATATTTCCGGCCATGATTTTTAAAGGAAAATTTTAATTTCCTTGCTAATTTCACTTGTTTAAATTGCTTTAAATTTTTATTAAATTTCTGGAAAATGTATTATTAGGCAATTTTTAATCCCGATCGAAAATCGGGGCGTGACAATGTCTGCTTCCCTTCAAATTAGGATCTCTTCTCTGATGCCACTATATAACTATGCTGCTGAACACGAATTGTGCTTGAAAATCCGCGCATTGTGCTCTTTCCAGATGATCCAGCACACCATAAGGCATAGGGATGCGTCAATCTAGGTTTGTCCCGTTGGTTAGTGGATGTGTCGATCAATCAGTTGTTTCGATCCCAACCTTTGCCTTCAATTCATTTTCTTCTTCCTTTTTATCTCTGCCTAGCCTTCTTTTTCTCATCTGATTTTCACATCTTCCTCTATTCTTCCTTTTTCCTCAATATATTTCCTTTTTATATCTGCGTAGCCTCTTTTTCCTCATCTGATTTTCACACCTTCCTCTATTCTTCCTTTTTCCTCAATATATTTCCTTTTTATATCTGCGTAGCCTCTTTTTTGTCGTCTAATTTTCACGTCTTCCTCTATTCTTCCTTTTTCTCCCAATATATTTTTATCTCTGCCTGCCCTTCTTTTTCTCATATGATTTTCACCTCTTCCTCTTCTTCCTTTTCCTCAATATATTTTTATATTTGCTTGGTCTTCTATTTCTCATCTGATTTTCACCTCTTCCTCTTTTCTTTTTTTCTCAATATAGCTTCTAATGTTACTAATATATTTTTCTATGTAATTTTAATACCCATCCCAAAAATCATGTGTCCATCACTATCGCCCATGCCGTCACCAACAACCAATATAACTTTCAATGCTACTAATATTTTTTTCATGTAAATTTTGAATACCCATCCCGAAAATCATGTGTCTATTATTGTCGTCCGCGTCACCACCAACACCCAGTGACACAACAGAAGGCCAGAAGCAGACGAAAGCAGCAGCCCAGCCCCAAACAAAGAAGCCCGCGCCGAAGGAGGCTGAGAGCCCGAAACAGAGGCACAGCCGGCACCATCGTCTGCTCCGAGTCCATGAGAGGCGTTCAGGCGTGCATGTGTTCGCTGACTGAGGAGGAGGATGAGTTGATCATTGACGTGCTTAGCATCTGTGTAAGCATATATTGCCAGGATGTATGTGTCTCCCATTGGAGACTTGCTAATGGGTGGAAATCCAACCCAACCCAAATGCAATAGTAGCAAAACTGTCATACCAATCCCCAAATTCAATCCAATCCATGGGTTGCACCCATTTCTCAACCCACAGCCAATCCATGGATTGCCAACTATACCAAACCATGAAAGCCAACCCACTTCACGTCTTAGCGGTTAGCGGCCATGGTTTACTGCTTGCCGGCCAGGAGCTCCAATGCTCATTCCATGTCTGCATGCGAGCTCTCGGCGGCGGCGGCGCTGCAGGCGCCTTATGCGTGGGAGGGGCCGCCATTGCTGGCGAGGCAGCCGGGCGCATCGTCTGCATGATGGCGTCCAAGTTGTCTTCGTCGTCGTCAGCGACCGCGCGTCGTCCTTGCCGCTGTCGACGGCTGTTACTGCCACGGCCGGGGGCGGCAGTCAGGACCCAAAACTCTGCTCAAGAACCGAATGTTCCTGCGCCAGCGACGCCAGGCTCTGCCTTGTGTCAAATGTGTTGGACGCGGCGGTGGACACGCCCTCGTCGGACTCCGTGGTCACACAAGATTCGCCACCGCCGGAGTCGGAGGGAGAGTTCGTGCTCTGTCAAGTCGCCGCCGTACACAGCCGCCGTGCCGAACCCCTCCTTGGGCTTGACAACAAGCGAAGCGACGCGCATCCTCCACGCGGGGACGACCGGACGACAGCCGCCGCCAGAGTTGTGCTGCTTTGCCTGGCAGTGTTTTCGGAGTTGTGCCTGTGGTCGGACAGCTTCCAGATGATGACGAGGATGATGAGGTGCACGGTGACGATCAGACGGCACGAGCCACACCCGCGGACCACGAGCTGCGGCACGGCGAGGAGCGCGAGGAAGCCGGCCTGCCCCAGCGAACGCCACCATGGCCGCGACGGCCAGTCCGCCGCCGCCGCGGCGCCTCGAGGCGTAGCTGTACGACATGACGTGCGGACGGCTTCTTCCCATACCACGCCTGGTACGGGGTCATCATATAATGGGCTATCTACGTGAGGTATTTCTTGATGATTGATGTTTTCTATGCTACAAGAGAAAATTCGTCTCAAGGTGGAGATTGTTAAATGTGTGATCCGAATTTAGGCATACAATATATTCGGATTAGTTTCCTAGTAGGATTCCTAGTTATTTCCTATTAGGAGTCTTTTCTTTTATCAACTATATATACTCTTGTAAGCCGTACGGGAAGAAAGAAATTCTCATTGTTATTCCCCTACGTTTGTAATCAATTCCTCAATAGTGATCATTGCCAGTCGGCGCCCGTGGTTTTTTCCCGCAAGGGTTTTCCACGTAAAATTCGTGTCTCCGTTGTGTATCTATCTTGTAACAGTCGCGGCCATCGCGTGACGAGGATCCTGCGTCGCCACGTCCGCGTCCGCGCCCTCGGCGCTTTCCGCGGCTGCTGGAACCCGTGCTGCCACCGGAGCTCTCCTGCTCACGGCGAGCCTTGCGACGAGCCTCCCAGTCCTCCTCACAGAGCATCAGGCGCCCCATTGCATCCGTGATCTCCTTGGGCTCGGCGCGCTCCTCGAACACGCGCAGCCGCCCGATCACCTCCTCGATGGTGACCTTGTTCAGATCAAGGAACATCTCGAGGGAGACGGCGGCCTGGCTGAGCCTGTCCGGGACCACCTGCAGCAACTTCTTCACTACCTCTGCGTCGGTGATGTTGTCGCCGAGGGAGCGAAGATTGGAGGCGAGCGTGGTGATGCGGACGCCGAACTCGTTGACGGTCTCCCCTTGAAGGAGAGAATGCCGAATTCTCGGCGGAGCTGCTGCGCGCTCGCGTCGTGCGCGCGTTCGTCGCTGATCCGCAGGTTCTTGACCGCGTCCCACGCCTCCTTCACGGTCCCCTTCCTGGCGAGGGTGCCCCAGAGCTCGGAGGGTACCGAGCGTTGGAGTCCGGCCATCGCTTGCCGGTCGTCGTGGTACTCGTCTTCGTCGAGGTCGTCGGAGATGCCGTGGTGCAGGGGCGAAGCCAGGATTTCAGGTTGAGGGACAAGCCAGTGAAGCCACCAGGCCAAATGGCCAAAACCAGCATATGTTTTCACATATAAAAGAGGTTCAAATGTTTAATATAGTGAAACAAGGCTATATCTGTGCCATACAAATAAAAATTACATCTCAATTAACTTGAACTTAGCTTTACGGGTACAAACTAGATCGAAGGCCTTAATAATATCATCGGAACTAATCATTGTTGCTATATCTTTCTCAATGTAAACCACCAAGTAATTCCGCAAATAGGTATCTCCCATTTTATTTCGAAGACGTGTCTTCACAATTTTCATGGCTGAAAAGGCTCTCTCAGTGGTTGCAGTTGACACGGGGAGAGTCAAGACTAATCTCAACAACCTATCCACCATTGGATAAGAGGAATCTTTACCCAACTTAACTAGCCCACTTGTTAAATCAGCCAGAGATGATAAAATTTTTAATTCTGGATGGTTACACACATCAAGTTGAAAGTGTGGCAGTTGGCACTCTAATTGCATTCTTTCTTGATTTGAGAAATCAACAGGATAGTATTTTTCCACTAGAGTGCATACCTTTTCCATGTCAAATGAATCGAGTCTTGGATCCAGTGAGACACACAATGCTAAAAGGTCTGTCGCTTGAGAACCAAACCGGTCTTCTAATTCATTCAGTTGTTGATCAATTGCAACATTAAACACATCAACTTTATAATGGTGAAAAGTTGTGGTGTTGTCATGCTTGTTTCGAGATTTGGTCACATCAACAAACCTACAAATTTGCAACACAAGGGTGTATTAGATTAATTAATACAAAGTAAATAGTCANCCTCGGTATTTGGATAGCCAATCCATGCCCAAAATAATGTCAAGGTGCTGAGAGGGGAGAACTATTAAAGTGGTAGGAATCACCGTCCCTTGCAAAAGGAGCGGCACATTTTTGCAAACCCGGGTCACCATCAAATCCCCCCCTGGTGAGTGTACGACCATAGGTTTATTTAACTCAGAAAGCCTAAATTGCTGACTTCGAACGACTTTTGGAGAGATGAAAGAATGAGATGCACCAGAGTCAAACAGAACCGAAACCGGGACAGAGTTTATAGAAAACGTACCGAGAAGAACGCCCTGATCTTCCTGGGCCTCCTCCGCGTGCACGTGGTTCACGCGGCCATGAGCAACAGATGACGCGGACTGGGCCCGAACTGGGGCCTGCGGGGCTGCCCGGGGCGCAGAGGGTGTAAAAGTACCGCGGGCGGGGGCGGGATTTGTCTGGAATTTGGAGGGAATTTTTCTGGGCAGGGGGCATTCTCTGGAGAAGTGGCCTGCTCCACCACAGTTGAAGCAGTTCATGTTTGTGGGGCCAGAGCCAGGGATGGTGGAGGTAGGAGTGCGGAGTATTGCAGCGGGGCGGACGGTGGGTGTGGTGGGGGTGGATGCGGGGCGAAAAGAGCCAGAGTATACCGGCCTCCATACTTGTCCGACATTAGTTTTGAACCTTTGCCCTTGCTGCTGCTGCTTGCTCTTGAGGGCTGCGAATTTGCGCTTCCGGTTGGCATTCACTATCTTGTTATCAGCTTCTTTTCGGAGCGCCTTGTTGATCAGTCCTTGGAAAGTGTCATGGTCCTGCGTAATCAGCTGACTACGCAGTTCGTCGTTCATTTCGTTCAGGAATTTATCGACCTTTTTGTCTTCGTCTGGGAGATCCTGTGGTGCATAGCGGGCCAGTTGTATGAACTTGTTGAGGTAGTCATGCACGCTCAGATCCCCCTGGGTCAAGGCCCTAAACTCATCTCTTTTTAGTTTAATAAGGGCCGCCGGAATGTACGCCCCTCGAAAGGCTTCAGTGAATTCTTTCCAGTCTGGCTCGTCCGTGTCTGCTGTGTGAGATTTCTTGTAAGTCTCCCACCAATCACTAGCTGTTCCTTCAAGCAGGCTAGTGGCGTATCGGACCTTATCTTCTTCGTCGGCTCGCACTAGTTCCAACTTCTTTACCACAGTGCACAGCCAGTCTTCCGCTTCTAGTGGTTCTGCGGCCTCCAAGAAAGTTGGTGGCCTGGTCCTTATGAACTCTCCATAGCTGGGTGCATGCCGCCTAGCCCCAGCCGTTGCTCCGGCGGACCCGGATTGGGCCGTATGGTTCCCAGACCCTCCATTGTTGAGCATGTCGAGCATGCCTCGCATTAGCACGTTCTGAGTCGCCATCAACTCAGCGATGCTGGGGGGTGGAGGTGGTGGCGGCGTCGCATCGCGCGTACGGGCTGATCCGGAGCCCGATCTCGCGGTCCTTGGGTTCACCATCTGAGAGCAGGGTGGCATAGGCAGTGTTAGCGTAAGGGGGTAGGGTTGTTTATGGTATAGCAACTCTAATGTTGTTCAGGTTGTGTTATCTGTTGTGAGACAAACACTCCCATAATCGTAGCATAACTCATAATAATATAAACAGATGCACTGGTGCAAAGCCTAAGTACATCCTACTTCCCCTGCTAGAGTAAGGGAAGGAGGTACAACTACATACATGACGATGCAAAATAGGAAGGTGCGACCTCTTCTGCTCAAACGCAGGTTAGAGGGGTACAATACAGTAATGAACACCTCAGCGTCTACTGAGTCTAAGTAGTGGTGGGTGGGAACAGGCTCGCTGTCCAGAGGACCACCAAAGCGAGTCTAGTTCCTGGCGCGCAACGGTTCCTGCCTAAGGCAGAACCCACTCCACGCGCGGGTCCAAGGCCGGGTCGTGGCTAGCCTCATCACCCACGCGGCGAGGGGAGCGGCTACGGCTGCGACTGCGAGGGGCAGTCTCGTCAAACTCGCGGTCGCCGTCGTAGCCCGAGGTGGTGCCGCGGAGGAGGCGGCTACGGCGACGTCTCCCGAACGTGGCCGGGTCACCGCAGCTCCGGCGTCCCCTGCGTGCTGCTGGGTCAGAGGTGGCATCGACAAAGGGCTCGTCGATCTCCACGACCCTCTCCTCTGGGTCCTCCTCGACGGGTATGACGGACCTGATGACGTCGTTGAGGGTGCCGCTGGCTAGTGCGGTGAGAGCTGCAGTAGTCGGTGCCGCCGAGAAAGCACGCAGCACTGGTGGCAGGGGTGGCGCCACACCGATCACCACATCGTCCTGGGTAGCTGTCGTGATGAGGGCGGTGGTGGTAGTGGTGGCGACGAGCAGTGCCGTGCCGGAAGCAGGGGTGAGTCCCACCCCCTGAGCAGGAGTCGAGGAGCGGGTAGCGGGGCTCCCAGTAGTCGACGCTGCGGCCACCGAAGCACGGAGTGCGGCCAGGTACTGTGTGAATGTCGGTGTAGCCGTGCGGGAGCGGGTGGCAGTGGCTTGGCCGGCCCCTGCGGCTGGTGTAGACCGTGGGCTGAAGGTGGTGGCGAAGCCAACGCTGACGGTGCTGGTCGTCGGCGGAGCCGGTGCTGAGTGGACTGGTGCGGTCTGCTGGCGAAGTGTGGCGAGCGCATGCTCCAGCTCAGAAATTTTGTGCTCCTGGCTGTCGCACCGCTCACCAAGTAGCTCGTACCTCTCCCGGAGGTTCGAGATGATGGAGTCAGCCTCGCGAAGCAGGTAGCGGAGGTGGTCAACCTCAGCGAGGTTCTCTCCGTACCAACTGACCAGGAAGAAGCGCTGGTTTCGAAGTTGCTGAAGGGCGTACTGGTCGTGGAAGGTAAAGTCCATCTACAAAAATTAAGCACAGAGTCAATAAAAATTTTTACTAAATCGTGTGCACCGGGGTAGAGTTTTGCAATTAATATTGTTTTGGTACGCGGGGTGCACTTATGTGAGGCTAAACCAAAACGAAGTCTCGGATGGTGGGTGCCAAGGGGTCTAATCCTACAGTTGCAGGCTCTGATACCAGGTTTGTCGGCCCCTGATTTTATAGCACAGGAAACCATATGTGTTTACAAATACCAACTCCCTGGATCGGTAGGTTGGTATACACATATTACAACTCTGGTACACATAGTCTGCATCGCATAGTCTTACAATACCAAATATTACATGGGAACCCGAGTAGGTTCTAATAGGTCGTGTCTGACCGGATACAATACCAAATAACATAGGATAGCGGAAGCGAGGCTGCGGCGGTCCATCTATACTCCACAGGCATCAACTGGGGATTAGTCCCTATGGTTCCTCCGTACCATCCCCCTCCTCGGGGATCAGTTCGACTGGCATGTCCTCATCATCAAGAGCTAAAAGGGTAGAAATATGCAAGGGTGAGTACCAACCGTACTCAGCAAGTCACCACTATAGAAATGCAACAAATGCATATAGAGATCCAAGGCAGGTTTTGGTTTATTTGCGTAAAGCCAGTTTTCGCAAGTTATTTCACAAGCCTATGGCCTAGCAGTTTTAACCATGAAAAGAATTGCCGCTATGTAAAGGTTGTCATTAATTAGAAGTTCCTTCATCACAATCTAACCTTCCCACGCATGGGGCAAGGTCACCCATGTTGTATTTATCCCAACTTCTTCTAAACAATTTAAAAACATGTGAGTCTAGTCAAGAGTAATACAAGTCCCGGCGCTCATTAACCGCGAGCACGGCTATTCGAATAGTTTAATTTACTCACGCTGCAGCGGATGTACGCTTTTAATCCCACACTCCGTGACGCACCCAACACATGAGACTTGTCACGGCCCGGTTTTTCAGTTACCCTCGCATGGCGGCACCCGCTCCAAGGACTATGAATCCCCATTGCACCCCCGGCGCCACATTCCTACCTCGAGCCGGTTGTGAGGGGAGTCCTGGCGCTCCCGAGATTGAAGGTTACATTATACATATATAAAGCTTGACGTCATTTAAACCACACACTTCCACATTTCCATACTGATATCCAGAACCTACCATGTCTGGGGTGCCACCCCACGAGAATAACCTAGTCCACCAGGTCTAACCCCACTCAAGAAGTGTGGTCGTACTCGGTTCGTTTCCTGCTTAGCTTCTTGACTCGGTCCTTAACTGACCAGGGTCGGCGGCTTATCGTTCCCAGAACCACCCATATTCTATCCGTGCCGCCCCAGTCGAAATCACTTTTGTTTAATTAAGTTTTTGGGTTTTCACAAAGGTTTCATGCGGTGGGTGGCGCTTATGTCTCCACCCGATCTCTATTGATCACCCCTATCGAGTGATCAGTATAACCACGTCCACATATCCCACATATAGAGTGTATAACGTCTATGTAAGCAGGGCTAAGCAGTGAGTAAATAATCACGCGTAAAGTAATATACTCGGGTCACAAAGGTGTAAATACATAAGGATAAACAATATCAAAGGTAAGGCTTAAGCAAATGTAGGTACGCGTTTTATAATTAGCATGCAATTTTGTTTGCAATCAACACATTTATAAAAATAGGATCAACATGTTCGAGGAAGGGGGCGTAGTGACTTGCCTTGCTCACTCGAGGGTTCGTTATCAATTGGCTCAGTTTCCTCCTCGCAGATGTACCCTGTCCGGTCGAATAATAACGTCACGAACTACTCGCTCACAAAAAGAGCAAAAAATTCCAAAAAGGAAAATAACCAAACCAGTGCCATTGCGTAGATCTTGATTTTTGAAAGATTTTGACGGAAGTTTCGTTCAAATTCGACTTAAAACGAGGGAGATACGGATTTGGAGGATTAATGGATTTTCTGAAATACGGAAATGGATTTATTAATTTGGAAAGGGATATTCTTGGGAATATTCTTTGGCTGAGAGGCTCAGAGGGGGCATGTTGGACTTTTATTTTGGGAGAGCTTTGGCCTTAGCCCAAGGTGATGTAGGTCGGTTAGGGAGGTAATACAGACTTCAAGAGGAGAGTTGGGTGAGTAGGGGGTTATAAATTAGACTTCGTCGAGGAGGGAGGCTGTTGGTGGGTTTCGGCCCGGAGAATATAATATAGACTTTTGCAGGAGGACTTTATGGGCTCGGCCCTGAAAAGAAGAGGAAGGGGATTTAGATTTTTTTTTAAAAGTCTGTGGTCAAAGGCCCACGGAGAGAGAGAGAGTGGGGCCCACCGGCGGGTCCCACCTCTTTTTCTTTTCCTCTTTTTTTTCTTCTCTTCCCTCCTTTTTCTCTCTCCTTCTTATCTTTTCTTTCTCTCTCTCTTCTCTTTCTTGCCTTCTTTGCTTGTTCTTGCCGGGAGGAGAGGCCGAGCGGGAGGGCACCGATGGCCGGGCGACGGCGCGGCTTTGGCAGCGCGACGCGCGGCGCGCGGGTTCGGCGGCAGGGCGGCGCGGGAGGCGCAGACCGGCGGCGGCTGTGGCCAGGCGGCTCGGCTGCGGTCGGGCGGCGCGCGGGCGCGGCTGGGAGCGGCTGGGGGTCGCGTCGGCCGGGGCGGCGCGGGCGGTGGCGCGCGGCCGGGAGACGCGGCGCGGCGGCTGCGGTCGGCCGGGCTGGCGGCTGGAGAGGCGGCCGAGCATGGCGGCACGGCGCGGCGGTGCCACGACAGGGGCGGCGGCGCGCAGCCGAGGCGGCCGGGAGGCGGTTCTGTGCCGGCTCGGTTTGCGCGGCACGGCCAGGAGGTTGGTGGCGCGCGGCTTGGCCGATGTCCGCGGGAGGGAGGTGGTCGGCCGGGGCAGCTCGGCAGGAGACGACGTGCTGGCCACGACGTCGGCCGTGCGCGAGCTGCTTGGCATGGGACGGCACGGCTTGGCGCGTGCGCCGGCCACTGGGTGAAGTCGGCATGCCGACAGCACGCGCGGCAGGGGCAGCAGCGCGCCGGCTCGAGCGGCTGGTCGAGGTCAAGGGACAGCCTCGGTTGGGTAGGCGACACCGGCCGAGGCGGCTCGACGCAGAGCATCGGCAACGCGGCCGGGCATGGCGGTGCGTCGGCACGGCCTGGAAGGCAGCCAGGCGGCTCGGCCGAACGACGACGACGTTCGGTCTGTCGGGCGGCTGCAAGTGTACATGCATACGTATACCTACAGCTAGCTAGCTGCTTGCATGCATGCATGCACACGTTCGGCTAGCTGTATGGCGCATGCATGGCCGGCTGTGAAGCGATGGTCGCTGCGGAGGGCGGCCACGCAAGGAATGGTTACAGTGCTACGCCTCACGACGTCACCGTGCCGCGGTAATGACGGTAGACGAGACACATGGTAGGGAAACAAAAGCAAGAGGAAGAGCAGGAGAGGAGCTCACCTTGCGGCAGCCGGGTAGCGGCGTACCGGGTGACGGTCCTCGTACAACTACGGTCGTCGAGGTACAGCCTGGGGACGGTCGACCCGCCGATCGTCCTCGCACACCACGTGTTCGATCGGTGACAACAAACGAACACACAGTGTTAAGGAATAATTGTTAGCGGATTAGTGCAAGTTAGGTGTCAGGGGTTAGCGAGTTAGAAGTCAGCGGGTTAGTGAGTTAGAAGTCAGCGGGTTAGATGTTAGGGATTAGCCGTTCGATAAGTCAGTCGTTCTCGGGTTCAAATGACGGCGCGGCGGCCTATCCGTCCTCTTGCTCAACTGAGGCCCAGCCGGAGCCGGCCGCGGCGGAGCAAGCGGAGAGATGACGGCGTGTGCGCGGAAGGGTGTGACTGAAGAGAAACAAAGCAAGGAGGAGGAGAAGAGAGGATGGAAAAGGACGGGTTGCGTAGTCGGCTATGGTTGCCCTTATATAGGCTTCACCGCACGAGCTCATCTTGAATGGCCATGAAGATAGGGACGGGGTAGTTGCAGCGGCCGCGCGGGTTGGCGCATATGCTGCATCGACTATCGCCGTTCGGGAGACAAAGGCTGGCTCCTGTGCTGCCTGCCGTCGCCACCTACCGAAACGGAAGACGGCGACGGTAACACGGCGGGGGCCACCGTCGTTCGATATGAGCGTCGCCCGGTGTACGTGCATAGGCTGTTGCATGCATGCTAGCTTGGGCTCGACTAGCTACTTGCATGCAGGCATACGCATAGCTAGCTAGTTGCATGGTGCCTGCTCGTGGCTGGCTTGCCTGCATGCATGCGCATGCACAACTGGCTTGCTGCATGGCTCGCGGCGATGCGAGGTTGGGCAGGATGCGTATGGAATGGATGGCAAGCTCGCCGGTGAGACGGGAGCGGAAGGCGACAGCCGGTGATGTCGTAGCGGCCTCGTCGTAGCGGCGCAGCGTGCGGCGACGTCGTCACCGAAAATAGTATGGGGGAAAATTAGACTTTTATCTTTTCAAATCTAATAGGAATGAAAGAGCTTGGGGAGGTAACATGGACTTTTTCCAGAAAAAGCCCAGCAACAAGAAGGCCACAGTAGAGGGAGCTTACGCGGACTTTTTGGAGTAAAACTAATTTTGGTTAGAGTGAAAATCTTGGGACAAAAATCAGAAGATCAGAGGAGTAGAAAAATTGGAAAATTTCAATAAAAGTTTGGCACTGGCATAAAACAAAGAAACTGTCGGCATGATGCAAAAATTTTAAAATAAAACAGAAATGATTTTTGATCGGTGTATTTTTATTTAGGAATTTCCTCAGGGTGTTACATCGGGAAACTCAAATTTTGTGAGCATTGCATCTTTGGCAAGCATAAAAGGGTGAAGTTCAACACATCTACACATACTACAGAAGGTATTCTTGATTATGTGCATTCTGATTTATGGGGGCCTGCTCGTAAGACATCCTTTGGAGGTGATCGTTATATGATGACTATCGTTGATGATTATTCGCGAAAAGTTTGGCCTTATTTCTTGAAGCACAAATATCAAGCTTTTGGTGCATTTAAAGAGTGGAAAACTATGGTTGAAAGACAACTGAAAGGAAGGTGAAAATACTTCGTACTGACAATGGGATGGAGTTCTGTTCTAAGATATTTAAATCATATTGCAAGTCTGAAGGCATTGTGCGTCACTACACCGTTCCTCATACACCTTAACAAAACGGCGTAGCTGAGCGTATGAACAGGACAATTATATCAAAAGCCCGTTGTATGTTGTCTAATGTAGGTTTGCCTAAACAGTTTTGGGCGGAAGCCGTTTCCACTGCTTGTTATCTTATTAATAGGTCACCCAGTTATGTAATTGATAAGAAGACTCCAATTGAGGTATGGTCTGGTTCCCCAGCAAATTATTCAGACTTAAGAGTATTTGGTTGTACTGCTTATGCTCATGTTGATAATGGTAAATTGGAGCCTAGAGCTATTAAGTGCATTTTTCTTGGTTATCCGTCTGGTGTGAAAGGCTATAAGTTATGGTGTCCTGAAACTAAAAAGATTGTGATTAGTAGAAATGTTGCCTTCCATGAATCAGTTATGTTACATGACAAATCTTCTACTAATGTTCCTGTTGAGAGTCAGCAGAAAGCAAGTGTGCAGGTGGAGCACTTGATCGTTCAGGACATGTACCAGAAAAAGAAGATGTTGCTATTAACCAAGATGCACCTGTTATTGAAAATTCAGATTCTTCTACTGTTGAGCAGTCGCCAAAACATTCTATTGCGAAAGATAAGCCCAAAAGAATTATTAAACCCCCTCAAAGATATATTGAAGAAGCGAACATAGTTGCTTATGCTTTGAGTGTGGCAGAGGAAATTGAAGGTAATGCAGAACCTTCGTCATATTCTGAGGCTATTGTTTCTGATGATTGCAATAGATGGATAACTGCTATGCATGATGAGATGGAGTCACTTGAGAAAAATCGTACTTGGAAATTGGTGAAATTGCCAAATGAAAAGAAACCTATCCGTTGCAAGTGGATCTTCAAAAGAAAGGAAGGTATATCTCCAACTGATGAGGCAAGGTACAAAGCAAGGTTAGTTGCTAAAGGTTATAGCCAGATTCCAGGTATTGATTTCAATGATGTCTTTTCCCTTGTTGTGAAGCATAGTTCAATTCGCACTTTACTTGGTATTGTTGCAATGCATGATTATGAACTAGAGCAAATGGATGTTAAAACTGCATTTTTACATGGGGAGTTAGAAGAGGACATTTATATGGAGCAACCTGAAGGTTTTGTTGTTCCTGAAAAAGAAAACCTAGTCTGTAGGTTGAAGAAATCTCTTTATGGGTTGAAACAGTCACCTAGACAGTGGTATAAGAGATTTGACTCTTTCATGCTTTCTCAGAAGTTTAGAAGATCCAATTTTGATAGCTGTGTTTATTTCAAAGTTGTTGATAGTTCAACTATATATTTGCTTCTTTATGTCGATGATATGTTAATTGCTGCAAAAGACAAATCAGAGATAGCAAAATTGAAGGCACAATTGAGTAGTGAGTTTGAGATGAAGGATTTGGGCGCAGCGAAGAAAATTCTCGGTATGGAAATTACTAGAGAAAGACAATCTGGCAAGTTATATCTTAGTCAGAAATGCTATATTGAAAAGGTTCTTCGTCGTTTCAATATGCATGATGCAAAACCAGTGAGTACTCCTTTAGCTGCACATTTCAGATTATCTTCAGATTTATATCCACAGTCAGATTATGATGTTGAGTACATGTCTAGAGTTCCATATTCAAGTGCAGTTGGTTCACTTATGTATGCCATGGTATGTTCTCGTCCTGACTTATCACATGCTTTGAGTGTTGTCAGTAGATACATGGCTAATCCTGGCAAAGAGCATTGGAAAGCAGTTCAAGGGATTTTCAGATACCTTCGTGGTACTTCTAGTGCTTGTTTGCAGTTTGGGAGATCTAGAGATGGACTTGTTGGTTATGTGGATTCAGATTTTACTGGAGATTTGGATAGGAGAAGATCACTCACAGGTTATGTTTTCACCATTGGAAGCTGTGCTGTTAATTGAAAGGCAAGTTTACAAGCAACTGTTGCCTTATCTACTACGGAAGCAGAGTATATGGCTATTTTTGAAGCTTGTAAAGAAGCTATTTGGCTTAGAGGTTTGTACACTGAGCTTTGTGGAGTTACGTCTTGCATTAATATATTTTGTGATAGTCAAAGTGCAATATGCCTTACAAAGGATCAGATGTTCCATGAGAGAACAAAACACATTGATGTGAGATATCACTTTATTCGAGGTGTGATTGCTGAAGGTGATGTCAAGGTATACAAGATAAGTACTCATGATAACCCAGCTGATATGATGACAAAGCCAGTTCCTGCTACTAAGTTTGAGCTTTGCTCAAGCTTGGTTGGTGTTACAGTATAGTCCTAGAGACTATTTGGCGGGTGATGATTTTATCTACGTGAGGTATTTCTTGATGATTGATGTTTTCTATGCTACAAGAGAAAATTTATCTCAAGGTGGAGATTGTTAAATGTGTGATCCGAATTTAGGCATACAATATATTCGGATTAGTTTCCTAGTAGGATTCCTAGTTGTTTCCTATTAGGAGTCTTTTCTTTTATCAACTATATATACTCTTGTAAGCCGTACGGGAAGAAAGAAGTTCTCATTGTTATTCCCCTACGTTTGTAATCAATTCCTCAATAGTAATCATTGCCAGTCGGCGCCCGTGGTTTTTTTCTGCAAGGGTTTTCCACGTAAAATTCGTGTCTCCGTTGTGCATCTATCTTGTAACAGTCGCGGCCATCACGTGACGAGGATCCTGCGCCGCCACATCCGCGTCCGCGCCCTCGGCGCTTTCCGCGGCTGCTGGAACCCGTGCTGCCACCGGAGCTCTCCTGCTCACGGCGAGCCTTGCGACGAGCCTCCCAGTCCTCCTCACAGAGCATCAGGCGCCCCATTGCATCCGTGATCTCCTTGGGCTTGGCGCGCTCCTCGAACACGCGCAGCCGCCCGATCACCTCCTCGATGGTGACCTTGTTCAGATCAAGGAACATCTCGAGGGAGACGGCGGCCTGGCTGAGCCTGTCCGGGACCACCTGCAGCAACTTCTTCACTACCTCTGCGTCGGTGATGTTGTCGCCGAGGGAGCGAAGATTGGAGGCGAGCGTGGTGATGCGGACGCCGAACTCGTTGACGGTCTCCCCTTGAAGGAGAGAATGCCGAATTCTCGGCGGAGCTGCTGCGCGCTCGCGTCGCGCGCGCGCGTTCGTCGCCGATCCGCAGGTTCTTGACCGCGTCCCACGCCTCCTTCACGGTCCCCTTCCTGGCGAGGGTGCCCCAGAGCTCGGAGGGTACCGAGCGCAGGAGTCCGGCCATCGCTTGCCGGTCGTCGTGGTACTCGTCTTGTCGGGGTCGTCGGAGATGCCGTGGTGGACGGCGTCCCAGACGCGGAGGGTCTGGAAGTTCACCTCCATGACCAGGGCCCATTCCGGATAGTTAGTCCTGGTCAGCATCGGCCACGCGACGTTCGCGGACGGCCGCTCGATGATGCGCTCGACGACGCGCGATCCGGAGTCCCGGTTGCGTGAGCGACGGCCTTGGGAGCGACCACGGCGACGTGGCGGCGAACGCGACGGCTGGACTTTCTTCTCGCCGGAGCCATCACCAGTCAGCACCTTCTCAGATGGTGACTTCGACATGGCGACGACGGGGCCTGGCTCTGATATCCGCCGCCGCCGCGGCGCCTCGAGGCGTAGCTGTATGACATGACGCGCGGCGCGCGGGTGGTTGGTAGCGTCGGCGTGGATCGGTGGATGTCGAGGCTTTCGCGACGCCGACGAGCAGGCGGTGTGGGTGCGATTTATGGACTGAACCAGAACCTTAATCCATGGATCGAATCCATTTCAACCCGAAAAATCACAACGCCATTCCAATCCAATCCGGTCTAACCCAACAGGGGAAACTCTATTCATCCCTGGAATATCCTCTTATTTTTTTCATGTCACTTAAAAAAATCATCAAAAAATTTGAAAAAAAATAGTAAGATAGATCAACATGTGATGTGTCACCCTACAAACATGTATGTTTAAATTTAATTTATATAAGTAGAAACAAAAACAACAAATTTGATTATGAGTAAAACATGTAATTCACGATCAAATTTGTTTTTGTTTCGAATTATATAAGTCTAATTTTAACTTACATGTTTATGAAAAGATACATCATATATTGATTTATCTTTGATAATATTATTTAAATTTTTTGATGACCTTTTATACGTCATGCATGAATCGAGAGGATGTTCCTTCGATGGAACAAAAATCCGCTTCCAACCCAACAGCTATCAAAAACCATTTCCACCCAACCAAATTAAATCCAACTCACAAATTTATATTTCAAAATTAGATTCCCACAGACAGCCGGCATGGCCCTCCCTTTTCCTTTTTGTGAATTCCATTCAGAGCTGTTTGGGGCCCAGAGAGGCGGTGGTGCCCACGAGGCCTACGAGCCCCATTGCATCCGTGATCTCCTTGGGCTTGGCGGCTCCTCGAACACGCGCAGCCGCCCGATCACCTCCTCGATGGTGACCTTGTTCAGATCAAGGAACATCTCGAGGGAGACGGCGGCCTGGCTGAGGCTGTCCGGGACCACCTGCAGCAACTTCTTCACTACCTCTGCGTCGGTGATGTTGTCGCCGAGGGAGCGAAGATTGGAGGCGAGCGTGGTGATGCGGACGCCGAACTCGTTGACGGTCTCCCCTTGAAGGAGAGAATGCCGAATTCTCGGCGGAGCTGCTGCGCGCTCGCGTCGCGCGCGCGTTCGTCGCCGATCCGCAGGTTCTTGACCGCGTCCCACGCCTCCTTCACGGTCCCCTTCCTGGCGAGGGTGCCCCAGAGCTCGGAGGGTACCGAGCGCAGGAGTCCGGCCATCGCTTGCCGGTCGTCGTGGTACTCGTCTTGTCGGGGTCGTCGGAGATGCCGTGGTGGACGGCGTCCCAGACGCGGAGGGTCTGGAAGTTCACCTCCATGACCAGGGCCCATTCCGGATAGTTAGTCCTGGTCAGCATCGGCCACGCGACGTTCGCGGACGGCCGCTCGATGATGCGCTCGACGACGCGCGATCCGGAGTCCCGGTTGCGTGAGCGACGGCCTTGGGAGCGACCACGGCGACGTGGCGGCGAACGCGACGGCTGGACTTTCTTCTCGCCGGAGCCATCACCAGTCAGCACCTTCTCAGATGGTGACTTCGACATGGCGACGACGGGGCCTGGCTCTGATATCCGCCGCCGCCGCGGCGCCTCGAGGCGTAGCTGTATGACATGACGCGCGGCGCGCGGGTGGTTGGTAGCGTCGGCGTGGATCGGTGGATGTCGAGGCTTTCGCGACGCCGACGAGCAGGCGGTGTGGGTGCGATTTATGGACTGAACCAGAACCCTAATCCATGGATCGAATCCATTTCAACCCGAAAAATCACAACGCCATTCCAATCCAATCCGGTCTAACCCAACAGGGGAAACTCTATTCATCCCTGAATATCCTCTTATTTTTTTCATGTCACTTAAAAAAATCATCAAAAAATTTGAAAAAAAATAGTAAGATAGATCAACATGTGATGTGTCACCCTACAAACATGTATGTTTAAATTTAATTTATATAAGTAGAAACAAAAACAACAAATTTGATTATGAGTAAAACATGTAATTCACGATCAAATTTGTTTTTGTTTCGAATTATATAAGTCTAATTTTAACTTACATGTTTATGAAAAGATACATCATATATTGATTTATCTTTGATAATATTATTTAAATTTTTTGATGACCTTTTATACGTCATGCATGAATCGAGAGGATGTTCCTTCGATGGAACAAAAATCCGCTTCCAACCCAACAGCTATCAAAAACCATTTCCACCCAACCAAATTAAATCCAACTCACAAATTTATATTTCAAAATTAGATTCCCACAGACAGCCGGCATGGCCCTCCCTTTTCCTTTTTGTGAATTCCATTCAGAGCTGTTTGGGGCCCAGAGAGGCGGTGGTGCCCACGAGGCCTACGACCCATCTAAGGCCCAAAGCCCACACAAGACCGATAAATGCCTAATCAATACGTCATCGTGGACAGCCGCCGCACTGCGCCTGCGATTTTCCCAATCTACGCCTTGCCTCGCCGGCCGCCGGCTCGCCGCCCGATTTCCTCTGCTGGCTGGCTGGTGGTGCCTTGCCTCCTCGCGCCCGCCTAGCTTCTCCAATCTCCGTAACTCCGGACGGAGGATCAAACGGTCTCCGAGGGGGGGGGGGGGGCGCATCTCAGATCCGGCACCGCCGCATGGTCCGGTGTTGTGTTGTGCAGGAAGGGTGGGTTGTTGCAACGCAACAATGAGCCTCCGGCGGCGGTTCGTCTATCTGGTGGTGGACGGCGGCTGCAATCGCCGGCGGTCTTGTCGTGATAGCTACAGCGCGGACACCTTCCACATGCGCCGCATCAACATGTCGCGCTTCTTCTACCCTGAACCGGCGGCGGCGGCGGAGACGGCTGCAACGGTGGTCGACGCTCGGCTGCCTCGCCCCTGCATCACCTTCTGTGCCTCCTCGCCCATGCACTTCATGCTCTTGGGCCGTGACAAGGTGCTCGCCATGGACCACAAGGGCCGCACCACCATGTACGACCCCGGCGCCAACTCCATCCGCCCCGCGCCCACCCTCACCAACCCCAAGAGCCTCCCCGCCATCTCCCTCCCGATTGGGGACAGCCTCTACATCCTCGACCCGAAAAACTCGGACGACCAATGCTTTGAGGCTCTCGTCTACAAGCCCGCCGGCCGCATGGACAAGTAAAACGACTGGCACTGCCAATCTCTCCCGCCGCCGCCCTAAGTTGCCCGCTCCTGCAGCTTCGTCGGCGCATACGGAGCCATCGCCGCCTATGCGGTGGTCGGCGGCTCAGACTCAGACTCAGCAGAGATCTGGGTGTCAACCAACGACGAGGACGGGGGCACCTTCTCGTTCGATACGGCGCGGCGAGCCTGGACCAACCACGGAGACTGGAAGCTCCCATTCCGTGGCCTCGCCGAGTACGTCCCGGAGTACAACCTCTGGTTCGGCCTCTCCAACAACAACACCAACCATCTCTGCGCATTCGATCTCGCCGGCACAGCCAAGCTGCAGTCGCCGCCGCCGCCGCGCAATTTCTGTAAAGACTTCAAGCCACCCAAAGACTGGCAGCCGGTGTCATCCTATCTGGTGCACCTGGGATCCGGCAGGTTCTGCATCGCCAGATTCTTCCATAAGCGTGTCAAGATTCCAGTCTGCTGCTACTGCGACATCGATATGGACACCAAATTGTACGGCGTCTTCACCGGCGTGGAGGTGAAGGCGGGAAGAGGCCTACGGATGGTCAAGCACAGGTCAGAATGTTATCACTTGGATGACGTTCTCCGGGAATGGGTGCTGTAATATTTTGCGCAAAGAAATACTACCTCCGTTTTTTAATATATTTGCGCAAAAAATAAAAGCCCAGAGCTACCTCCATTTTTTAAATATATATGCCACAGATAGATTTTTTAATTTGTTTGACTATTAGTGTTTTAGAAATATTTGTGCAAATAGATGAAAATACTAGCATGTCTAAATTACTTTTGATGATGACATACTCTCTTCACATTATTTAACTAAGTATCTGATGAATAATAAATATTGACGTTCAAAGTTCAAGAAAAAAACTTAACTAAGCCATATTAAAAAACAGAGATAGTAACAGAACAAAAAGATATGTTATATAAGTCGATAAAGATGATAACATTGTTTTCTTCATTGAACAAATAAATAATCGGATTTGGTCGCATTGTGATTTCAAATGCGAAAGCTCCACTTATAGATGGAACAATAGAAGATCTGATATACTTCGAGGTTACCATGATCATCAAGTTGGCAGAATGATCTCAAGTTGGCACAATGACCTCGAGTGGACCGTACCAGAGAGTCTCAGGTAATTGAGCGGGATCTGGTTTTTTCATGGGGTGGTGGAGGTGGCTACATCGCCAGGGTTTTTTCACACACGCGCGTATCTGGTCTGCACTTGTGTTCTTCTTTTTGTTTTTAGAAGGCACAAGCGACCAGTGAAATTAGATGTGTAGCTAGGGTTTTTCCTCATAGGGGACAACGGTAAATAACTATTCAATCCATGCCCAGCTGTGGATTACCACCTTCAAAATTCAGTATATTCAGACTGATTGCTTCTCGAGAGTAAATGCTCGGGATTTTTTTTTTATTTGGTGCGATACAGCGAGGGCCAGATTTTATATGAGGAGGATTGGATTGTGTGTATCTGTTTATATGTTTCTGTTCATGTTGAAATTCCTATCCGGCATGGTCTGGTTGGTTTTGATAGCTGATTAACTATGCATAGCGCCATTTCTCATATCTGCATATTGGAAATGAACGTCAAATTATTTTTTGATTGCTCGCGATGTGTACTACTAAGATTGAGGTTTTAAATGGCTGATTCTGCTTGCTAGTGAACACAATCTTTTTGTGGTGCAGGATGATCAATGTTCTCATTAGTTATACAATCTCTCTTCTTGGATCTAGATTTTTCTCTAATAGGTATATACTGAAAACAATTTTTTCTAGTCTGGGATTTTGATTCCATTATCTAATAAAAATCTTGTTCATCCAACACTATATTAGTCAGACCTATTAAATTCGCAAATAAAAGCAAACAGCAGACTTCTGTGGTTAACTGGCCACTGAACTACTATGTTCCTAACAAAGGCATTACAATTAAAATAAGCAGGCAGACAAGTACCGTCAAGAGAAAACTCCAACATTTAGCATTGTCTTAGGCTTAGCTTTTTTCTAAGGCTTAGTTTTAATTGTCTTAGACTTAGCTAGGTGACAATGTCCAAGTTTTGTAGCGAGTGTGGCGTTCGTTCACCTGAAGCAAACGGATCTGTCCAAGCACACCCGGAACCTCTGTACCACAAGTCGCGTGATACTGCTCTCTGGCCAAATATGTTAGTGGACACTGTCACCTAGCTATAGCTAGCTGTCCAATATGAATACAATTTTCTGAGTTGTTTCGTGTGTTCTGTTCATGCTTTCCTCCAGATTATTCAGATGGTAATCCTGCTGTGTTTGTTTTGCTTTACAAAATGTCTGTCCAAGTTCTGATTCACAGTAAAAAAAATGCAGTTAATTTTGCTCTATGTAACTTTTCTGCACTCCCCAGATGTTGTAGTTGACATTTTCAAATATGCGCAACTTTAATTATAAATTTGTGCAACCATTAATTTGCTTTTTTATAGTTTGTAAAACCATTTTGGATGATGTTAAGTCCATGCAAGTTGGTTTATAAACCCCTTGGCAGTACTGATTTCTTTAGTGCTTAGTTATATTTTTATGAATGCATACCCTTACAAAGTAATTTTTTTGTACTATCAGTACTAAGAAGTTGAGCAAAGATCTCTTTTAATTGTATTAATAGTTAATACACACAGATACAAATTGCCCTGCTTTTTAGATGCAAAATGCACCCTCCCTTACGTGTAATTGCCTTTTTCCAAACATGTACAACTTTAGTTTTAAATATGTGCAAGTTGGTTTATAAAATTGGGGTAACCTACAGATTTCTTTGTGCCTAGTTATATAGGAACTTTTATATTTATTCCTTATGAATATTCTATATGATGTGATTTGTAAAGTAAGGCCATAGATTCTCTGTTAGACTGTAGTGTGGTAGTCTCTTTATCAACAGGAACTTAGGACCCAACATCTAGTGAGTGATGGGGATGGTGTGGGAACAGAGTCAAGGATTCACCCAAGATTTCATGAACTCACGCCAGCAAGTGTGTCTCTTTTTCATGTATTATATTTTATTTGCTTCAGCCACCTACACCCTGGCACCATAGTTCAAATATCAAAAGCAACTAATATTATATATTGTGTGCAACTTATGTTATAAATATATGCAATCTCAATTATTAAATTGTGCAACTAATTCTTTGCAGTTGAGTACCATATGTTTTTCCTAATTGGTTATAAATATGTACAACTTCAGACTGTATGCTCAGATGTACCAGTTGACAACATTTTGCAACTAACACTATAAATTTGTGCAACTTATGTTATAAATATACACAATCTTAATTATTAATTTGTGCAACTAAATTTTTGAAAGCTTTATTCTCCTGTACAACTTGCAACTAATTTAATAGTCATCTGCTACTCATTATTCGGAATAAGTTTTGAAAACACATTTTGACTGTTACTGTGGTCTCTAAAATCATGTCTTCAGCAAAAACTGTACTGCTTTTGATACCAAACTTTTTTTTTATAAATCTGGTACTTTTGAACACAGGTTCTGTATCCAGCTGCTTGCTGGACTCCCATCACGGGGCAACTCAGGTTCTGCCAAGGCTTGTGATGGAAGGAAGCGGACATAACTGTGGAATTGAGTGCATGCTGTGACATCTTAATTCTGCAGGTGATTTTGTTTGATAATCCGATCACTGCACATTTTTAAACTCATGTTACAAATTAGTCTTCAAACCTTTTGAATGTAGTATGGGTACTCCAAATGGCAGGTGAGTTTTGTTCAATAATCTGAGCACCACCCATGCCACAAATTAGTATGCGAAAATATACTCAATTATCCGTGCTCTATTTACGCATATAATTCTTTTTAAACTCTTAATGTGGCACCTGCTCAAAAAAAATAAATTTAGTATGTGAAACATGGTTTTTTGGGCCTCATGATATTTTGAGATGTTTTGCTGTTTGCTGTGATTTAGGATTGAATGGGAGGACGAATGGGTAGTGTCTTTCCTAGCTATCTTTCTATTTTCATGCATCGGCAGCCATGAGTGAGGGAGTAACCAGAGTACAGTGCTGCGATATTTGTGTTCTTGTTGGAATGGCCCTAGCTTCGTTGTGTAGAACTTGCAGTGTGAAGGAGATCGCAAGTAGGGCTCTCTGTGTGCTCTCTGTGGGTATGTGTATGTGTATGTGTAGCTTCAACTTTCTGCTACAGATCGAACACAAACATTTGTAGGTTGCAACCAACCTGTAGCAGGTGTCAACTCTGTTTCATGTGGATATGCACCGACCTTCCTGCAGCCATGTTTCTACAATTATTAATCTTTTTCCTCCAAGCATGATGCCCCTAGGCTAGTTACAATTAGGGGAAATAAACATTCTGTTTTTCTGAGATGTGCTTAGTCTTTTGTCGACATGTCAACTGTTTGTTTTTTTTAGTTGAGATCCGATGTGGTAATTCTCCTTTGAGGAGAAGACTTACATGAATGCAGCAATGATTTTGTTTCCATGACTTTCTGTTTTTTCAGCATGGTAAGTGATAGGACATTGTCAGATGATGAATGCTCATCAGACAAGTCTGACAGCAAGGTGGCAGATTCTGATTATGCCAACTCTAACTCAGAACAGGAAGAATCCAGTGGATCTGAAAAATACATCACAAAAAAAGATCTCGTCAGCACATTAAAAGATCTGGTATATATGTTTCTTCTTTTTTTAAATATCAATTCAACTACATCTCAGAAGCATCTATAATTTTACATTTGTTTTGCTTTTATTAGTTTTCTGGATCGTTGAAAAGGAAAAGGGGTAGGACAGACAAACCAGTGAAGAGAAAAAAACAAAAGGTAGCACTTTCTTTTTAAAATAAAAAAATGTTTGGACAATCGGCATGTTAATTGGTTGTATAGTTTTTTTTAACAAGGCATCATTACATCTCTATTATTTTTCCAGCGTTCAACACTTGAACACGATCAAGACAAGCCTGGAAGTTTAGACTCCCCAAAACCACTAAGCAGACCAAATGTTACATATTTCTCCAATCTGATTGAAGGGCTCAGCAAGGAGCAAAGGTCTACTATTGAAAAATCTGCTTTTGGCTCTTTGCTAAACTTTCAAAGATGTGCTATACCACTATCTTTCGTCAAATGGATAGCAAGACACACTGATGTCTTCTGTTCAGATATAGTTGTTAATGGGAGATCCATACCAATCAACCCAAACCCTGCCAGCTTCATACTGGGTATCCCCAATGGAGGATTAGAGATCAGGTGTGACAGTGATGCAGGGAAACAATTTTTTCACAGCCATTTCATCATGCTTGGTTTCCCCTTCTAGTTCTCCTTTTGTTCTCCACAACGGCGACTGGAACTGATTAACATGCTTGGTTTATCTTTAGATATGTTCTTTTATAGTTGTCTTGTTCTTGTTCCTCTAAACTTAGATTATGCTTAATTTGTTGCATGCATTTCTTATTCTGCTTTTCAGTGAAATGATTCCTTTTGTCTTAGATAATGTACATGCTATGATTTATATATGTTGTTTGCATTTTTGTTCAGCTTAATTTACCAAGGTTTTAATTCATCCTATCATTATGCTTGATAATAGGATTGCTTAAATTTACAGTATTTTGAAATTTTATTTATATTTTTTAGGTGAAGCTCCTGATAAGAAATCAATGAACCTGCTATAGTGGAGATATTTCTTTTGGTTCCAGTGGTCTACATTGAAGGTGGAAAGCATATTCTGCTCTCTGACTTAATTTGGTTTCATTGCTCTCCAGCACTTCCCTTGTTGCCACCCATTAAGGAAGCTTGTGAAGCTTTTGTTATCATGAAGAATAATTATCTCTCATGCTTAAATAAAATGCATTCATGGTAGGACTATTCGGTTATCTTTACGTATAAAGCTTACCAGGATCCCTTTTGCTCAACATTCTTAGCAACCATCATTACTATTGTTTTACCGATTGTGTTTTTTCTGTGGAGAATTTAGATATGGCAACTGTATGTCTGGTACTCTGGTTGATTTACATAAGTACATTTTAGTAGATAATTGTAAGAGAGGGAAATTTTGGATGGGTTACTTGCCTTGCCTATTTTGCTGTTCTGCCAGGACCAATTTAGCATGAATAACTTCAGCATTCCATTTCTTCCAAATGAACCTTTCTGCTAATCGTTCAGTATGATTTGAGCACTTCGATTTTACTGCAAGTGTTGTTTGGCATGTGCAGGGATATTCAAGCCATAAATGGTTCGTTATCATGCTGGTCTGTTTCATTCCAGTCAGCCATTCATCCATCGATAAATAATTTTTTAGTAGATAATTGTAAGAGAGGGAAATTTTGGATGGGTTACTTGCCTTGCCTATTTTGCTGTTCTGCCAGGACCAATTTAGCATGAATAACTTCAGCATTCCATTTCTTCCAAATGATCCTTTCTGCTAATCGTTCAGTATGATTTGAGCACTTCGATTTTACTGCAAGTGTTGTTTGGCATGTGCAGGGATATTCAAGCCATAAATGGTTCGTTATCATGCTGGTCTGTTTCATTCCAGTCAGCTATTCATCCATCGGTAAATAATTTTTTTCACATATATCTATAAATGACACTAGATGGTGTGTTTTGATCATTCCTGGTTTCAGTCACAGATGCTGACTGAAGAGTGGATTCAACATCTCCAGAAACAAATTCTGCAGGTCATGTTCTAACTTGTATTCTGCTTTGTTGTTTGACTCTTTCCTAGTAAAGCTGCCCTGGAAATTCTAGACTGCTAAATGTCTAAAATATGCCTTAGATTTTAATTGCATAATACAATAAATAGAGAGGACGAAAAAACTTTGTTATCCCTTATTGATCTGCAAAATGGCTTCTTACTTTCACCAAGTTCTTTGTGTTTAATCATTTTCGTTACTGGGAAAGGATAATAAGGTTGGGTAATGGTTGCCTTCAGCAGTTCTTCCTCTGATGGAGACACATGGAGACTAGCTAGACACTCAAGTTTACACGGAATGTTTGTCTATGATTAATTATGTGACTGGTAGTTGTTTAGTAGAAGTGTTGAGATGGACCCTTTTTCAGCTAATTGTCAGTTTCAGATGTTAAACCGACCATTTTTCTCTTTGAATTATTAAGATGATTTTATTAATTTGTTTGGAAGAAGATTCATTTTTCAGAACCGATTACAAAATTTAGTTTGCTCATGATCTCATCTCTGAGTTACTCCAGGTTTTGATGTCCTTGCAGCTGCTTGAAGGAGGTGGGAGTTCTCAGAGGCAATGACATTTCTCATCTCTGAGTTACTCCAGGTTTTGATATCCTTCTAACTGCTTGAAGGAGGTGCGAGTTCTCAGAGGCAACTGATATTTTCTATTACAATGGATATTCTGCAGAGTCTGGTACCCTACACACATTCAAACCCAACCTTTATTATCATTTTAGTTTAGCTGGTCAAAGGGAAAACGAAGCTAGTAGCTTTTGTAGTTCCTGTCTGACTGCAATGCATAGCCCATGAACTAATAAGTTTGGCAGCTAGCACATATTATAACCAAAATGGATATTCTTGCTTGGGATATGTAGAATTTGTGCCTGCATATTTATATTTAGTCTAAAGTGAAACGAAGTGGGAAATCTATGAAACCCTCAGAAGCTACAATTGAACTCTTGCCTGAGCAGAAGATGCTGAGTTTCATGGCAATGCCAACTAGTGAAACTACTGTTGGATCAGGTGGCCATGATACAGCATAAGGAGAACAATAAGCTGGAAAATAGTGTGGTTCCAAAAGCGAAGAAGGTTCTGACTGGTTTCATCAAGAAAGGCAACGGGAGCAGTGGATCGGATATCGGGAAAGGGAAGTCATCAGCAAGGATCGAAGGTCATTCAGCTGCATCTTGTTGAGCTCCAACTTAGTGGTTTCGTGGCTCATAGGAACATGGCGATAGTTGATCGATCTCATAATCTGCGTAAATGATCAGTCGTTGTTTGTGCAGCATAATGTTATTATTATTCTATATGACCCCCTTCCCCGGGGATGGGTTGAAACAGTGATGCAAGCTCTTTAACTGAGTTGAAACAGTTATTATTCAGGATCCCCGTTTTATCTTGACATAAATCTCATTCTGCCTAACTTCAGTAAATTGTTGCAACCTCGAGCTCCATTTCCTGAGACTTCTCTGCTCCACCTGAGGTCATTCTGCCAAACTTGATGATCATGGTAACCTCGAGCTATATCAAAATCTTTTATTCTTCCATCTACAAGTGGAGTTTTCGCATTTGAAATTACAATTAAACCAAATTCAATTTTTTTATTCAATGAAGAAAACAATGTTATCATCTTTATCAACGTATATAACAGATCTTCCTGTTCTTTGTTACAACCTCTGTTTTCGAAAACAAGGTAGTTAAGTTTTTTCTTGAACTTTGATCAGTAATAATTATTCAGTTACTAAGTTAAACAAAGTGAAAAAGAGTAGCACTAGATATGTTATGAAAAGTACTTTAGACATGCTAGTATGTTTGCCTATTTGCACAAATATTTTTAAGAACGACTAATAGTCAAATGAATAAAAGTTGTAAATTAAAAACGGAGGTAGTACTGGGATTTTTATTTTTACGATTGCATGGAAAACAAATCTGCCCCATATCATCACGCACACACCGATAAGAGACAGGAGCTTTCTTATAAGAGACAGATATTCTTTGCGCAATATTACAGCACCCATTCGCAAGAACGTCATCGCAGCTATAACGCTCTGACCTGTGCTTGACCCTCTGCAGGCCTTTTCCCGCCTTGCCGCACGGCTCCACCTCCACTCCGATGAACACGACGTATCTCTCGGTTTCCATGTCATAGTCGTAGCCTGGGATCTTGACCTGCTTATGAAAGAATCTGGTGATGCAGAACCTACCGGATCCAAGGTGCACCAAGAAGGATGACACTGGCTTCCAGTCCTTGGGTGGCTTGAGGTCTTCCCAGACATTGCGTGGCGACGGCGGCGACAGCCTCTTGGCCGCACCGGCGAGGTTGAATGTGTAAAGATGGTTGGAGGAGAGGCCGAACCATAGGTTGTACTCCGGGATGTACTCGGCGTGGCCTTGGAACGGCAGCTTCCACTCTCCCTGCTTGGTCCATGAGTGTCGCGCCGTGTCGAACGAGAAGGTGCCCGCACCATTGGTGGACACCCGGATGTCCAAGCCGCCGACCACCGCGTAGGCGCCGATGGGGCCATAGGCGCCAAAAAATCTGTAGAAGTCAGGCTCGTAAGGTGACGGTGGTAAAGACCGATAGTGCCAGTCGTTGTACCAGTTGTCGGTGACGGTGGTGCTGCCGGGCTTGTAGATAAGAGCCTGGAAAGCGTGTTCGTCCGACCTGGTCGGGTCGAGGACATAGAGGCTGTCACCAACGGCGACGGAGACGGAGTCGTATTTCGTGAGCTTGGTGAGGGCAGGCACAGCGCGGACGGCATTGGAGAGTGGGTCGTAGATGGTGGCGTGTCCCTTCTGGTCGGCGGCGAGCACCATGTCGCGGCCGCGGCCAAAGAGCATGAAGTCCATTCTGCCAGTGCAGTTAGCCGCCGAGGGGGCATAGAAGGAGATGCAGGGGCAAGGCAGCCGAGCGTCGACCATCGCATTAGCCACATCCACCGCCGGCGGCGGTGAGCCCGGATAGAAGAAGCGCGAGGTGTTGATGCGGTGCAGGTGGAAGGTGACCGGCATGTAGGCATCTAGAAAATCCCAGCGTTTGCAGCGGCCGTCCAACACCAGATAGACGAATTGTCACCGGAGACTCATTATTGATAATTATTCTGCTAGTGTAGCCTCCTGATTTTATGAGCAAAATAAAAAAGGGTCTCAAAATCAGAATGAACTGATTACTCCAATACGAATACTACATGCACAATGGATCTGAGATGCCGCCGGAGCGGAGCTATGGAGATTGGGGAAGCTAGGAAGGGGGACGACGAGTCGACAAGGAGTTGACGAGAAGAAATCGGGCAGCTAGCCAGCCTACCAAGAGTCGACGAGTCGCAGGTAGGGAGGGCAAGGCGCGGCGCGCCGCTCCACTCCGCTCCGTCGCCTGCCAAGAGAAGAGTCGGCGAGACCGCGGCGAGACTCGCGGTGCGGGCGCGCTGGGGGATTGATTGGCCAGGGCAGCTGGGCAATGGGCATAGCCGCAAAGTCCACACACCCCACGATTTATATTTGCCCTTTGCCGTGGTTTCATGGGCCTCCGCGAAAAAAAATAAGTTCACTTGTCATGTCTTATCTTTACGTCGAGTTTAATTGACATCCCTAAACAGCAAAATAAAAAATCTTTATCTCCTAACTTATAAAATCGGGTTAAATTAGATCATAAGGCAGTATGAATAGATAGTTTCGCTGACATGACATCCTAGTCAACAAGGAGAAAATAAAAAAAGGTATGTAAGTCCCACATGTCAGTGGCCACCTCTCCTTTTTTCTCTGGCTCCCCCTCTTCCTTTCTTCCTCATCTCTTCTCCTTGTCTCTTCCATGCCGGCGAGCTGCCACCGGCCATCCCATCCCGAGTCGTCCCCGACGGCGCCAGCAAAGCTGCCTCCCTCCTTTGACACACCATCGAGCATGCCCCTCGACGTCCCCTCCAACGCCTGCGTCAACCATGTAATCCACCATCACCTAGTGCCTCGCTCGAAGGTTGCCGCTGCCACTCGGAAGGAGACGAGGTCGCTGCCGCCTTGGTCCTCTTTCGCCGTCCTGGAGACCACCACCCGCTGGAATCGTCCTGCGGAGTGGCTTCGACGCGGCCACCGGATCTGCGGTCTCCATCTTCTGCCCTCCCGCCTCTCCCGCTCTTCCAAGCCCTCACCTCCCGGCTCTTGGTGTCCCAAGAGAGCACACGGTAAGGAAGTGGTGGCGTTGAGGGCGGAGATCGAGGTGGAGGCCGTTGAGCGTGCCTAGGGTGGGTCGGATGCGGGGAGAAGGAAGCCGAGATGCGGGTGGGCGGGGAGGCGGATCGGGCATCGTCGTTGTCGCCGCCATCGCCACCGCCGCCGCCATCTCCCTCTTTGTCGATGTTGCAGGAGGTAGGGGTCTCCCCCTCTCCCCTGTCTCTCGGTCTCTCCAGCTGCGCACATGACCCGAGCAAGGGCAGTGCGAGGAGATGAAAGCCGAGACACGGGTAGGCGGATCCGTCGTCGTCGTCACCATTGACGTTCTCTCTCTCTCTCTTCGTTGGCATTGCAGGAGGCAAGGAAGGGCTTCGCGCTCGGCGTGACTGCCCGTGTTCGCCGACCGCCGACCACCAGCCGCCCACCGGAGGCCCCTCATCACCAACCTCCCACCGTCGCTGCCGCTTCCGTGGACAGGCGGGCCGGTCGTCGCCCTTCTCCCCACCGCATGCTCTGGTGAAGAGAGGGGATAGGGGAGAGGTGGGCGAATGTGGAGGTTGAAGGCCACTTACATGTGGTCCCCATCTTTTTTTCTGATTAGGATGTCACATAAGCCAAAACAATCCTTCATACTGTTATAAGACCTAATTTAAATGGTTTTGTATAGTTTAAGGGTGAAGATTTTTGGTTTGTGGTTTAGAGACGTCAATTAAATTGCACGTAAAAATGAGAGACGGTAAATGGACTTATTTCAAAAAAAAAAAGAAAGATAGAGAGAGAGAAATAAAAGAGAAGTCTATGGCCTGTTTGGATTGATGCCCTATTAAAATTTTGGTAGTGCCAAATCTCGGGCAAGTTTTGATACTTGGTAGGATAAAATTGAAAATATTCATTTGGTTTGAAGCCAAAATATGCTCATAAAAGACAAGTTCATGGGCAAAGCCAAATTTGTGACAAATGTAGTGTTTTAATATAGATGTTTGTTTTGGTATCCTTACCAAAATGTGCAGGTCCAAACTAGCCCCTACTTCACTTCCCTCAACTATAGGAGCCTAGTCGGTATTTCAGCTGTTAACCTTAACGGCTCCTTTATCCACTCCTATTTAGGTTTCATCAGTTGTTTATTTGGTGATTTTGTCCTAAGTAGCATTTATGTAACATGTTGACTTGCTTTTCATCCTATGTGATATCTGGCAGTGTTTACATAGCATAAAAAAATAAAAAACTCAATAATGTTCACATGTCAATAATAATAATAATAATAATAATAATAATAATAATAATAATAATAATAATGGTTTGTCCTCTCGTTAAAAAAAGACGGAAGGTGGGACACCGTCCTCAGCGGTGGATGCATGTGAATACCCAAAATGTTTTCCACATTTTGCAATTCACTACATCATCAACCACCTAAGGTTGTCCCGTTGGTTAGTGGATGTGTCAATCAATCCGTTGTTTCGATCACAACCTTTGCTTTCAATTCATTTTCTTCTTTCTTTTTATCTCTGTCTAGCCTTCTTTTTCTCATCTGATTTTCACGTCTTAATTCATTTTCTTCTTCCTTTTTATCTCTGTTTAGTCTTCTTTTTCTCATCTGATTTTCACATCTTTCTTTATTCTTTCTTTTTCCTTAATATATTTTCTTTTTATCTCTGCGTAGCCTCCTTTTTCTCATTTGATGTTACACAACATCAATCAATGTTACACAACAGAATGTAGGCATTTGTAGATAAAAAAATAAAAGAATGATGTTCTTGAAGTACCATTTCAGAGTACGTGGCAGAAATCGAATTGCAATTAAGAATTTACAAGCTAGCTTATTGACCTTGACATTGGCCTGGTTGGGCCTCGGCTGCTGCTGCTGCTACACGACGAGATCGCCTTTGCCGGAGAGGCTGGTGCAGGAGAGCTTCTTTGTTCTACTTGGGCATCTCGTAAATCTTGGAGAAATCCCCCAGAAAAGAAAAGAAAACTTCTGAGTCTTGTTCTACTGTTTTGATCCTTGCCAGTTTCGAAGTCTTTACTTCCTGCCTAGTTTTTTTTTCTCTCCTTAGCCGTTTTCTTGTGTTCCTCTTGACAGTGGCCTCCGACCATTGTATTATGTAACTAAATTTCTGTTTTTTAATATGTTTGACGTGTAATCTTTTTACGTGTTTGTGAAAAAAAAAACTACTTGAAGATATCCTCAGAAAAGAAAAAAAAACTTGGAGAAATCCCTTGAATTTTGTTCGTTCCTCCAAACCTGCTCTCCTTATCTCGCTGCCACAGTTCCTTCCAAAAAAAATCACTACGCCACCTCTGCGCTCACGCATTCCAAAAAAAATCACTACGCCACCTCCGTGCTCACCAAATTTTAAAAAAATATATTAAAAAAAGTCTAAAGTACATATAGAAATTATAAGAATACAATTTAAAAATAACTAAAAATTAAAATTAAAAAATAAAAAATATTATAAGAAGAGTATAGAAACTATATATGAATTTAACATTGATTGAAAGTCGATTTTTTTAAAAAAATTAAAAGTAAAACTTAGAGTTCATATATAAAAATACAATTTATAAAGAACTAAAATTAAAAAAATTAAGAGAAGAGTCCAGCGTCCATATAGAATAAATTTAAAAATAATTAAATTTTGAAATTAAAAAATAAAAATATTAAAAAAAACATATTAAAAAATAACTAAAATTCGAAATTAAAAAATATTGAAAGGAGAGAGTAGAGTTCATATAGAAATACGATTTAAAAATTACATAAATTCGAAATTTAAAAATGAAAAATATTAGAAGAGAAGTCTAAAGTTTATATAAAATACAACTTAAAAATAACTGGAATTCGAGATTTAAAAAATAAAAAATATTGAAAGAGTAGTTTAGAGTTCATATGGTTAGGGTTTGGACCAGGGTTTTACTTACTGGCAGTTACCGCGGTTACTGTCCGTACCGCGGGGGTACGGTTACCCGTACCGCGCGGTACGGTTTGACGAAATTCGCTCGAATTCAAAAATTAAAAAAAAGAATAAAAATAAAAAAAAATGGTGACGGTAGTGCTTGATTTGTAGTGTTTTATGGTGAAGAAATTTCTCGAAAAAGAGTTATATTTATTCAAATTTGAGAGCGAAACGGAGAATAAATTTGGAAATTGGAAAAAGAAAAAAAAATGGGCCGGCCCGATACTGTGCATGTGTTATAAATTGTTCAATTGATTTCAAGTTATGAATTGAACATATTACCTTAATTGGAAAAAAAAGAATATTATGTTATGAATTGTTCAATTGATTTCAAGTCCGTAATATAGCAAAGATCATGTCAAAAATTTTTATTGTATATCCACAAGTATTGTTCAATTGATTTTAAATCCGTAATATAGAAAAGATCATACCAAAATTTTTTATTGTATACCCACAAGTATCCTACATATTTTAATTATTATCCGTTTCTCTATTTTTTTTATTTTTTTTATTTTGTTCTTCTTTTGCTTTAACTTTGCGCGGTAACCGCGCCATACCGCACGGTAACCGCGGTTCATACCGTGGTTTTCCCGAATTTTTGAATTCAAATTTTCAAACATGAATTTGTCGTGTTTTTTGGCGGTTACCGTGCGGTAACCGCCGTATCGCCGGGTGGCGGTAACCGGGCCCCCGGCGATAAGGTGAACCCTGGTTTGGACCCATCTTAAGCCCACACAAGACCGATAAATGCCTAATCAATACGTCATCGTGGACGAGCCTCCCAGTCCTCCTCACAGAGCATCAGGCGCCCCATTGCATCCGTGATCTCCTTGGGCTTGGCGCGCTCCTCGAACACGCGCAGCCGCCCGATCACCTCCTCGATGGTGACCTTGTTCAGATCAAGGAACATCTCGAGGGAGACGGCGGCCTGGCTGAGGCTGTCCGGGACCACCTGCAGCAACTTCTTCACTACCTCTGCGTCGGTGATGTTGTCGCCGAGGGAGCGAAGATTGGAGGCGAGCGTGGTGATGCGGACGCCGAACTCGTTGACGGTCTCCCCTTGAAGGAGAGAATGCTGAATTCTCGGCGGAGCTGCTGCGCGCTCGCGTCGCGCGCGCGTTCGTCGCCGATCCACAGGTTCTTGACCGCGTCCCACGCCTTCTTCACGGTACCCTTCCTGGCGAGGGTGCCCCAGAGCTCGGAGGGTACCGAGCGCAGGAGTCCGACCATTGCTTGCCGGTCGTCGTGGTACTCGTCTTTGTCGGGGTCGTCGGAGATGCCGTGGTGGACGGCGTCCCAGACGCGGAGGGTCTGGAAGTTCACCTCCATGACCAGGGCCCATTCCGGATAGTTAGTCCTGGTCAGCATCGGCCACGCGACGTTCGCGGACGGCCGCTCGATGATGCGCTCGACGACGCGCGATCCGGAGTCCCGGTTGCGTGAGCGACGGCCTTGGGAGCGACCACGGCGACGTGGCGGCGAACGCGACGGCTGGACTTTCTTCTTGCCGGAGCCATCACCAGTCAGCACCTTCTCAGATGGTGACTTCGACATGGCGACGACGGGGCCTGGCTCTGATATCCGCCGCCGCCGTGGCGCCTCGAGGCGTAGCTGTATGACATGACGCGCGGCGCGCGGGTGGTTGGTAGCGTCGGCGTGGATCGGTGGATGTCGAGGCTTTCGCGACGGCGACGAGCAGGCGGTGTGGGTGCGATTTATGGACTGAACCAGAACCTTAATCCATGGATCGAATCCATTTCAACCCGAAAAATCACAACGCCATTCCAATCCAATCCGGTCTAACCCAACAGGGGAAACTCTATTCATCCCTGGAATATCCTCTTATTTTTTTCATGTCACTTAAAAAAATCATCAAAAAATTTGAAAAAAAATAGTAAGATAGATCAACATGTGATGTGTCACCCTACAAACATGTATGTTTAAATTTAATTTATATAAGTAGAAACAAAAACAACAAATTTGATTATGAGTAAAACATGTAATTCACGATCAAATTTGTTTTTGTTTCGAATTATATAAGTCTAATTTTAACTTACATATTTATGAAAAGATACATCATATATTGATTTATCTTTGATAATATTATTTAAATTTTTTGATGACCTTTTATACGTCATGCATGAATCGAGAGGATGTTCCTTCGATGGAACAAAAATCCGCTTCCAACCCGGGACACCTTCCACATGCGCCGCATCAACATGTCGCGCTTCTTCTACCCCGAACCGGCGGCGGCGGCGGAGACGGCTGCAACGGTGGTCGACGCTCGGCTGCCTCGCCCCTGCATCACCTTCTGTGCCTCCTTGCCCATGCACTTCATGCTCTTGGGCCGTGACAAGGTGCTCGCCATGGACTGCAAGGGCCGCACCACCATGTACGACCCCGGCGCCAACTCCATCCGCCCCGCGCCCACCCTCACCAACCCCAAGAGCCTCCCCGCCATCTCCCTCCCGATTGGGGACAGCCTCTACATCCTCGACCCGAAAAACTCGGACGACCAATGCTTTGAGGCTCTCGTCTACAAGCCCGCCGGCCGCATGGACAAGTACAACGACTGGCACTGCCAATCTCTCCCGCCGCCGCCCTACGTTGCCCGCTCCTGCAGCTTCGTCGGCGCATACGGAGCCATCGCCGCCTATGCGGTGGTCGGCGGCTCAGACTCAGACTCAGCAGAGATCTGGGTGTCAACCAACGACGGGGACGGGGGCACCTTCTCGTTCGATACGGCGCGGCGAGCCTGGACCAACCACGGAGACTGGAAGCTCCCATTCCGTGGCCTCGCCGAGTACGTCCCGGAGTACAACCTCTGGTTCGGCCTCTCCAACAACAACACCAACCATCTCTGCGCATTCGATCTTGCCGGCACAGCCAAGCTGCAGTCGCCGCCGCCGCCGCGCAACTTCTGTAAAGACTTCAAGCCACCCAAGGACTGGCGGCCGGTGTCATCCTATCTGGTGCACCTGGGATCCGGCAGGTTCTGCATCGCCAGATTCTTCCATAAGCGTGTCAAGATTCCAGGCTGCTGCGACTGCGACATCGATATGGACACCGAATTGTACGGCGTCTTCACCGGCGTGGAGGTGAAGGCGGGAAGAGGCCTACGGATGGTCAAGCACAGGTCAGAATGTTATCCTTGGATGACGTTCTCAAGGAATTTGTGCTGTAATATTTTGCGCAAAGAAATACTACCTCCGTTTTTTAATATATTTGGCGAAAAATAAAAGCCCAGAGCTACCTCCGTTTTTTAAATATATACGTCACAGATAGATTTTTTAATTCGTTTGACTATTAGTGTTTTAGAAATATTTGTGCAGATAGATGAAAATACTAGCATGTCTAAATTACTTTTGATGATGGCATACTCTCTTCGCATTATTTAACTAAGTATCTGATGAATAATAAATATTGACGTTCAAAGTTCAAGAAAAAAACTTAACTAAGCCATATTAAAAAACAGAGATAGTAACAGAACAAAAAGATATGTTATACAAGTCGATAAAGATGATAACATTGTTTTCTTCGTTGAACAAATAAATAATCGGATTTGGTCGCATTGTGATTTCAAATGCGAAAGCTCCACTTATAAATGGAACAATAGAAGATCTGATATACTTCGAGGTTACCATGATCATCAAGTTGGCAGAATGATCTTAAGTTGGCACAATGACCTCGAGTGAACCGTACCAGAGAGTCTCAGGTAATTGAGTGGGATCTGGTTTTTTCATGGGGTGGTGGAGGTGGCTACATCGCCAGGGTTTTTTCACACACGCGCGTATCTGGTTTGCACTTGTGTTTTTCTTTTTGTTTTTAGAAGGCACAAGCGACCAGTGAAATTAGATGTGTAGCTAGGGTTTTTCCTCATAGGGGACAACGGTAAATGACTATTCAATCCATGCCCTGCTGTGGAGTACCACCTTCAAAATTCAGTATATTCAGACTGATTGCTTCTCGAGAGTAAATGCTCGGGATTTTTTTTATTTGGTGCGATACAGCGAGGGCCAGATTTTATATGAGGAGGATTGGATTGTGTGTATCTGTTTATATGTTTCTGTTCATGTTGAAATTCCTATCCTGCATGGTCTGGTTGGTTTTGATAGCTGATTAACTATGCATAGCGCCATTTCTCATATCTGCATATTGGAAATGAACGTCAAATTATTTTTTGATTGCTCGCGATGCGTACTACTAAGATTGAGGTTTTAAATGGCTGATTCTGCTTGCTAGTGAACACAATCTTTTTGTGGTGCAGGATGATCAATGTTCTCATTAGTTATACAATCTCTCTTCTTGGATCTAGATTTTTCTCTAATAGGTATATACTGAAAACAATTTTTTCTAGTCTGGGATTTTTATTCCATTATCTAATAAAAATCTTGTTCATCCAACACTATATTAGTCAGACCTATTCAATTCGCAAATAAAAGCAAACAGCAGACTTCTGTGGTTAACTGGCCACTGAGCTACTATGTTCCTAACAAAGGCATTACAATTAAAATAAGCAGGCAGACAAGTACCGTCAAGAGAAAACTCCAACATTTAGCATTGTCTTAGGCTTAGCTTTTTTCTAAGGCTTAGTTTTAATTGTCTTAGGCTTAGCTAGGTGACAATGTCCAAGTTTTGTAGCGAGTGTGGCGTTCGTTCACCTGAAGCAAACGGATCTGTCCAAGCACACCCGGAACCTCTGTACCACAAGTCGCGTGATACTGCTCTCTGGCCGAATATTTTAGTGGACACTGTCACCTAGCTATAGCTAGCTGTCCAATATAAATACAATTTTCTGAGTTGTTTCGTGTGTTCTGTTCATGCTTTCCTCCAGATGGTAATCCTGCTGTGTTTGTTTTGCTTTACAAAATGTCTGTCCAAGTTCTGATTCACAGTAAAAAAAATGCAGTTAATTTTGCTCTATGTAACTTTTCTGCACTCCCCAGATGTTGTAGTTGACATTTTCAAATATGCGCAACTTTAATTATAAATTTGTGCAACCATTAATTTGCTTTTTTATAGTTTGTAAAACCTTTTTGGATGATGTTAAGTCCATGCAAGTTGGTTTATAAACCCCTTGGCAGTACTGATTTCTTTTGTGCTTAGTTATATTTTTATGAATGCATACCCTTACAAAGTAATTTTTTTGTACTATCAGTACTAAGAAGTTGAGCAAAGATCTCTTTTAATTGTATTAATAGTTAATACACACAGATACAAATTGCCCTGCTTTTTAGATGCAAAATGCTCCCTCCCTTACGTGTAATTGCCTTTTTCCAAACACGTACAACTTTAGTTTTAAATCTGTGGAAGTTGGTTTATAAAATTGGGGGAACCTACAGATTTCTTTGTGCCTAGTTATATAGGAACTTATATATTTATTCCTTATGAATATTCTATATGATGTGATTTGTAAAGTAAGGCCATAGATTCTCTGTTAGACTGTAGTGTGGTAGTCTCTTTATCAACAGGAACTTAGGACCCAACATCTAGTGAGTGATGGGGATGGTGTGGGAACAGAGTCAAGGATTCACCCAAGATTTCATGAACTCACGCCAGCAAGTGTGTCTCTTTTTCATGTACTATATTTTATTTGCTTCAGCCATCTACACCCTGGCACCATAGTTCAAATATCAAAAGCAACTAATATTATATATTGTGTGCAACTTATGTTATAAATATATGCAATCTCAATTATTAAATTGTGCAANTTCGATGGAACAAAAATCCGCTTCCAACCCAACAGCTATCAAAAACCATTTCCACCCAACCAAATTAAATCCAACTCACAAATTTATATTTCAAAATTAGATTCCCACAGACAGCCGGCATGGCCCTCCCTTTTCCTTTTTGTGAATTCCATTCAGAGCTGTTTGGGGCCCAGAGAGGCGGTGGTGCCCACGAGGCCTACGACCCATCTAAGGCCCAAAGCCCACACAAGACCGATAAATGCCTAATCAATACGTCATCGTGGACAGCCGCCGCACTGCGCCTGCGATTTTCCCAATCTACGCCTTGCCTCGCCGGCCGCCGGCTCGCCGCCCGATTTCCTCTGCTGGCTGGCTGGTGGTGCCTTGCCTCCTCGCGCCCGCCTAGCTTCTCCAATCTCCGTAACTCCGGACGGAGGATCAAACGGTCTCCGGAGGGGGGGGGGGGGGGGCGCATCTCAGATCCGGCACCGCCGCATGGTCCGGTGTTGTGTTGTGCAGGAAGGGTGGGTTGTTGCAACGCAACAATGAGCCTCCAGCGGCGGTTCGTCTATCTGGTGGTGGACAGCGGCTGCAAACGCTGGGGGGACACCTTCCACATGCGCCGCATCAACATGTCGCGCTTCTTCTACCCCGAACCGGCGGCGGCGGCGGAGACGGCTGCAACGGTGGTCGACGCTCGGCTGCCTCGCCCCTGCATCACCTTCTGTGCCTCCTTGCCCATGCACTTCATGCTCTTGGGCCGTGACAAGGTGCTCGCCATGGACTGCAAGGGCCGCACCACCATGTACGACCCCGGCGCCAACTCCATCCGCCCCGCGCCCACCCTCACCAACCCCAAGAGCCTCCCCGCCATCTCCCTCCCGATTGGGGACAGCCTCTACATCCTCGACCCGAATAACTCGGACGACCAATGCTTTGAGGCTCTCGTCTACAAGCCCGCCGGCCGCATGGACAAGTACAACGACTGGCACTGCCAATCTCTCCCGCCGCCGCCCTACGTTGCCCGCTCCTGCAGCTTCGTCGGCGCATACGGAGCCATCGCCGCCTATGCGGTGGTCGGCGGCTCAGACTCAGACTCAGCAGAGATCTGGGTGTCAACCAACGACGGGGACGGGGGCACCTTCTCGTTCGATACGGCGCGGCGAGCCTGGACCAACCACGGAGACTGGAAGCTCCCATTCCGTGGCCTCGCCGAGTACGTCCCGGAGTACAACCTCTGGTTCGGCCTCTCCAACAACAACACCAACCATCTCTGCGCATTCGATCTTGCCGGCACAGCCAAGCTGCAGTCGCCGCCGCCGCCGCGCAACTTCTGTAAAGACTTCAAGCCCTAATTCTTTGCAGTTGAGTACCATATGTTTTTCCTAATTGGTTATAAATATGTACAACTTCAGACTGTATGCTCAGATGTACCAGTTGACAACATTTTGCAACTAACACTATAAATTTTTGCAACTTATGTTATAAATATACACAATCTTAATTATTAATTTGTGCAACTAAATTTTTGACAGCTTTATTCTCCTGTACAACTTGCAACTAATTTAATAGTCATCTGCTACTCATTATTCGGAATAAGTTTTGAAAACACATTTTGACTGTTTCTGTGGTCTCTAAAATCATGTCTTCAGCAAAAACTGTACTACTTTTGATACCAAACTTTGTTTATAAATTTGGTACTTTTGAACACAGGTTCTATATCCAGCTGCTTGCTGGACTCCCATCACAGGGCAACTCAGGTTCTGCCAAGGCTTGTGATGGAAGGAAGCGGACATAACTGTGGAATTGAGTGCATGCTGTGGCATCTTAATTCTGCAGGTGATTTCGTTTGATAATCCGATCACTGCACATTTTTAAACTCATGTTACAAATTAGTCTTCAAACCTTTTGAATGTAGTATGGGTACTCCAAATGGCAGGTGAGTTTTGTTTCATAATCTGAGCACCACCCATGCCACAAATTAGTATGCGAAAATATACTCAATTATCCGTGCTCTATTTACGCATATAATTCTTTTTAAACTCTTAATGTGGCACCTGCTCAAAAAAAATAAATTTAGTATGTGAAACATGGTTTTTTGGGCCTCATGATATTTTGAGATGTTTTGCTGTTTGCTGCGATTTAGGATTGAATGGGAGGACGAATGGGTAGTGTCTTTCCTAGCTATCTTTCTATTTTCATGCATCGGCGGCCATGAGTGAGGGAGTAACCAGAGTACAGTGCTGCGATATTTGTGTTCTTGTTGGAATGGCCCTAGCTTCGTTGTGTAGAACTTGCAGTGTGAAGGAGATCGCAAGTAGGGCTCTCTGTGTGCTCTCTGTGGGTATGTGTATATGTATATGTAGCTTCAACTTGCTGCTACAGATCGAACACAAACATTTGTAGGTTGCAACCAACCTGTAGCAGGTGTCAACTCTGTTTCATGTGGATATGCACCGACCTTCCTGCAGCCATGTTTCTACAATTATTAATCTTTTTCCTCCAAGCATGATGCCCCTAGGCTAGTTACAATTAGGGGAAATAAACATTCTGTTTTTCTGAGATGTGCTTAGTCTTTTGCCGAGATGTCGACATGTCAACTGTTTGTTTTTTTTAGTTGAGATCCGATGCAGCAATGATTTTGTTTCCATGACTTTCTGTTTTTTCAGCATGGTAAGTGATAGGACATTGTCAGATGATGAATGCTCATCAGACAAGTCTGACAGCAAGGTGGCAGATTCTGATTATGCCAACTCTAACTCAGAACAGGAAGAATCCAGTGGATCTGAAAAATACATCACAAAAAAATATCTCGTCGGCACATTAAAAGATCTGGTATATATGTTTCTTCTTTTTTTAAATATCAATTCAACTACATCTCAGAAGTATCTATAATTTTACATTTGTTTTGCTTTTATTAGTTTTCTGGATCCTTGAAAAGGAAAAGGGGTAGGACAGACAAACCAGTGAAGAGAAAAAAAACAAACGGTATCACTTTCTTTTTAAAATAAAAAAATGTTTGGACAATCGGCATGCTAATTGGTTGTATAGTTTTTTTTAACAAGGCATCATTACATCTCTATTATTTTTCCAGCGTTCAGCACTTGAACACGATCAAGACAAGCCTGGAAGTTTAGACTCCCCAAAACCACGAAGCAGACCAAATGTTACATATTTCTCCAATCTGATTGAAGGGCTCAGCAAGGAGCAAAGGTCTACTATTGAAAAATCTGCTTTTGGCTCTTTGCTAAACTTTCAAAGATGTGCTATACCACTATCTTTTGTCAAATGGATAGCAAGACACACTGATATCTTCTGTTCAGATATAGTTGTTAATGGGAGATCCATACCAATCAACCCAAAACCTGCCAGCTTCATACTGGGTATCCCAAATGGAGGATTAGAGATCAGGTGTGACAGTGATGCAGGGAAACAATTTTTTCACAGCCATTTCATCATGCTTGGTTTCCCCTTCTAGTTCTCCTTTTGTTCTCCACAACGGCGACTGGTACTGATTAACATGCTTGGTTTATCTTTAGATATGTTCTTTTATAGTTGTCTTGTTCTTGTTCCTCTAAACTTAGATTATGCTTAATTTGTTGCATGCATTTCTTATTCTGCTTTTCAGTGAAATGATTCCTTTTGTCTTAGATAATGTACATGCTATGATTTATATATGTTGTTTGCATTTTTGTTCAGCTTAATTTACCAAGGTTTCAATTCATCCTATCATTATGCTTGATAATAGGATTGCTTAAATTTACAGTATTTTGAAATTTTATTTATATTTTTTAGGTGAAGCTCCTGATAAGAAATCAATGAACCTGCTATAGTGGAGATATTTCTGTTGGTTCCAGTGGTCTACATTGAAGGTGGAAAGCATATTCTGCTCTCTGACTTAATTTGGTTTCATTGCTCTCCAGCACTTCCCTTGTTGCCACCCATTAAGGAAGCTTGTGAAGCTTTTGTTATCATGAAGAATAATTATCTCTCATGCTTAAATAAAATGCATTCATGGTAGGACTATTCGGTTATCTTTACATATAAAGCTTACCAGGATCCCTTTTGCTCAACATTCTTAGCAACCATCATTACTATTGTTTTACCGATTGTGTTTTTTCTGTGGAGAATTTAGATATGGCAACTGTATGTCTGGTACTCTGGTTGATTTACATAAGTACATTTTGGTAGATAATTGTAAGAGAGGGAAATTTTGGATGGGTTACTTGCCTTGCCTATTTTGCTGTTCTGCCAGGACCAATTTAGCATGAATAACTTCAGCATTCCATTTCTTCCAAATGATCCTTTCTGCTAATCGTTCAGTATGATTTGAGCACTTTGATTTTACTGCAAGTGTTGTTTGGCATGTGCAGGGATATTCAAGCCATAAATGGTTCGTTATCATGCTGGTCTGTTTCATTCCAGTCAGCCATTCATCCATCGGTAAATAATTTTTTTCACATATATCTATAAATGGCACTAGATGGTGTGTTTTGATCATTCCTGGTTTCAGTCACAGATGCTGACTGAAGAGTGGATTCAACATCTCCAGAAACAAATTCTGCAGGTCATGTTCTAACTTGTATTCTGCTTTGTTGTTTGACTTTTTCCTAGTAAAGCTGCCCTGTAAATTCTAGACTGCTAAATGTCTAAAATATGCCTTAGATTTTAATTGCATAATACAATAAATAGAGAGGACGAAAAAACTTTGTTATCCCTTATTGATCTGCAAAATGGCTTCTTACTTTCACCAAGTTCTTTGTGTTTAATCATTTTCGTTACTGGGAAAGGATAATAAGGTTGGGTAATGGTTGCCTTCAGCAGTTCTTCCTCTGATGGAGACACATGGAGATTAGCTAGACACTCAAGTTTACACGGAATGTTTGTCTATGATTAATTATGTGACTGGTAGTTGTTTAGTAGAAGTGTTGAGATGGACCCTTTTTCAGCTAATTGTCAGTTTCAGATGTTAAACCGACCATTTTTCTCTTTGAATTATTAAGATGATTTTATTAATTTGTTTGGAAGAAGATTCATTTTTCAGAACCGATTACAAAATTTAGTTTGCTCATGATCTCATCTCTGAGTTACTCCAGGTTTTGATGTCCTTGCAGCTGCTTGAAGGATGTGGGAGTTCTCAGAGGCAATGACATTTCTCATCTCTGAGTTACTCCAGGTTTTGATATCCTTCTAACTGCTTGAAGGAGGTGCGAGTTCTCAGAGGCAACTGATATTTTCTATTACAATGGATATTCTGCAGAGTCTGGTACCCTACACACATTCAAACCCAACCTTTATTATCATTTTAGTTTAGCTGGTCAAAGGGAAAACGAAGCTAGTAGCTTTTGTAGTTCCTGTCTGACTGCAATGCATAGCCCATGAACTAATAAGTTTGGCAGCTAGCACATATTATAACCAAAATGGATATTCTTGCTTGGGATATGTAGAATTTGTGTCTGCATATTTATATTTAGTCTAAAGTGAAACGAAGTGGGAAATCTATGCAACCCTCAGAAGCTACAATTGAACTCTTGCCTGAGCAGAAGATGCTGAGTTTCATGGCAATGCCAACTAGTGAAACTACTGTTGGATCAGGTGGCCATGATACAGCATAAGGAGATTATTTAACTAAGTATCTGATGAATAATAAATATTGACGTGCAAAGTTCAAGAAAAAAACTTAACTAAGCCATATTAAAAAACAGAGATAGTAACAGAACAAAAAAAGATATGTTATATAAGTCGATAAAGATGATAACATTGTTTTCTTCATTGAACAAATAAATAATCGGATTTGGTCGCATTGTGATTTCAAATGCGAAAGCTCCACTTATAGATGGAACAATAGAAGATCTGATATACTTCGAGGTTACCATGATCATCAAGTTGGCACAATGACCTCGAGTGGACCGTACCAGAGAGTCTCAGGTAATTGAGCTTGAGGTTGCGACGATTTATTGAAGTTAGGCAGAATGATTCCAAATATAGATAGAAAAAAGTCTTAGTTTAATCATATTTATGACAAGATAAAGGGGGATCCTGATTGGTCGTACAAAGAACTTGCATCATTGTTTCAACCCATCCCCGGGGGAGGGGGTCATACAACAGCATTATGCTTCAGAAACAACGACCGATCATTTAGGCAGGATATGAGATCAATCAACAAGCACCAAAGTTCCTATGGGTCACGAAACTACTGAGCTGAAGCTCAACAAGATGCAGCCGGAATGACATTTGATCCTTGCATGACTTCCCTTTCCCGATATTCGATCCACTGCTCTCGTTGCCTTTCTTGATGAAACAACTAATAAGAACCTTCTTCTCTTTTGACTACTGACTCTGTGTTTCTCATGAACGGACACACTTCACAAATACTACGTACTAGTCTTTGGAACCACCCTATCTTTTTCCAGCTTATTGTTCTTACGCTCAGTTGCTCACTGGTATCATGGCCACCTGATCCAACAGTAGTTTCACTAGTCTGACATTGCCATGAAACTGACCATCTTCTGCCCAGGCAAGAGTTCAGTTGTAGCTTCTGACGGCTTCAAAGATTTCCCGATTCGTTTCACTTTCCTCTTGGAGTCAACATGTGAAGCAGACACCTCGGTAGCATTTGAAACTTTTTGTGGTGCTGGATTGGTGTTTGGCAATATTTGTGATATACTGACAGAACTTTTAACACCTTGAACACTAGCAGAGACCTCAGTAGCATTGGATATGCTGGTGCTTCAACACCTTGAACACTAGCAGAACTTTTATCTCTATCAAGTTTAGAGGATAACTCATCTGTACCTTTTCCTCACAAACAAGAAGATTTTTTTTTTCATTTTGGATGTCTCCTGATATAGGAGGCAAAGACTGTTTCAGTGTTTCTTATTTCTAGGTTCAGAAAAATCAGAGGATTTATGTCTCTTCTTATGTGGAGAAGATTCTTCATATTGCTGATGCTGCTTATAACGTGAGTCCTGAAAATGCAGATAACTACACAGCAGACTGGAACATCATAGGATAATGTTCAAAAAAGTATTTGTACTGTGCATACCTTATTCGCTGCATATTTTTCCCTATTTAATTGTGCTACGGAGCTAGTATTGCACTTGCGAGTTATGGCGTCAAGCACAAGATCATCCAATTCTTCCGCAAAAGGATCTTCTGTTTCATCCATTTGCAGGTCATCCAAATCAACACCAGAAGTTTCTTCTGTCTCCTGAATTTGCAAGTCATTCCTGCATCAGAGGGTTCTATGGTGCTAAAATCAACATCATGTTTCTGAATTTCCAATCTGTCAAAATGCTCATTCTCCTTCTCAACGCTGCGCTTCTTCTCATATGCAGCAGCATCAAGAACAGAAGTATATTCGTCGTTAGCTGCCTCAAGAGGTCCACAGTGCTCCTAACAGTCACAAAAATAATTGGATAAGAAGTGACTTCAATATGATGGAAATTGCATTTGTGCTATCCAGTGCCTTTAAAAGGCAAAGCTTTCACCTGTAGAACAGAACCTTTATGAGGAGAATGCATGTTTACGAATTAATTGACATATTCAATGAGCTTTTAAGCAGGAAATGCAGATGTCAGTACATTAATCCTCATCGTTTCTACAAGGAAAGTTTCAACAAGATGTTTATCCAAGTAAGTTTCTGCAAGGAGTTAACTTAAAATCAGTTTCTGATTCAGTTTGTAGTTCATATTCAGTAATTGATGTTAAATAATTACACCTTCTTTATTTAGCCCAAATTCTGAAAGAAAGCTATTTAGCTTATGCCTTATAAAATAATGCAATTTACACTAATGTAAAACACTAATTTAAGACCTTGATAATCAAACATACCAGGGAAAAAAACCTAAAGTTCACAACGATCATGGCATACAATTACTTGTTCAGTTACACTTATTCAGGACTAAGTGGCTACATAACACATACTGATGTATGGACAACATAAGTTCTAAGCATCTGAAAAGCTTCTCACACAGGCAGGCCAACAAATTATGCAACAGCTCAAGCAGCTGCTCACCTTCCTCAGTTTTGGGAAGTAGATGTTAATCTCTGTACTATGAACTATCCAAAACAGCCTTATTCAGCTCCGGCTTCTTTTTGCTCTCAACATCAACATTCGTTGGCATTGTCTGCACCGCCGCCGCCGCCGCTTCCTGCTCCCATTCTCGCTTCAGGCGGGTGAGGTAGTTGTCCAGTCTAAGCTTGCCCCTTTCCATTTACAACCATTGTACTGCGCGCACAAGCATCGCAGTGTTAGGTCAACCTGATGCAATCCATTTCATGTACTCAGTAAATTTACAGATTCATCAACCTGTTCACCTGACTTATCTTTGTGGGTAGTTTTGTTTCAAACAGCAACCGGAGCATTTAAATTTATTCACATCTACATTCTAATCTGGATGCAATACTGGGTTGATTAATTAAATGACATGGAAGCTAGTATGTGCACAATTGAGAAATAAATGACAAAAGACAGAAAATGCTTCAGAAACTGTTCAAAGGTTTACTCCCTTGGCACCTGTCCCAGTGTATTTTCAATGTGTAGGTGCCTAACTTGCATGGGATACGTCATGGAAACTAATTCCCATATGATACAAGTTATCTATTTCCATTTAATAAGCAAGTATAGCCGTGTTTATTATGTTCTCTTTTTTTTTTGGGTTAGAATGGATTATGTTTCTATCACGATCTCTTAACGTCCACTGTCTTGGAGCTATAGTTATACCTGAAAGTTTCTGGCAACCACTCAATCTTACTACTTATTACACAATTTTAACTCCCCTGTTTTTTTTTCTTTTTGGCATGTTTGGGTGAATCAGGAACCCCCCCTTTTTTTTTGCATGTTTGAGTGAATCAGGAAATGTTTTCTATAATAATGGCATGGGTTTTTTCTAGACTCTTGAGCATTTGAACCTGGTGCAGATAGCAAACGGAAAAAATGTACAATGGTGTTCAGAATTCATCAATGTTGTAAGCCTGAATCTGGGTACGTGGTTTCTGCATTGATTAATTTGGATCTGCATACATTTCATCCAGCCGAGTTTAATTTAGAAGGCACATAGATATGTTTACTGCTCTTGTGTTTTGGTGATATGACTTGACGACAAACAGTTGTTTTGAGTTTCTGAGAGGCGTCTAAGGATCATGCGTTAACCTGCATTGAATTACTCTGTGTTGTGCGATGAACCAACATACGTTTCATCCAGCCGAGTCGATCTGAACTTCTGAAGGCAAACAATTGTCTTGTGTTGAGTTGCATGTAAGGCCTGCCATCTTGCACCGCGGATCGATCGACGCAAACTTGTTCCGACGGAGTTGACACTTACTTGGAAAACTTAATTTGCACTGTCACACTCGCACAGTGTATTACTACTACTTTGTTTGGAAAACCTTGCACTGTCACAAAAATGAATGTATTAGTAATTGTTTTCACACCGGTGTCCACAAGCTCTCTCCTCGCTGGCCTTTCCACGAGCAGCTGTGCCGCGCACACGCACAGCTCTGCCGTCACTTCTCTCAGAGCGCGAATCCCTCAGCGCCTCCAAGACGCCTCGACAGGCTCCGGCGAGGCTAGGGTTCGTTCGCCGCCCAATCGCTGGAACCTAGCTCTGATACCTTGAAGTCTTTCTTTGGAAGCTTCCTTCATATCTATTCCTCTCTTTGCTGTACACATTAGTAGTACATAGTAGATGGGCCTTATTGGGCCTAGACACATTTATACATAGCCGAACACACACATGCACATGTACACAGCCCAACAATCTCTGTTGATACAACTAGAAGGGAGTACGCCGCGACACGCCGCGCACAGCCCCGTAAGCAAATACTGGTTTAAATAGAAACTCTAATGAACACAAATTATGCACTACTGATTAAAAATGTCCCCTTCATTTCATTTAACCTAAAAAGCCAATCTCAAAATGTAGTATATACCTAACTGAAAGTTATTCAAGTAGCGATAAACTTCAAATGAGGAAACTTGTAAACATTATTGGGCTGGTCAATGACAAAAGCAGTCTAGGTGCACGTAAACATGTTAACACCATGATAAAAAGCATTACATAAATAATCAGAATCTTGTTAAGAGAGTGTCAAATTGACCAAGTTTCCAAGGATAAAACAATGAACTATGTTACAGAAGTAGATATGTGTAAATAACTTTTAGAAACAGTGAATTACATCATGTCATGTACACAGCAACGGGCATGTGCAAGCATTGGCCTAGGCATGCATATAAGTTTCACATAATTACAGAGCACATTAGTAAACTACAGGCTCACATTGATTTTGACCAGCCACAAATTGTTTGGTGTTCATCTCTCATACTTTGTCTAGCTGCATTCAAGGATCGATGCCCACATTTTCACACTCCACATATGACTGGAACAGAGGAAAATATTTGTCTTCCTTGTTAAAGAAAGAGATCTCGAATGGAAGTAATAAAATGTCTGCCGCTCCTTGTCATTTGTCCCGTATTCCAGGGTAAGTGGGTAACCACATGTTCCATGATTTTCTGCCCCAAATTGTGCAGTATTAGATACAATGCAATCGAACTACATCACCAGCACACTTAAGAGAGTCAATAGGAAAGTTGGTTGGGATCTCTTGCCAATTAGAGATCCTTCTCATGTAGCTTCAAAACCGTTCAGTGATGCAAGGACTGGAAGTATTCATGATGTGTTCAAATATCGAACAAGAGTTTTTTTTTCCTTTAAAACATCAACAACATGATACTATTTTGAAAATTGAAACAACAGTAAAAATGTGTGATTACCTTATCCTTTTTAGTCCATTAAGATAGAAAGATTGTTTTGGTACTATTAATAAATGATTAAAAGTTCACCATTAAGGAGCAAAACTATATTTCTGTCAACAATTTCAGAAACCACATACCTCACTGACGAACGTCTAGTGAAAACATTATCACAAGAACAAGAGTCAAGAGGAAAATGGGTAAGCTATGAGTAAATTCTGTTCATCAAACCACAAATCTTATTAAGATACCAAAGGCTACTTCATGCACCTAAAATAGTCTTCTTCCACCAAAGCAGGTCGAGAAAGAGCCACAGTGCAATAACAGTTAGTATTCCTCAAGTATCGTCTTCAACCTCCAGATCTGCAGCAAGTAAAACCTGATACATATACACCACATTGAAGAGGTAATCTTGTAGCAGCAGACAGTTCTTCAAATTGGGGGGGGGGGGGGGGGGGCAAATGAGCCCATATCATTTTTAACAAAAGAGGGCAAGAGGCAAGATCCTTATTGCTATCAAATGTAGTTAGTCTGCAGCAGGATGGCCACCTCCACAGTTATACTATGGACACATCCCATCTGTTCTGACAAAGAAGACGAAATTACGAAATGATGCAGGAATGTAAAATATAAGAATGGGCTCAATTAGAGGTGTAGCATAGAGAAGGTTGGTAGATGATTATAAAGTTCCAAATAAACATTCTATATTCATCATAAGATAGTGGGATGTACAAATTTGGCAGGCATGTGGCTGTTCTCTTTGCTTGCCCTCTGATGAGATGTATCTGTCACAAGCAATGGTTACGTAGTATCTTCTTCACAATTTTCATTGCTAAAGAACACATCTCAACTGACATCGTGGCCGCAGGTAGTTTCATACTACCTGTCCAATTGGTGAAATTAATTTATAAATTACCAAACTAAAGCAATAGGTACAGAAGGGATGCAGGTGGGCCAGGTCAACCCAGTGACCCAGCAACCCAGCCCAAGAATCATGGGGCCAAAATCAGATGGGTCGACCCATGTTTTTTCATGGGTCAACATGGGTCAGGGTCCCCTTGACCCAAGCAACATAAGTGGGTTGACCCATTGAGTAGGCATTTGACTATTCGCTGGTCATCTTCATGTATCTGTGCCACCCCCACCACCGATCCTGCTGCACTCCGCCCACGCCGCCATCGCCCTCACGAGCCCAGTGCTATGCCCCTCGCTGTCCCGTCTCTGAGACGAGCCCTAGTGGCAGGCATCCTGCCCTTTCATCTTCTCCTCGCTCAGCGCCGGCTACTGCACGACAGACGACGGCAGCGCGGCGGACACACGCAAGGCCGAGAGACCCACAGACCCGCCGCCGACGGGGGTTACCGGCGACGCCATGGCCCGCGGACACGCGGAGGCAGCGGTGCCATGGATGATTAATAATCCTCTACGTGTTCCTTCCTTCTGTCCGTGCTAAAACTAAAAGGGATATTGGATTCTTGGTGGATTGGATGCAGATGCAGCTCATGGATTTCACTTTTCAGGCAGAGCATGATGTCTAAGTTCAAAAGCAGTTGCTTTCTCTTCTTTGCTTACATATGATTTAATCGATTTGGTTAATCTCTCATTCCTCAGGCCTCAATTCTGCAGTTTTCAGATTTCAGCTGATGTCAAATGCTTAATCTTCTATGAATTTTTGGTTTGATGATGTCTGCTATTTGTTTGATTTCTGCTGATGTCGAATGCTTTAATCTTCTATGAATTTTTGGTTTGATGATGTGTGCTGCTCTTGATCTGCTGAGACGATCTGGGCTGTTGTGAGTACTAGTCGTTGCTTTGCAAATTGCCACTCCACGGTGAGAGCATGGCGTGATCGGCCGCGGGCCACCCCATGGACGGCTCGTGGGTCCGTGGGCCAAGCATGTGTTTGTGGGTCGGTGTGACCCACGACCCGCAAATCACCGTCTTGGGTATAGTGGGTCAGACCTTGGGTCGACCCAGCCCGACCCACGTGCATCCCTAGGTACAGATATGTGCAAAGTAAATAATCAGCACATTTTTTTTAAGCAGGCCCAGCATTACTGGTGTCCCCATGAACTCGACATACCTGAAGATTGGAAGATCAACAAGACAACAATCCTAGGCGGCGGCGGCTAGCACCCAGCGGCCAGCAGGCACGACACACCCATAAGCAGAAAAACCCTTAGCCTCAAAGCCTCGCTGTATCAAAAACTCTACAAATTAGAAGCACCAACCTCAGTAATCATGGGAGATTGAAAGAAAACTAATTAACTGGACATCTTGACAGGAACATGAGAACGGAATTTGTGTGCAAATCGGATGAGAAATCGGGGAATTTAGTGGTCTAGGGCAAAAGACAACTCACCTGATCGCTTATTATTCCTCACCGAGACACCCATCGGTTGTTGCGTCTCGCGTGTATGTGCTGCTGCCGCCTGATTTGAGAGACACCTATCGGCCGTTGCGTCTCGCGTGTGCGCTGCTGCTGCTGCTGCGTGATTTGGAGAAGGCAAAGAAGCAAAAGTTAGTTTTGTGGGCTTGGTCTCACGCCTTTGCCCACTGAACCCAACTGAATCGTACCCTCTTGGCCGCTCCTATCCTGCCACACAGCTGCATGTCACAAAGAAAGCTTCCATAGCCGCCGTGCATCCGATGGCGGCAGCCGCAGGGAGGGAATAGTATGAGGGGAAGGGGGCATACCTAGGTTTTCCTCGGCCGACGGACAACGCGACAGCAGCTGCGCCGATGGGGAAGGCAGAGGTGGGGACTGGGGACCCGACGCAGTACGCGGCGGCGACGATCTAGGGCGACATCTTCAGCCGCTTGAGGCAACGGGAGGCGAGACGACAGGGGAGGCCGGGAGTACGAGGAGTTCCGCCTCATCGAAGGGCTCCGTTTCCATGGCTGCGTCGCCACGGCTGCCGCCGCCTAGGGTTCTCCCCTTCACCGAGCTCTGAATCGAGGGTAGGAGTGAAACGAAACACCTGATTTGAGAGCGAGCGATGGGGAGGGAAGGAGGCGGTCGCCATCGAGGTAGCACCACCCTCGCCGCCACCTCGTCCCGCCCGCCGCTCCCTCCTTCGCACCCACGCCTCCCACCGTCGCCACCGCCGGTACTGCCCCAGATCTGATGAACGAGGAGGAGGGGTGCCTGCTAGATCCGTCGATCCGGAGTAGGGATGGGGTGAGGGGAGGGAGAAGAAGTGGGGAGGAGGACACCGGCGCCGGTGCTGGCGCCGGCTCTGACAGTGCCGCGATGCGAGGAGCGTAGTGGGACGCAGGCGGTGACCGTGTGCGGCTGAGGTAGAGGTGTCCAAATGGGCCGGGCCAAAACGGGCGGCCCGAGCACGGCGAGACCTGTAGCAGGCACGGCCCGGCACGAGTAGCCGTGCCGTGCTTGGGCCGCCGGCCGAGCCCGCGGGCCGGCACGGCACGGCACGGCTACTGTAGTAAGTCCGCATCTCATCCCTCCGCAAGTCTGTATCTCATCCCTCCCAACCGACGGCCCAGCCCGCTAGCCGCCTCCGCAAGTCCGTTGAGCACCCCTCCTAGCCGATGGCCCAGCCCGCCAGCCACCTCCGCAAGTCCGCATCGCATCCCTCCGCGCCATTTCGGTTCCTGGGCCGACCGTGCCCCGTCCACGGCCCATTTTCCATTCACGGGCCCGTACCGACACGGCGGGCCACACGCATGCCGTGCCGGCACGGGCACGGCCCGGCCATCCACGGGCCGTGCTTGGGCCGATGGCTCGGCACGTGGGCCGGGACGGCACGGCCCGTTTCATGAGCCGTGCCTAACGGGCCGTGCCGGACCCGTGCCCGTGCCCGTTCGCCCGTTTGGCCACCTCTAGGCTGAGGGAGGAGGCCGGGGGAGGCCAGGAGGGGAACGGCGGAGGGTTCGGTTAGATAAGAATATTTTTCATAAACACCCTTGTCCTTATCATGTTTACAGCGCTATCCATAAAAGCGAAATTTTGTCTTCTTTGTATTGTATTTCGCGGGACAACAAGGTCTGTTTAGAATAAAACACAACAAGATATCAGGTGGTGGGAGGACCACTTAAATATTTTTTATACGTACAAGGATTTTTTTGCAAAGTAACCAGAAGACACATGGCATGCATGCGAGACGAAACCGGGCATTCACGGTGGGTAAAACCGGACACAGAGCAAATCACAGGCAAGTGCCAGTACCGCTTGCCCAATGGAGGAGCTTTCCCACCTACAAAACTACGTGTCACAACTACAGAGGAGCCAAAAAAAAACGAGAAAAAACGAGAAAAACGGAGCAGTTGGGGGCTTTATTGATTGATGATAGCAAGGTAACTGTTGCCTACACAAAATGTTCATGTTAAGCTTATGCTCCATTTTTGCTTATCTACTAGACTAGATGTGCTTGAAAGACCTCTAAATGTGAGGACTGAAGCACTGAAAATTCAGTAAGGAAAACACAATTAGTTCCTGTTCTGATAGCAAATGTGCATAGTCCACCTGATATTCCAGGTATTGCTAGTTTTGCGGAGGCTTCTCACCTGCTGGACAAAATTCCTAGTGTTAATGGATTATACAAAATGTCCAAATCAACCTTGCTTATTTCTCTATTGATAGCGAGTTTGTGCTAAACAAATCTCAGATTCGAGAAACTTACCCTTGGTATTTGGATCAGCATGTACATAAAAACTGGCAGCTACTATCAGATAGCAGAGAAATAGCATCAATCCTTTCACACAATTTGAAGTCCCATCCTGAAAGTGTATGATTTAAAAGAATGTTGTAAAATCATGTGAAATCAAACTCATTGTGTTTTAAACGAATGCTCTCTTTGCACAATGATTTTATTACCTGTAACAAAAATGCAACAACCAGTACAGTTGTTAAGAGGCTTGCCGTCTCAAAGAGATGGAAGTTTAGGTCCATTGGTTTGCCCATCATCCATCCCATCACTACACAAAATGGTATCTACAAAATGATATAAGCAAAAATCAGTTTTTGATGATCAGATCTTGATAGCTAGTGAGCATAGTCCAATCTGATAAGCAAAAGACGACTCGAATCAAGCCAGCACGCAGTTAAACTAACCCACCCCAAACATGGATATCTGTATCGATGATCCTATTGCCATTCCAAGAGAAATGTCCTGTACAAAAAAAAATTAGAAGCTTGCATGTTAGTGTAAATAAAATATTATTCAAGATTGTTTCCAATTGCAAGCTGATGCTTACTAATTTGTCTTTCACTGCAAACATGACAGCATTAGCATGTCCTGCAGAATTCCCCACAACTGGGAGCAAAACAACACTGATGAATGCAACCGGTATGTTCCAAGCTTCGGAAGCCCCCTGTAAAATTTGCAAATTTAATGATGCGGCAAAAAAAAAGAGCTTGTAAGGTTAATCAACACAAATCACAAAGAGTTTCCATTACAAAGATGTATATTCTTGTTAAACTGCAGACAAAAACAACACGCACCAAAATAAAATAAAAGAAAAAGGATGGAGAAGAGCTATTACATCTATTGCATCAACCAAGTAATAAGAGAGCATTGATATCCAAGCAATGAAAATTGCAATCCATGAAATGGCTTCCCGTTTGGAGATATCAGGAACTTCATCATCATTGTCATCCACATCATCATGAATTCCTCTCTTGATTAAAGGCATACATGGATACTTCAGAAAATTGCAAAGAAACGAACAAACAGCAGGGCAAGAAATCTAACACAACTGCAATATCTATAATCGTATATGGTAACCCATCAGATCATCAGACCTACCACATTAGCTTCATTGCGACGTCGATTGTTTGACAACTGAAAGTAAAGGTAGGATGTATAAGCAACGAGCATAACGCAGCTGCTGAACCTCGACAACGCTAGTTCTGACTTGCCGAATTGAGCTTCTGAATGAGTGTAATGCAGCGCGCGGGAATGAGCAACCCCATCACCGCCATCAAAAGCAATCCGGAGTTCACTACTGCATCTGCCTGCCGACAATCGAGATTAACCGGTGTTTCTTCTTCATCATGAAATCTTGTAAAAAATAATGAAGAATAGTCACCTTGCTAAAGGTCTGCATGGTTTTGCCGCAAGCAAGTCCACCACTGAAGAATGCTGAACCAAGAACAAGAAGCAAGTTTGACAGGATTGATCCTAGCAGACATTGTTGAACAACGCGTAGTTTTCCACTACTTAGTGCATGTATTGATATGATCAACTCGGTTGCATTGCCAAACACAGAATTTAGAAGACGCCCAACTTCACATGAAATTGGCCAAGTCAACGACAATGCAACTGACACATGATCATGTGAATACAATTCAGATAAGAATATGTCAGAAGAAGAGAAACTTAGCTAAACCTTTTGGACCAGTGAAAAGTGCCAGCTGCCTGCAATGAGAAACAAAGTGTCAGATGTTTATTGAAAGATAAAAGAATCAGACAATAAAAGGTGAGTTTGTAACAATTACTCGGTGGCGAAACCCAATCGCTCAGCCAAAGGAATAATACCCAGCATGCTTAGAGGAAATACCTAGCCCTTGAAAAGAGATAAGTCAGTAATATCAATACAAGAGCACAACGTTGCAACGGAAAGCATCCAATATATAGGAGGCAAAGCTTTTGCCCTCTTTTCAAAAAACAAAACAAAACAAAACAAAGGAAAGCATCAACAAAGTAATTGAAACAGGTGAAAATTTGGTGTGCCTACATATCTTTGGGTCACGTATTTGAGAATAATTGCCAAAAATCCACTTGGTAACAACACATTGAGCTTGGACTTGAGAAACACAATCTTCATGCTGCAGAAAACCCCCCAATTCACAGATCCTGCATATCCTTGGAAACCACCAATTCTAGCAGACAATGCTTCTGGTGTAACAAGAGCCTCCTCCTCATCGAACTCGTTGGGTCTACTAGCCAAGGAAGGGGCCTGTTCTATAAGAAAAATCAGTAGAAACAAAACCAGTGAATAAGTATGGAGCAACCAAAAGAGAAGTTTGTCAAGAAAAGATGCAATCATGTTGCCAGTGGAGAATCCATGCTGAATGCACTACCCGCAATTACTATGATTACTCACTTGATCGGTAGACTCCGGGTTAGTCCCATTGATCTTGTCCATCTGTAAAAGTAGCAGCAATCAGTAAACATGTGGCCCTACGGCCCTAATTTATGGCTTGTGTGTAAATATGCAAGTTCTGCAAAATTATTGATGCGATTACATATCTAATGACTGCTAGCTAACTGAATGTTCAAGGCCCAAAGTGTACTGCACACCGGGGCTTGATAAGTCCAATGGTGTGGTAATCACTCTTTCTTTGTTACAGTCACATGCAGGCCAATTGGTTTGCTGGATTAAGAATAAAAGTTTACCGATGTATTAAGAAAAAAAGGAGTAGGACAATTGGCACAATACAATTGCAACCCATGACGTTGGCTCGTTCAATCAGTCATCATAATAATAAATAAATAAATAAATAAATAAGAACAAATCTTCTAAGAATGTATGAAGAATGATTCAAACAATATTTATGACTATTGAATCCCCATTCTGGTCAATAGAATGTGATTGCGTAAGAATTCAACGTCAAATATCGCAATTGTCAAATTACTTCTCACGCATGCAATCTTCCAACTTCCAACACTTTCAATCAAACTGTAAAACGATTCTTGATTTGATTGCAGTGAAAATTACACAACAAAGATGAAGCTGAAACTTAATTAATTACCTGATGATGCGAATTCTGATGGCTGGGCAAGAGCCTCCGGGAGTCTGAACTGTCCGTCGCCATCGTCCTGAACCAACCAAAGATAAAAACCAATTCCGATCGATAGAAATTTCCCTTTTCGAAGAGAGAAGAACAACAAAATCAAGGAAATTAATTTTAGAGTTAGAAATCATACCTTCCCTTCCTTTGAAATAAAATGTATGACCTAGATCTAATCCCAATTAAGGGACTAGTTCACGAGCACGAGATGCATGATCAGGTTCGAGATTGGGTATGGCGTTTCGTCTCGGCAAAATGTTCTTCTCCCCCGTTTCAGGTTGGAAGCAGAGAGAGAGAGAGAGTGAGTGAGAGAGAGAGAGAGTCAGTTTCAATGGTCTGCGAAAGAATCGTGCGAATTTGTCGCTGGCAGATTGCCAAACAGGCAAAGCGTGTTGAGAAAAAAAAAGGACTGAGGAAAAATGTGTGATACGAAATTTGACCAAATTGTAGTTTTTTACACCAAATTTTAAAAACCTGACGCAGAGATTACAAACCTGGGAAACTTCTATGTGAACTAGCAGCTTCAATTCTCTGAAGATTGCCCCTCCAGGAGCCAGATCATAAGAGTTCGATCTCAACGATGTGACCAAGATAGCTATGATACTATGAAGTCTTTCTCTGGAAGCTTCATTCATATCTATTCCTCTCTTTGCTATACATATAAATTACTCTCTCCATTCATTTTTTATCGTCATATTTTGTTTGTGCAGCGATACCAAGAAACCAATCGACGTTCCGTTTACCGCGCATGTCGCATGGCTGTTGGCCCCGCCCGTCCTTTGCGCTGCCGAATCTGTAGGCTGCGGTTGGCCAAAGCAATTTCCATGCACAAGTCTATTATACCTGACTTCTTTACCTTACTTTCCTAACTCACATCTCTTTTTTTTCGCGCGCACGTTTTTCAAACTGCTAAACGGTGTGTTTTTTGCAAAAAGTTTTTATACGAAAGTTGCTTTAAAAAATCGTATTAATCCATTTTTCAAAAAAATTAGTAAATATTTAATTAATCATGTGCTAATGAGTCGTTTCGTTTTCATGCGGAGAAAATTTCTTCCCAACACCAACAAAAGAACACACCCATATACGTTTGCAAGTAAACCAATGGCCACCAGTCCTTGCATGTAGAGGGATAAACCAATGGCAGCAGTCCTTGCATGTAGAGGAATAAATGCTGCATGGAAAAACGTGTGATACGAAATTTGACCAAATTGCAGTTTTCTTCCAAGTGTAAAAAACTTGACGCAGAGATGGAGCAGGAGGAATTTTGTTTTTGATGAAGAAATTGTAGTACCACACAAGGTTAAATTAGCAAAAAAAATTCATGATTCCATCCGTTAGGATCATAAAAAAGGAATGAATTTGCAACAAAATTATCCATATATGTAAACCATGTGTTCAAACGAGTCACTTGCAGACCGCTCAACAAGGCCACGCAATGTATGGGAAGACCTCCTACCTGGTGACATCCTACCTGCTGCACCTAGGATCCGGCGGGTTCTGCATTGCCAGATTCTTCGAGAAGGAGGTCAAGATTCTAAGCTGCAACTAACGTTTAACAATTTTTTAACAATTTGTTACTTATAGTAATATATAGATCCTCATATGTCTATGACATGTCGGTTCAGTGACAAATTATTAAACGTCACATCTAAAAATGATAAATAGTTAAATATCTCGTGACGAGGTGGAAAAGCGCACTGAGACATATCGCGTGTTCACCGGCGTGAAGGTGGCCGGAAGAGGGTCAGAATGTTATCACTGGGAACACGGCCTTGAGGAATGGGTGTTGTAAATAATGTTGCGCAGCCACAACCAAGTATATTGTTTTCTTGCCCTTGTGTTTCATGCTCAAAAAAAATAAATTTAGTATGTGAAACATGGTTTTTTGGGCCTCATGATATTTTGATGTTTTGCTGTTTGCTGCGATTTAGGATTGAATGGGAGGACGAATGGGTAGTGTCTTTCCTAGCTATCTTTCTATTTTCATGCATCGGCGGCCATGAGTGAGGGAGTAACCAGAGTACAGTGCTGCGATATTTGTGTTCTTGTTGGAATGGCCCTAGCTTCGTTGTGTAGAACTTGCAGTGTGAAGGAGATCGCAAGTAGGGCTCTCTGTGTGCTCTCTGTGGGTATGTGTATATGTATGTGTAGCTTCAACTTGCTGCTACAGATCGAACACAAACATTTGTAGGTTGCAACCAACCTGTAGCAGGTGTCAACTCTGTTTCATGTGGATATGCACCGACCTTCCTGCAGCCATGTTTCTACAATTATTAATCTTTTTCCTCCAAGCATGATGCCCCTAGGCTAGTTACAATTAGGGGAAATAAACATTCTGTTTTTCTGAGATGTGCTTAGTCTTTTGCTGAGATGTCGACATGTCAACTGTTTGTTTTTTTTAGTTGAGATCCGATGCAGCAATGATTTTGTTTCCATGACTTTCTGTTTTTTCAGCATGGTAAGTGATAGGACATTGTCAGATGATGAATGCTCATCAGACAAGTCTGACAGCAAGGTGGCAGATTCTGATTATGCCAACTCTAACTCAGAACAGGAAGAATCCAGTGGATCTGAAAAATACATCACAAAAAAATATCTCGTCGGCACATTAAAAGATCTGGTATATATGTTTCTTCTTTTTTTAAATATCAATTCAACTACATCTCAGAAGTATCTATAATTTTACATTTGTTTTGCTTTTATTAGTTTTCTGGATCCTTGAAAAGGAAAAGGGGTAGGACAGACAAACCAGTGAAGAGAAAAAAAACAAACGGTATCACTTTCTTTTTAAAATAAAAAAATGTTTGGACAATCGGCATGCTAATTGGTTGTATAGTTTTTTTTAACAAGGCATCATTACATCTCTATTATTTTTCCAGCGTTCAACACTTGAACACGATCAAGACAAGCCTGGAAGTTTAGACTCCCCAAAACCACGAAGCAGACCAAATGTTACATATTTCTCCAATCTGATTGAAGGGCTCAGCAAGGAGCAAAGGTCTACTATTGAAAAATCTGCTTTTGGCTCTTTGCTAAACTTTCAAAGATGTGCTATACCACTATCTTTTGTCAAATGGATAGCAAGACACACTGATGTCTTCTGTTCAGATATAGTTGTTAATGGGAGATCCATACCAATCAACCCAAAACCTGCCAGCTTCATACTGGGTATCCCAAATGGAGGATTAGAGATCAGGTGTGACAGTGATGCAGGGAAACAATTTTTTCACAGCCATTTCATCATGCTTGGTTTCCCCTTCTAGTTCTCCTTTTGTTCTCCACAACGGCGACTGGTACTGATTAACATGCTTGGTTTATCTTTAGATATGTTCTTTTATAGTTGTCTTGTTCTTGTTCCTCTAAACTTAGATTATGCTTAATTTGTTGCATGCATTTCTTATTCTGCTTTTCAGTGAAATGATTCCTTTTGTCTTAGATAATGTACATGCTATGATTTATATATGTTGTTTGCATTTTTGTTCAGCTTAATTTACCAAGGTTTCAATTCATCCTATCATTATGCTTGATAATAGGATTGCTTAAATTTACAGTATTTTGAAATTTTATTTATATTTTTTAGGTGAAGCTCCTGATAAGAAATCAATGAACCTGCTATAGTGGAGATATTTCTGTTGGTTCCAGTGGTCTACATTGAAGGTGGAAAGCATATTCTGCTCTCTGACTTAATTTGGTTTCATTGCTCTCCAGCACTTCCCTTGTTGCCACCCATTAAGGAAGCTTGTGAAGCTTTTGTTATCATGAAGAATAATTATCTCTCATGCTTAAATAAAATGCATTCATGGTAGGACTATTCGGTTATCTTTACATATAAAGCTTACCAGGATCCCTTTTGCTCAACATTCTTAGCAACCATCATTACTATTGTTTTACCGATTGTGTTTTTTCTGTGGAGAATTTAGATATGGCAACTGTATGTCTGGTACTCTGGTTGATTTACATAAGTACATTTTGGTAGATAATTGTAAGAGAGGGAAATTTTGGATGGGTTACTTGCCTTGCCTATTTTGCTGTTCTGCCAGGACCAATTTAGCATGAATAACTTCAGCATTCCATTTCTTCCAAATGATCCTTTCTGCTAATCGTTCAGTATGATTTGAGCACTTTGATTTTACTGCAAGTGTTGTTTGGCATGTGCAGGGATATTCAAGCCATAAATGGTTCGTTATCATGCTGGTCTGTTTCATTCCAGTCAGCCATTCATCCATCGGTAAATAATTTTTTTCACATATATCTATAAATGACACTAGATGGTGTGTTTTGATCATTCCTGGTTTCAGTCACAGATGCTGACTGAAGAGTGGATTCAACATCTCCAGAAACAAATTCTGCAGGTCATGTTCTAACTTGTATTCTGCTTTGTTGTTTGACTTTTTCCTAGTAAAGCTGCCCTGTAAATTCTAGACTGCTAAATGTCTAAAATATGCCTTAGATTTTAATTGCATAATACAATAAATAGAGAGGACGAAAAAACTTTGTTATCCCTTATTGATCTGCAAAATGGCTTCTTACTTTCACCAAGTTCTTTGTGTTTAATCATTTTCGTTACTGGGAAAGGATAATAAGGTTGGGTAATGGTTGCCTTCAGCAGTTCTTCCTCTGATGGAGACACATGGAGATTAGCTAGACACTCAAGTTTACACGGAATGTTTGTCTATGATTAATTATGTGACTGGTAGTTGTTTAGTAGAAGTGTTGAGATGGACCCTTTTTCAGCTAATTGTCAGTTTCAGATGTTAAACCGACCATTTTTCTCTTTGAATTATTAATATGATTTTATTAATTTGTTTGGAAGAAGATTCATTTTTCAGAACCGATTACAAAATTTAGTTTGCTCATGATCTCATCTCTGAGTTACTCCAGGTTTTGATGTCCTTGCAGCTGCTTGAAGGATGTGGGAGTTCTCAGAGGCAATGACATTTCTCATCTCTGAGTTACTCCAGGTTTTGATATCCTTCTAACTGCTTGAAGGAGGTGCGAGTTCTCAGAGGCAACTGATATTTTCTATTACAATGGATATTCTGCAGAGTCTGGTACCCTACACACATTCAAACCCAACCTTTATTATCATTTTAGTTTAGCTGGTCAAAGGGAAAACGAAGCTAGTAGCTTTTGTAGTTCCTGTCTGACTGCAATGCATAGCCCATGAACTAATAAGTTTGGCAGCTAGCACATATTATAACCAAAATGGATATTCTTGCTTGGGATATGTAGAATTTGTGTCTGCATATTTATATTTAGTCTAAAGTGAAACGAAGTGGGAAATCTATGAAACCCTCAGAAGCTACAATTGAACTCTTGCCTGAGCAGAAGATGCTGAGTTTCATGGCAATGCCAACTAGTGAAACTACTGTTGGATCAGGTGGCCATGATACAGCATAAGGAGAACAATAAGCTGGAAAATAGTGTGGTTCCAAAAGCGAAGAAGGTTCTGACTGGTTTCATCAAGAAAGGCAANAGTATATTGTTTTCTTGCCCTTGTGTTTCACCTGGTGTGTGCTTGTGGTGTGTGTGATGATACATGGGCAGAATCGTTTTCCATGTAATCAGTGAAACGAAATCCTATAGTAATAAAGAATAGAAAGATTTATTATATACGTCCATAAAGATGATGTCATTGTTTTCTTCATTGGATAAAGAAAAGTCGAATTTGGTTGCGCTGTGATTTCAACTGCAAAAACTCCACACAGAGATGGAACAGAAAAGAGGTATGAATATCTGATATAACTCGAGGTTACAGTCATGATCAAGTTGGCAGAATGACCCGCGCAATAGGAGGCTCCGCACAACTGAAGTATCAGGGTAATGGAGCTCGAAGTTTGCAATGATTTACTGAAGTTGGCAGAATGATTTATAGTATAGATGAGAAAAATCTCAGTTAATGATATTCATGTCAAGATAAAACGGGGGTCCTGATTGCTTGTACAAAGAATAATAACACCAATTTGAACAAAATTCGTACACAGCATTGTGCTTCAGAAACAAAGACCGATCATTCTTATCAGGCAGACTATGAGACCAGCTCAACAAGATGAAGATGGAATGACATGCTACGTTGTTATCTCCTTGCTGATGGCTTCCCTTTCCTGACATTCGATCCACTTCTTGATGAAACCAGTCAGAACCTTATTTTGCCTTTGATCATTGCTTCTCTGACTCTTTCTCATGAACGGACACACTGTATTTCTCATGAACGGACACACTTCACCAATAGTGACCTTTGGAACCTCTCTTTTTCCAGCTTGTATGGCTCCTGATATAGCAGGCAAAGACTGTTCCTTATTTCTAGGTTCAGAGAAATCAGAGGATTTATGCCGCTTCTTCTGCTGAGAAGATTCCTCAAATTGTTGACGTTTTTTGAAACGTCAGTCCTGAAAATGCAGAAAAATTTAATGCACAACAGAACATACATAATAATGTTTGAAAAAGTACTTGCGATGTGCATACCTTATCCGCTGCATGTTTTTCCCTGTTTAATTGTGCTACTGAGCTATTGGACTTGCAAGCTACGTTGTTAAGCACAAGATCACCCAATTCTTCCTCAGAGGGAACTTCTAAGTCTTCAATTTGCAGGTCATCCAAATCTTCCTCAGAGGTTTCTTCTGTTTTCTCTATTTGCAGGTCATTCCTGGCGTTGGAGGGTTCCGTGGCGTCAAAATCGATACCATGATTCTGAATTTCCAATGAGTCAAAATGTGCATTCTCCTTCTCAAAGATCCTGCTCATCACAGAATTTTCATGATGCTGTGCTCCTTCTCATATGCAGCAGCGTAATATTCATCATCAGCTGACCCTTATTCAGCTTCCATCTTATCACCAGCATAACACCTTCACCTTGTCCCTTCTTTTTGACATTGTTAATCTCATAGCTTATATGATACTAGTAGCATGCCCGTGCTAACGCTACGCTAACATTAGAAAATCATACACACATGAAGTTAGGTATAGTCATGACTCATGTACTGTTTGAAAAACAAATAGCACTTCTTGATTAAGATAAATGTTTCTGATAAATAGCACACTTATGAACATGTCAAAGGGTTGCTTATGTCTTATAAGCGGTAATACAATGGAGTATTTCAGCATTAGCACCTTGATCTGTTATTCCCTCGTACATGCACACTGAAAACAATTATGAGTGGATATATTTTGTAGATATATCCTTATGACCAATTAAGAAAGACTCAGCAGAATTTCATTTCCATATGGAGCATTCATTTTGTGGCAGCTTTAATTATAAACATGTAGAGAAAGAGGCAAAAGTGATAAAAAATTTAGTCATTCCCCCCTGCAGATTAATTGCTGTTTGCCATATCCAGGAATATTCAAATTCAAAGATACTAAAATAGTGTAAACTATTGGGGGTGGTTAAGTTGAACCTGAGGTTTGCTTGTGCTTAGTGGTTCTGGCAGCAGGAATGATTTGTTACCAACTGCAGGTCCAAAATAACTCGGTAACGCTGGATCATACAATTTAAGCGAAAATTAGAGAGACAGGAGAAGCAGTGGTGACAAAATAACACCTGCACCTATCTTCGTGCCATATATCTCAGTGGTGATAAATTTTTTGCATTTTTTGTTGGAATTTGATCACCTTTTCAATACAAATTCCAACAAAAAAATGCAATGCATCACCTTTTGAAGAGTTATTTTATTATTCAGCAACATAGACAGTTCTCATTCCTAAGTGTAAAGTGATGAAATGCAAAATATAAGGTAATTATTGTTAGAATCCATGTCTGATGTACCATTGGCCTCTGTACAAAATAAATTTTTCACAATACGTGAACAAGTTATGACAAGATAACCTGATCAATCGATAAGAAAACCACCTTCAGCTTCTCCAGCTTGCCTTTGTGCGGCAGCAGCATGAACCCTGTATGGATAAAAGTAGTGCATGCTATCAACATATCTAGTACCCCGCATTAGCTTAATCTTCAGTGGTCACAAACTATATCATACTGCTCATTTGTATGCAAGCATGTTGGTTTATGATTTTTACCCCATATGGAACTCCCCCAACTTTTTTCAAGACAGCATCTCCAATGTCTTCCATTTCAGTTGTGCACAAATGAGATTATATTATTTGCAGGCAGCACACGCAGTTTCCACGCTATAAGGCATTCTAAGATTCTGACCTGTGCAAAACTCCTCTATTTCCATTCACAGCAGACATGACTTCGTTTATGTAATTACGCCTGAAGCTTTTGTCTTTGATTCCAGCAAAGTAGGGAGACATTAGCTGTTTAGCACCACCTTAGCATATGAGCTGTGTAGTGCACTCAGTCCAATGGCACAGCCTCCTCTTCTAGTTGCCGGCTTGCTGTCACTTTGTGCTTTGTTTGTCTGAGGTCTGACACACTAAATATGAAAATAAGTAGAACTTTCAGAGACAGACCTCAAGGAAAAAAAAACAATTGAAGCATACTTTTTTGCCTGACAACATATTTTCAAAATTACAGATGATTGTCATTGTCACCTAGGGTATCTCTGAAATTTGTGATTCCAAATCTTCCTCAGAGGTTTCTTCTGTTTTCTCTATTTGCAGGTCATTCCTGGCGTTAGAGGGTTCCGTGGCGTCAAAATCGATACCATGATTCTGAATTTCCAATGAGTCAAAATGCGCATTCTCCTTCTCAAAGATCTTGCTCATCACAAAATTCATGATGCTGTGCTCCTTCTCATATGCAGCAGCGTAATATTCATCATCAGCTGACCCTTATTCACCTTCCATCTTATCACCAGCATAACACCTTCACCTTGTCCCTTCTTTTTGCACCACCCAGTGAAGTTTCCAAGCACAAAACTCTTCTTCATTTCTTGTGTCTCGACAGCATTTCCTCTAACACATTGGTTTCATCATACTAACCAACCCTCTGATCCCCACTATCCAAGTTCTTATCATTACTCTCTTCATCAGGCATCTCCAAACCCTACAACTCTTCAGCAACTCTGAAAAATCACTCTCTTCTTATTCATGTCAGCCAACTCTGAAAAATCACTATCTTCTGATTCATGTCAGCCAACACTGAAAAATCACTCTTCTGATTCATGTGGCTTAAAATCACACCCACATCACCACGCCCTCGGAGAGCATGCCCATGCGGCGGCCTTCCGTACGCGAGCTCCTGCACAAAGACAATGTCGAAGACGTCGTCGTAGACAACCCATGGCCTCGGAGGCGAAGAAGCAGAGGGGAAGAAGGCGGAGAGGTCGAGTACAAGGGAGGCGGAGAATCACCGTTTCCGCCGCGAGGCTGCAGACCGCCGAATTCAGTGCCTTGGAGATCCATGGCTGCTGCCTGCCTGCCTGCCTGCCCCCGCCGCGTGGATCCAGGGCGCCGGGTTAGATGATGGCCACCTCCGAGCTCCGCCGCGACGGATCTGATTGTACAGAGCCTTGGAGCTCAATGGCAGCTGTCCACTGCCGCCTCCAAAGCTACATGGCCATCGTCCGCAGGTGCAGGGGGCGGCTGGATCCGGGTGACGAGGGTTCGGCGCCGGCCGGATCTGGCTGGCGGAGATGGCAGCGAGATGAGGCGGCGGCGGTGGCCGGCGAGGAGGCCGCGGCGGTGGGAAAAGAGCCCAGGAGGGCCGGGAGCAGTGGATCGGATATCGGGAAAGGGAAGTCATCAGCAAGGATCGAAGGTCATTCAGCTGCATCTTGTTGAGCTCCAACTTAGTGGTTTCGTGGCTCATAGGAACATGGCGATTGTTGATCGATCTCATAGTCTGCGTAAATGATCAGTCGTTGTTTGTGCAGCATAATGTTATTATTATTCTATATGACCCCCTTCCCCGGGGATGGGTTGAAACAGTGATGCAAGCTCTTTAACTGAGTTGAAACAGTTATTATTCAGGATCCCCGTTTTATCTTGACATAAATCTCATTCTGCCTAACTTCAGTAAATTGTTGCAACCTCGAGCTCCATTTCCTGAGACTTCTCTGCTCCACCTGAGGTCATTCTGCCAAACTTGATGATCATGGTAACCTCGAGCTATATCAAAATCTTTTATTCTTCCATCTACAAGTGGAGTTTTCGCATTTGAAATTACAATTAAACCAAATTCAATTTTTTTATTCAATGAAGAAAACAATGTTATCATCTTTATCAACGTATATACAGATCTTCCTGTTCTTTGTTACAACCTCTGTTTTCGAAAACAAGGTAGTTAAGTTTTTTCTTGAACTTTGATCAGTAATAATTATTCAGTTACTAAGTTAAACAAAGTAAAAAAGAGTAGCACTAGATATGTTATGAAAAGTACTTTAGACATGCTAGTATGTTTGCCTATTTGCACAAATATTTTTAAGAACGACTAATAGTCAAATGAATAAAAGTTGTAAATTAAAAACGGAGGTAGTACTGGGATTTTTATTTTTACGATTGCATGGAAAACAAATCTGCCCCATATCATCACGCACACACCGATAAGAGACAGGCGCTTTCTTATAAGAGACAGATATTCTTTGCGCAATATTACAGCACCCATTCGCAAGAACGTCATCGCAGCTATAACGTTCTGACCTGTGCTTGACCCTCTGCAGGCCTTTTCCCGCCTTGCCGCACGGCTCCACCTCCACTCCGATGAACACGACGTATCTCTCGGTTTCCATGTCATAGTCGTAGCCTGGGATCTTGACCTGCTTATGGAAGGATCTGGTGATGCAGAACCTACCGGATCCAAGGTGCACCAAGAAGGATGACACTGGCTTCCAGTCCTTGGGTGGCTTGAGGTCTTCCCAGACATTGCGTGGCGACGGCGGCGACAGCCTCTTGGCCGCACCGGCGAGGTCGAATGTGTAGAGATGGTTGGAGGAGAGGCCGAACCATAAGTTGTACTCCGGGATGTACTCGGCGTGGCCTTGGAACGGCAGCTTCCACTCTCCTTGCTTGGTCCATGAGTGTCGCGCCGTGTCGAACGAGAAGGTGCCCGCACCATTGGTGGACACCCGGATGTCCAAGCCGCCGACCACCGCGTAGGCGCCGATGGGGCCATAGGCGCCAAAAAATCTGCAGGAGTCAGGCTCGTAAGGCGACGGCGGTAAAGACCGACAGTGCCAGTCGTTGTACCAGTCGTCGGTGACGGTGGTGCTGCCGGGCTTGTAGATAAGCACCATGTCGTGGCCGCGGCCAAAGAGCATGAAGTCCATTCTGCCAGTGCAGTTAGCCGCCGAGGGGGCATAGAAGGAGATGCAGGGGCGAGGCAGCCGAGCGTCGACCATCGCATTAGCCACATCCACCGCCGGCGGCGGTGAGCCCGGATAGAAGAAGCGCGAGGTGTTGATGCGGTGCAGGTGGAAGGTGACCGGCATGTAGGCATCTAGAAAATCCCAGCGTTTGTAGCGGCCGTCCAACACCAGATAGACGAATTGTCACCGGAGACTCATTATTGATAATTATTCTGCTAGTGTAGCCTCCTGATTTTATGAGGAAAATAAAAAAGGGTCTCAAAATCAGAATGAACTGATTACTCCAATACGAATACTACATGCACAATGGATCTGAGATGCCGTCGGAGCGGAGCTATGGAGATTGGGGAAGCTAGGGAGGGGGACGACGAGTCGACAAGGAGTTGACGAGAAGAAATCGGGCAGCTAGCCAGCCTACCAAGAGTCGGCGAGTCGCAGGTGCGGAGGGCAAGGCGCGGCGCGCAGCTCCGCTCAGTCGCCTGCCAAGAGAAGAGTCGGCGAGACCGCGGCGAGACTCGCGGTGCGGGCGCGCTGGGGGATTGATTGGCCAGGGCGGCTGGGCAATGGGCATAGCCGCAAAGTCCACACACCCCACGATTTATATTTGCCCTTTGCCGTGGTTTCATGGGCCTCCGCGAAAAAAAATAAGTTCACTTGTCATGTCNGAGATTGGGGAAGCTAGGGAGGGGGACGACGAGTCGACAAGGAGTTGACGAGAAGAAATCGGGCAGCTAGCCAGCCTACCAAGAGTCGGCGAGTCGCAGGTGCGGAGGGCAAGGCGCGGCGCGCAGCTCCGCTCCGTCGCCTGCCAAGAGAAGAGTCGGCGAGACCGCGGCGAGACTCGCGGTGCGGGCGCGCTGGGGGATTGATTGGCCAGGGCGGCTGGGCAATGGGCAAAGCCGCAAAGCCCGGGGCCGCGCCACACCGCCGCCCGCGTCGTCGCCCCCGTCCCCAGCGAACCCCTCTCGCGGTAACTCTCCGTTCCACCGTCTCCCTCTTCTTCTCCCCCCTCTTTAGGCACTAGGTAGCACCACCGCTGCGCGTTCGAACCCTAGGCGCCGCCCCCGCACCGCCGTCGCTCGTCCTCGCCCGCCGCACCGCCACCGCCGCTCGGGCCGAGCCCCGCGTCGTCGTCCGCCCTCACCGGTGCCACTCCGCCCCCCCCACACTCGGGGCGCGTCCGTGAACCCGCGGGGTCACTCTCTCTCCGGCGAATCACCCCCCCTTCGCCCCGGCGCCGTTTTCCCCTTTCCCTCGCCGGCGTTGGCCGCCGCCATAATCCGCCGTCGTCACGTCTCCCCGGGCAAGACCGAGCCACTGGCTCGCTTCCCCTCTTTCCCTTCTAGCCACCGGTGCCCGCCTCCCCTCTGTCTCGCCGCCGCCTGCCGGGAGGAGCCGCTCGCCGACGTCCCGCCGAACACCGCCGTTCCCGGGCGAGCCCGTCGCCCTCTCCCTTCTTCCCTCCGTGCGTGCCTACGTGGACGCCACGTCCGCCGTCCCGGGCCCCACGGGAGACCGGTCAACGGTTCCGCACTAGCCTCCTCTCCCCTTGGGCCATCGGCCCGAGTCCCTCGGTCCGGCCCGTCGGCCCCGAGTCACTCGGAGGAGACCGGACCAGGCCGCGCCGCCAGGCCGCGTCACTCGGCTTGGGCCGCGCCCTCCAGCGTCGGCCCGCACGGCCTCCTCTCGCGCATCGGCCAGGCCGCGTTGCCAGGCCGGCCATCTGGGCCTCCTTGGCCGACCAGCCCAGCCGGCCTCGGCCACTCGGCCTTTTTCGCTCGGGCCGCTCGGCCCACTCAGCCGCTCGGCCATCGGCCTCCCTTGCCCGGCCTAGGTCGATCCCTTCGGGCCGCCGGCCCATTAATTCGGCCGCGCCCATTCAAATCTTTTGGGCTGCCCTTAGCCACCGAATTAAAGTCCAATTTCAGTCCCTCCATCTTTTCTTTTTCCAGGGAATTAATAATTCCTTTTCTTATTCCAGAAAATCCTTTAATCTTCGGAAATTCATATCTTTTCAACCGTTCGTTCGATTAACCCCGTTCCACTTCCAAAATTCCTCAAAAATCGAGATCTACCTAATGGCACGCTTAGTGGTCATTAATAGGGCTTCTTTTGTCGCTTTGTTGAGTCGTCTCGTTTCGCGTGTAGTCTCGGAGCCCGAAGACCCGCAGTGCGCGGATTTCGAGGAAGAAGCTCAAGATCTTGAGCAAGGCAAGTCACTTTTGATCAATTGAACCTATAATTTAAATTAATTATTTTGATTCCGCAAACTATGCATGTTTAGGTTACACTTGACACTTGGCCTCGGTTTGCAGTACAACCGGCAGGCCCTACCCATTTGCTGCATTCACCTTCCTTGATATTTGAATACCCTAACACCCTTGTCACCCCTCAGGTGATGCCTCGGTATCCGTACCTCGCGTACGAATATCGAGACTCCCCTCAGACTTTAAAATTGAACACCTGGGTAAAACTTGAGTTTACAAAATGCTTGGAAAACCCGACACTTGGGTCGGTGCCTTGAAAACAAAGTGAGTTTCTAAAACTCGCGGTGCGGGAGACGTACTGGTGGTACGGTCTGCCCGTTCTCGCCCTAAGGACCGATTCCTTGGGAATTACATCCAAGCATATGTCAAGTACGACCACATGGGTGATATGGGACGCCCCTGGCTGAGTAATTAGCTAGGCCAGGGAAATCTTGATGCCAAGGGACAAGTGGATTCGCCGGGGTGGTGTCGGGGGGAGGACCCCTGGGCTTCCTGGCACAGTATGGTCTGGGACCTAACCTGGTGTTGGTCCGTGGGACCCCTCCCGTTGGCATAAGATGACCCTGAGTCGGCTTTCGAAATGCCTTGTCGTGAAAGCCTCAAGGTCGCCAGACGTGACCGAGAGTCGCGGGCTGGGTGATTCGAGGTTAGTAACGTCGTGTGGGTAAAGTGTACCCCCTCTGCAGAGGTTAATAACTGTTCGAACAGCCGTGCCCACGGTCATGGGCGGATGTGAGGTGATTCCTTAGCGTAGTTTTATTGAACATCTTGAGAACTGCTGTTGGTGTGAGGTTTTCCGTTCTGTGCTTGGTTTAAGGCTGTTGAAACAGCCAGAGTCGGTGACGATTGGCAGGGAGCCTCTCGTACCGATGTGTTAACTTGTGGCTGTTGAAGCAGCCGGAGTCGGTGATGATTGGCAAGGAGCCTCTCGTACCGGCGTGTGTGAGTTGTGGCTGTTGGAGCAGCCGGGGTCGGTGAACGATTGGCAGGGAGCCTCTCGTGCCGACGAGAATCAATTGATACAATTTCACTGCTCCGGCCGGATGAGACGCACTTTCTCGTCCGTGCCGTCGAGAAGCACTCACTTAGATGTTTCCGAAAGTCTTGAACTAAAATCAATTGTGAAAAAGAACAACTGGCTTTCCCTTGAAGCTTGCATTAAACACTTAATTCCCCTGACTTGCTGAGTACTTCCGTACTCACCCTTGCTCTATATAATTAAACCCCCCCAGTTCTCGAAGATGAAGAGGTGGACCCTGCTGATGAAGAGTTCTTCCAGGAGCAAGCAGACTTCGAGCAATAGTAGGGTTTCGGCCTTCCCCCAAGGCTTTGCTTGTGGCTTAGGGCTAGTCTCCGCTTTCCGCTTCCGCCTTTTTGTAATGCTGTTGCGAACTCGGGTTCTGTCCGCAGTTCCAACCTTGGTTGTAATCCTACTCTTAATAAAGAGACCGCTGTTGTTGTGGTATTCTGTCTTCCTGTTGTACCAGCGTTATTTCCTGGGACTGGTACAGACATACAGGTTAATTTGGACCGCCTTATACTGGCCTCCGCTCGGGGCTAGTTTGGGGCGTGACACCTCTTAAGCGTCTTCGGTGGCGCTCCAAGCCTGCAGCGACTCGACGACAGCCGTCGCCGTTACATCCATCGTCGCGCCTAAGTCGGCACCGATGGCTCACCTTCACTGCCCCTAGTCGGCGGCCTGCTTTCGCCACTCCTAGCCAGCACTCGTCGTCGTCATCCCTAACCGGCACCGGCGGTCGGCCCCGCCATTGCCATCCCCAGTTGGCGTTACGTCGTCGCTGTCCTTAGCCAGTAGCGGCAATGGTGACCGGCCCTACCATCGCCATCCCCAGTCGTTGCTCCGTCGTCACCGCCCCCAAACCGGCGCCACCCACATCTGTCCTTGCTTCGTCGCAGCCCCTAGCTGGCGCCATGCCCAGCCGTCGGCCCATCGTTGTTTCTTCATCGCCCTAGCTGGGTGCTGTGGGCCCCGCTCATCCGCCAGGTCCCTTGTGAGGGCGGGGGTGGGGGCGGGTGAGGTTTTTCACCCGGCTAGCAATGCGGGGCCGAGGCGGGGAGGGAGGGTAAATGCGGGGAGCGGGGACGGGGCCGTTCTTGCCTAACCCGACCCGCCCCACACCGTTGACATCCCTAGTTTGCTCATTTAGCAGGAGGTAGTTCACTTCATCGGCGGCTAGAGAAGCGCTGGCTCCTTTATTTTTATTTTTATTTTTTGTCGAGATGGCCGGAAGATTCGGTCGTCCTAATTTTGTTAAGAAGAAAAGGAGTGTTATCAATTTTATAAGATCGACATTAGATTGTCGAGTAGGCATTAGCCGGAGGCCGATGCCCGAGAAAATAGAAAAGAAAAACAAGCCATCAGAAGGCGACAACACTTCTCAATCAACTTGTTTGAACATGCCTGCTTCCCTTCAAATTAGGATCTCTTCTCTGATGCCACTATATAACTATGCTGCTGAACACGAATTGTGCTTGAAAATCCGCGCATTGTGCTCTTTCCAGATGATCCAGCACACCATAAGGCATAGGGATGCGTCAATCTAGGTTTGTCCCGTTGGTTAGTGGATGTGTCGATCAATCAGTTGTTTCGATCCCAACCTTTGCCTTCAATTCATTTTCTTCTTCCTTTTTATCTCTGCCTAGCCTTCTTTTTCTCATCTGATTTTCACATCTTCCTCTATTCTTCCTTTTTCCTCAATATATTTCCTTTTTATATCTGCGTAGCCTCTTTTTCCTCATCTGATTTTCACACCTTCCTCTATTCTTCCTTTTTCCTCAATATATTTCCTTTTTATATCTGCGTAGCCTCTTTTTTGTCGTCTAATTTTCACGTCTTCCTCTATTCTTCCTTTTTCTCCCAATATATTTTTATCTCTGCCTGCCCTTCTTTTTCTCATATGATTTTCACCTCTTCCTCTTCTTCCTTTTCCTCAATATATTTTTATATTTGCTTGGTCTTCTATTTCTCATCTGATTTTCACCTCTTCCTCTTTTCTTTTTTTCTCAATATAGCTTCTAATGTTACTAATATATTTTTCTATGTAATTTTAATACCCATCCCAAAAATCATGTGTCCATCACTATCGCCCATGCCGTCACCAACAACCAATATAACTTTCAATGCTACTAATATTTTTTTCATGTAAATTTTGAATACCCATCCCGAAAATCATGTGTCTATTATTGTCGTCCGCGTCACCACCAACACCCAGTGACACAACAGAAGGCCAGAAGCAGACGAAAGCAGCAGCCCAGCCCCAAACAAAGAAGCCCGCGCCGAAGGAGGCTGAGAGCCCGAAACAGAGGCACAGCCGGCACCATCGTCTGCTCCGAGTCCATGAGAGGCGTTCAGGCGTGCATGTGTTCGCTGACTGAGGAGGAGGATGAGTTGATCATTGACGTGCTTAGCATCTGTGTAAGCATATATTGCCAGGATGTATGTGTCTCCCATTGGAGACTTGCTAATGGGTGGAAATCCAACCCAACCCAAATGCAATAGTAGCAAAACTGTCATACCAATCCCCAAATTCAATCCAATCCATGGGTTGCACCCATTTCTCAACCCACAGCCAATCCATGGATTGCCAACTATACCAAACCATGAAAGCCAACCCACTTCACGTCTTAGCGGTTAGCGGCCATGGTTTACTGCTTGCCGGCCAGGAGCTCCAATGCTCATTCCATGTCTGCATGCGAGCTCTCGGCGGCGGCGGCGCTGCAGGCGCCTTATGCGTGGGAGGGGCCGCCATTGCTGGCGAGGCAGCCGGGCGCATCGTCTGCATGATGGCGTCCAAGTTGTCTTCGTCGTCGTCAGCGACCGCGCGTCGTCCTTGCCGCTGTCGACGGCTGTTACTGCCACGGCCGGGGGCGGCAGTCAGGACCCAAAACTCTGCTCAAGAACCGAATGTTCCTGCGCCAGCGACGCCAGGCTCTGCCTTGTGTCAAATGTGTTGGACGCGGCGGTGGACACGCCCTCGTCGGACTCCGTGGTCACACAAGATTCGCCACCGCCGGAGTCGGAGGGAGAGTTCGTGCTCTGTCAAGTCGCCGCCGTACACAGCCGCCGTGCCGAACCCCTCCTTGGGCTTGACAACAAGCGAAGCGACGCGCATCCTCCACGCGGGGACGACCGGACGACAGCCGCCGCCAGAGTTGTGCTGCTTTGCCTGGCAGTGTTTTCGGAGTTGTGCCTGTGGTCGGACAGCTTCCAGATGATGACGAGGATGATGAGGTGCACGGTGACGATCAGACGGCACGAGCCACACCCGCGGACCACGAGCTGCGGCACGGCGAGGAGCGCGAGGAAGCCGGCCTGCCCCAGCGAACGCCACCATGGCCGCGACGGCCAGTCCGCCGCCGCCGCGGCGCCTCGAGGCGTAGCTGTACGACATGACGTGCGGACGGCTTCTTCCCATACCACGCCTGGTACGGGGTCATCATATAATGGGCTATCTACGTGAGGTATTTCTTGATGATTGATGTTTTCTATGCTACAAGAGAAAATTCGTCTCAAGGTGGAGATTGTTAAATGTGTGATCCGAATTTAGGCATACAATATATTCGGATTAGTTTCCTAGTAGGATTCCTAGTTGTTTCCTATTAGGAGTCTTTTCTTTTATCAACTATATATACTCTTGTAAGCCGTACGGGAAGAAAGAAATTCTCATTGTTATTCCCCTACGTTTGTAATCAATTCCTCAATAGTGATCATTGCCAGTCGGCGCCCGTGGTTTTTTCCCGCAAGGGTTTTCCACGTAAAATTCGTGTCTCCGTTGTGTATCTATCTTGTAACAGTCGCGGCCATCGCGTGACGAGGATCCTGCGTCGCCACGTCCGCGTCCGCGCCCTCGGCGCTTTCCGCGGCTGCTGGAACCCGTGCTGCCACCGGAGCTCTCCTGCTCACGGCGAGCCTTGCGACGAGCCTCCCAGTCCTCCTCACAGAGCATCAGGCGCCCCATTGCATCCGTGATCTCCTTGGGCTCGGCGCGCTCCTCGAACACGCGCAGCCGCCCGATCACCTCCTCGATGGTGACCTTGTTCAGATCAAGGAACATCTCGAGGGAGACGGCGGCCTGGCTGAGCCTGTCCGGGACCACCTGCAGCAACTTCTTCACTACCTCCGCGTCGGTGATGTTGTCGTCGAGGGAGCGAAGATTGGAGGCGAGCGTGGTGATGCGGACGCCGAACTCGTTGACGGTCTCCCCTTGAAGGAGAGAATGCCGAATTCTCGGCGGAGCTGCTGCGCGCTCGCGTCGTGCGCGCGTTCGTCGCTGATCCGCAGGTTCTTGACCGCGTCCCACGCCTCCTTCACGGTCCCCTTCCTGGCGAGGGTGCCCCAGAGCTCGGAGGGTACCGAGCGTAGGAGTCCGGCCATCGCTTGCCGGTCGTCGTGGTACTCGTCTTCGTCGAGGTCGTCGGAGATGCCGTGGTGCAGGGGCGAAGCCAGGATTTCAGGTTGAGGGACAAGCCAGTGAAGCCACCAGGCCAAATGGCCAAAACCAGCATATGTTTTCACATATAAAAGAGGTTCAAATGTTTAATATAGTGAAACAAGGCTATATCTGTGCCATACAAATAAAAATTACATCTCAATTAACTTGAACTTAGCTTTACGGGTACAAACTAGATCGAAGGCCTTAATAATATCATCGGAACTAATCATTGTTGCTATATCTTTCTCAATGTAAACCACCAAGTAATTCCGCAAATAGGTATCTCCCATTTTATTTCGAAGACGTGTCTTCACAATTTTCATGGCTGAAAAGGCTCTCTCAGTGGTTGCAGTTGACACGGGGAGAGTCAAGACTAATCTCAACAACCTATCCACCATTGGATAAGAGGAATCTTTACCCAACTTAACTAGCCCACTTGTTAAATCAGCCAGAGATGATAAAATTTTTAATTCTGGATGGTTACACACATCAAGTTGAAAGTGTGGCAGTTGGCACTCTAATTGCATTCTTTCTTGATTTGAGAAATCAACAGGATAGTATTTTTCCACTAGAGTGCATACCTTTTCCATGTCAAATGAATCGAGTCTTGGATCCAGTGAGACACATAATGCTAAAAGGTCTGTCGCTTGAGAACCAAACCGGTCTTCTAATTCATTCAGTTGTTGATCAATTGCAACATTAAACACATCAACTTTATAATGGTGAAAAGTTGTGGTGTTGTCATGCTTGTTTCGAGATTTGGTCACATCAACAAACCTACAAATTTGCAACACAAGGATGTATTAGATTAATTAATACAAAGTAAATAGTCAATAGAAGTTTAGGGAAAAGAACATACTTCTTATTCAGATCTGGAATATCAATCTCATGCTTCTCACAAAAAGATTTGACCTCCTCAAGAAGAGGTTCCCAACCGTCATTTCGCAAGTCACCAAGTAACACTTTGGCGTTAGAAACAGAATCCACTGCATTTAAAATATCAATCGTCTTTCTCTTCATCTTTGCTAAGGAAAAAGAAATCACAAAATTGTAATTGACTAATGAGTACTGAGCACCTGATTATATTGTCTAAATCAGTACTAGAAAAGGAAAATTAGAACTAACCAACTAATTATCACCAAATTAGGGATTTAGATATTTTGCCTCCTTGGGGAATACGGAGTAATTAGTGAGTACTGAGTAGATTAGAAATCACATAGACACATACAGACATACTATCTATTGATCTGATTACAGATTACCTGAACTCCTGAAGATGACGTGCTCGGCAGCGATCAGCGACGACGATCAGTGCCGATCGGCAGCGGCGGCGATCCCGTCAAACTGCCACGCGTGCGAACTGCGAATGCGAAGCGGCGAAGGTGCGAAGCCGAAGCGATCGATCTAGACCTGGTATTGGTAATCCTATACAGCTATACTTACTAGTTTGCTCATGGGCTGCTGATCACGACTGCACACATACATACATGGGCTGTGGCCTGGGGGGGTCCCAAATCGAATGGGGGGTGCCCGGCCCACCTCGGCCCCCCCTGTAGCTTCGCCCCTGCCGTGGTGGACGGCGTCCCAGACGCGGAGGGTCTGGAAGTTCACCTCCATGACCAGGGCCCATTTCGGATAGTTAGTCCTGGTCAGCATCGGCCACGCGACGTTCACGGACGGCCGCTCGATGATGCGCTCGATGACGCGCGATCCGGAGTCCCGGTTGCGTGAGCGATGGCCTTGGGAGCGACCACGGCGACATGGCGGCGAACGCGACGGCTGGACTTTCTTCTCGCCGGAGCCATCACCAGTCAGCACCTTCTCAGATGGTGACTTCGACACGGCGATGACGGGGCCTGGCACCTTCTCCGCGGCGCCTCGAGGCGTAGCTGTATGACATGACGCGCGGCGCGCGGGTGGTTGGTAGCGTCGGCGTGGATCGGTGGATGTCGAGGCTTTCGCGACGCCGACGAGCAGGCAGTGTGGGTGCGATTTATGGACTGAACCAGAACCCTAATCCATGGATCGAATCCATTTCAACCCGAAAAATCACAACGCCATTCCAATCCAATCCGGTCTAACCCAACAGGGGAAACTCTATTCATCCCTGAAATATCCTCTTGTTTTTTCATGTCACTTAAAAAAATCATCAAAAAATTTGAAAAAAAATAGTAAGATAGATCAACATGTGATGTGTCACCCTACAAACATGTATGTTTAAATTTAATTTATATAAGTAGAAACAAAAACAACAAATTTGATTATGAGTAAAACATGTAATTCATGATCAAATTTGTTTTTGTTTCGAATTATATAAGTCTAATTTTAACTTACATGTTTATGAAAAGATACATCATATATTGATTTATTTTTGATAATATTATTTAAATTTTTTGATGACCTTTTATACGTCATGCATGAATCGAGAGGATGTTCCTTCGATGGAACAAAAATCCGCTTCCAACCCAACAGCTATCAAAAACCATTTCCACCCAACCAAATTAAATCCAACTCACAAATTTATATTTCAAAATTAGATTCCCACAGACAGAGCCGGCATGGCCCTTCCTTTTCCTTTTTGTGAATTCCATTCAGAGCTGTTTGGGGCCCAGAGAGGCGGTGGTGCCCACGAGGCCTACGACCCATCTAAGGCCCAAAGCCCACACAAGACCGATAAATGCCTAATCAATACGTCATCGTGGACAGCCGCCGCACTGCGCCTGCGATTTTCCCAATCTACGCCTTGCCTCGCCGGCCGCCGGCTCGCCGCCCGATTTCCTCTGCTGGCTGGCTGGTGGTGCCTTGCCTCCTCGCGCCCGCCTAGCTTCTCCAATCTCCGTAACTCCGGACGGAGGATCAAACGGTCTCCGAGGGGGGGGGGCATCTCAGATCCGGCACCACCGCATGGTCCGGTGTTGTGTTGTGCAGGAAGGGTGGGTTGTTGCAACGCAACAATGAGCCTCCAGCGGCGGTTCATCTATCTGGTGGTGGACGGCGGCCGCAATCGCCGGCGGTCTTGTCGTGATAGCTACTGGGCGGACACCTTCCACATGCGCCGCATCAACATGTCGCGCTTCTTCTACCCCGAACCGGCGGCGGCAGCGGAGACGGCTGCAACGGTGGTCGACGCTCGGCTGCCTCGCCCCTGCATCACCTTCTGTGCCTCCTCGCCCATGCACTTCATGCTCTTGGGCCGTGACAAGGTGCTCGCCATGGACTGCAAGGGCCGCACCACCATGTACGACCCCGGCGCCAACTCCATCCGCCCCGCGCCAACCCTCACCAACCCCAAGAGCCTCCCCGCCATCTCCCTCCCGATTGGGGACAGCCTCTACATCCTCGACCCGAAAAACTCGGACGACCAATGCTTTGAGGCTCTCGTCTACAAGCCCGCCGGCCGCATGGACAAGTACAACGACTGGCACTGCCAATCTCTCCCGCCGCCGCCCTACGTTGCCCGCTCCTGCAGCTTCGTCGGCGCATACGGAGCCATCGCCGCCTATGCGGTGGTCGGCGGCTCAGACTCAGACTCAGACTCAGCAGAGATCTGGGTGTCAACCAACGACGGGGACGGGGGCACCTTCTCGTTCGATACGGCGCGGCGAGCCTGGACCAACCACGGAGACTGGAAGCTCCCATTCCGTGGCCTCGCCGAGTACGTCCCGGAGTACAACCTCTGGTTCGGCCTCTCCAACAACAACACCAACCATCTCTGCGCATTCGATCTTGCCGGCACAGCCAAGCTGCAGTCGCCGCCGCCGCCGCGCAACTTCTGTAAAGACTTCAAGCCACCCAAGGACTGGCGGCCGGTGTCATCCTATCTGGTGCACCTGGGATCCGGCAGGTTCTGCATCGCCAGATTCTTCGATAAGCGTGTCAAGATTCCAGGCTGCTGCGACTGCGACATCGATATGGACACCGAATTGTACGGCGTCTTCACCGGCGTGGAGGTGAAGGCGGGAAGAGGCCTACGGATGGTCAAGCACAGGTCAGAATGTTATCGCTTGGATGACGTTCTCCGGGAATGTGTGCTGTAATATTTTGCGCAAAGAAATACTACCTCCGTTTTTTAATATATTTGCGCGAAAAATAAAAGCCCAGAGCTACCTCCGTTTTTTAAATATATACGTCACAGATAGATTTTTTAATTCGTTTGACTATTAGTGTTTTAGAAATATTTGTGCAGATAGATGAAAATACTAGCATGTCTAAATTACTTTTGATGATGGCATACTCTCTTCGCATTATTTAACTAAGTATCTGATGAATAATAAATATTGACGTTCAAAGTTCAAGAAAAAAACTTAACTAAGCCATATTAAAAAACAGAGATAGTAACAGAACAAAAAGATATGTTATACAAGTCGATAAAGATGATAACATTGTTTTCTTCGTTGAACAAATAAATAATCGGATTTGGTCGCATTGTGATTTCAAATGCGAAAGCTCCACTTATAAATGGAACAATAGAAGATCTGATATACTTCGAGGTTACCATGATCATCAAGTTGGCAGAATGATCTTAAGTTGGCACAATGACCTCGAGTGAACCGTACCAGAGAGTCTCAGGTAATTGAGTGGGATCTGGTTTTTTCATGGGGTGGTGGAGGTGGCTACATCGCCAGGGTTTTTTCACACACGCGCGTATCTGGTTTGCACTTGTGTTTTTCTTTTTGTTTTTAGAAGGCACAAGCGACCAGTGAAATTAGATGTGTAGCTAGGGTTTTTCCTCATAGGGGACAACGGTAAATGACTATTCAATCCATGCCCTGCTGTGGAATACCACCTTCAAAATTCAGTATATTCAGACTGATTGCTTCTCGAGAGTAAATGCTCGGGATTTTTTTTATTTGGTGCGATACAGCGAGGGCCAGATTTTATATGAGGAGGATTGGATTGTGTGTATCTGTTTATATGTTTCTGTTCATGTTGAAATTCCTATCCTGCATGGTCTGGTTGGTTTTGATAGCTGATTAACTATGCATAGCGCCATTTCTCATATCTGCATATTGGAAATGAACGTCAAATTATTTTTTGATTGCTCGCGATGCGTACTACTAAGATTGAGGTTTTAAATGGCTGATTCTGCTTGCTAGTGAACACAATCTTTTTGTGGTGCAGGATGATCAATGTTCTCATTAGTTATACAATCTCTCTTCTTGGATCTAGATTTTTCTCTAATAGGTATATACTGAAAACAATTTTTTCTAGTCTGGGATTTTTATTCCATTATCTAATAAAAATCTTGTTCATCCAACACTATATTAGTCAGACCTATTCAATTCGCAAATAAAAGCAAACAGCAGACTTCTGTGGTTAACTGGCCACTGAGCTACTATGTTCCTAACAAAGGCATTACAATTAAAATAAGCAGGCAGACAAGTACCGTCAAGAGAAAACTCCAACATTTAGCATTGTCTTAGGCTTAGCTTTTTTCTAAGGCTTAGTTTTAATTGTCTTAGGCTTAGCTAGGTGACAATGTCCAAGTTTTGTAGCGAGTGTGGCGTTCGTTCACCTGAAGCAAACGGATCTGTCCAAGCACACCCGGAACCTCTGTACCACAAGTCGCGTGATACTGCTCTCTGGCCGAATATTTTAGTGGACACTGTCACCTAGCTATAGCTAGCTGTCCAATATAAATACAATTTTCTGAGTTGTTTCGTGTGTTCTGTTCATGCTTTCCTCCAGATGGTAATCCTGCTGTGTTTGTTTTGCTTTACAAAATGTCTGTCCAAGTTCTGATTCACAGTAAAAAAAAATGCAGTTAATTTTGCTCTATGTAACTTTTCTGCACTCCCCAGATGTTGTAGTTGACATTTTCAAATATGCGCAACTTTAATTATAAATTTGTGCAACCATTAATTTGCTTTTTTATAGTTTGTAAAACCTTTTTGGATGATGTTAAGTCCATGCAAGTTGGTTTATAAACCCCTTGGCAGTACTGATTTCTTTTGTGCTTAGTTATATTTTTATGAATGCATACCCTTACTGCCAATCTCTCCCGCCGCCGCCCTACGTTGCCCGCTCCTGCAGCTTCGTCGGCGCATACGGAGCCATCGCCGCCTATGCGGTGGTCGGCGGCTCAGACTCAGACTCAGCAGAGATCTGGGTGTCAACCAACGACAGGGACGGGGGCACCTTCTCGTTCGATACGGCGCGGCGAGCCTGGACCAACCACGGAGACTGGAAGCTCCCATTCCGTGGCCTCGCCGAGTACGTCCCGGAGTACAACCTCTGGTTCGGCCTCTCCAACAACAACACCAACCATCTCTGCGCATTCGATCTTGCCGGCACAGCCAAGCTGCAGTCGCCGCCGCCGCCGCGCAACTTCTGTAAAGACTTCAAGCCACCCAAGGACTGGCGGCCGGTGTCATCCTATCTGGTGCACCTGGGATCCGGCAGGTTCTGCATCGCCAGATTCTTCGATAAGCGTGTCAAGATTCCAGGCTGCTGCGACTGCGACATCGATATGGACACCGAATTGTACGGCGTCTTCACCGGCGTGGAGGTGAAGGCGGGAAGAGGCCTACGGATGGTCAAGCACAGGTCAGAATGTTATCGCTTGGATGACGTTCTCCGGGAATGTGTGCTGTAATATTTTGCGCAAAGAAATACTACCTCCGTTTTTTAATATATTTGCGCGAAAAATAAAAGCCCAGAGCTACCTCCGTTTTTTAAATATATACGTCACAGATAGATTTTTTAATTCGTTTGACTATTAGTGTTTTAGAAATATTTGTGCAGATAGATGAAAATACTAGCATGTCTAAATTACTTTTGATGATGGCATACTCTCTTCACATTATTTAACTAAGTATCTGATGAATAATAAATATTGACATTCAAAGTTCAAGAAAAAAACTTAACTAAGCCATATTAAAAAACAGAGATAGTAACAGAACAAAAAAAATATGTTATATAAGTCGATAAAGATGATAACATTGTTTTCTTCATTGAACAAATAAATAATCGGATTTGGTCGCATTGTGATTTCAAATGCGAAAGCTCCACCTATAGATGGAACAATAAAATTTGGCTCGCAAATAATGCTCCGACAGTACAAGAAAATTCTAAGCCAGTTAAGCCGGCCTATATCTAAGTGATCCATCGTTATACCTAGCCAAATAGGCCGTGCCAAGCCGGGCCGGCCCGAGCACGACAGCACTGTAGCTGGCCCAGGCACGGCACGGCCCGGTAGCCAATGGACCGTGCCGGCACGACCCGTTTGACCTTGCCGTGCTTGGGCCGGCACGGCACGGCACGCATATTGTAGCGGGTCGGCACGGCACAGCACGTCCCAGGGAGGCGGCTGGCGCTCGGCGGCTCGACGCAACGGGCGGCTGGGCCAGGCGGCAGCGTGGCGCCGGGGGGTGGGGCCGGCGGGCTAGCCAATGAGAGGACGCCACGTGTCCCTCAACGGCTAGTCCAACGGCTATTTTTCAGAAGTAGCCGTTGGAGCGCGAAAAAAATCGAAAAAAATACGAAAAAAATCCAAAAAAATATGAATTTTTTTCCTATAAATAGGGTTCCCACCCCCAACATTCTGAATCATCCAAACCCCTTATTTTGTGCTCTCTTGTGTGATAGTTCGATTTTTTGATTTAGTCTAAAATAAAAAATAGTTTGTGACTCAAAAATAGTTCCAACCAGAGGTGTAAAGCCAAACTGCCAAGGTGGTAAAAAGAAGTATGTCATATATTCATATTTATATATTATTTGTATTTTATGTTATGTGAATAAATATTCTGAATTTTATTTATCTTGTTTTAACATTTCAGAATGGACAATCCGAACCTTCCGTCTTTCAAAATGTTGACTATTCTACCTATTATTCTGATGTTAAAACTAAATTCCATGAGGTATTTGGAAAGTATGAACTAAAGTTTCAGGGAGTTCGCTTGCAAAGACCCCCACTGTAACATCCTGAATATTTCGACTTTGGAATACGGAATTAAAAATTCAGAATAACCAAAAATCTTTTTCAAAATACATTCATGCCTGAACTAACTCAATTCGATCTGTCGTTTTTCGTTTACACGTGGGCTAATAGACGAACGTCTGAGGATACGTCGATATTTGATTTCAAATATTATTTATTCAAGGAGCTATGATTTGCATATGCCAATTATTTTCGAAAAACAAAAACCCTCGAGCATATTTACTTTATAAATAAAGCTATATATCTAAATGTATCACCATTTTGGATAAAACCCATTAAGGGATAGTTTATTAAAACAAATATTGTTCCACTAAAGAGATAGCTTTGATTATTTTCTATGCACCTTTATATAGAGTGATAAGCTTTTGGAAATTATTTGCAAAATAATGTCTATTGGTAAAATATTTACTAGAAACCTTAATTGCGAAATATAAATTCCTAATAGGCTATTTTCAGGATATGACCTCCTCAGACAAAGTCTAGTCCTCAGGCATAATTTTAGTTTGCTCGTTTATTGTTTATTTGTGTGTGTCTAGAATCTGTGCCAAAAGATCTCGATTAAATCCTTTTACCGAAAAGATTGTCCTCTCTACAAATTCTATCTCAAACCCCCTTGAAATTTCCAAATTTCATATCCTAAAGAAAATATTCGAACATCCTATTTCTTTGGGCCACATTTCCCTCTGTTAGCCCAACCCATTCCGCAAAACAAGTTCATTTGCACTCCCTCTACCGTGGCCTTCCTGCTGGGCTTTTTCTGGAAAAGTCCATGTTGCCTCCCCGAGCCCTTTCATTCCTATTGGGTTGGTAGTAAAACTAAAGTCTAATTCTTCCCCCCATACTGTTTTCGGTGGCGACGTCGCCGCACGCCGCGCCGCTACGACGAGGCCGCTGCGACACCACCGGCTGCCATCTTCCGCTTCCGTCTCACCGGTGAGCTTACCGGCCATTCCACGCGCATCCTGCTCAACCTCGCACCGCCGCCAGCCATGCAACAAGCTAGTGTGCATGTGCATGCATGCAAGCAAGTTAGCCACGAGCATGCACCATGCAGCTGGCTAGCTATACGTATGCCTGCATGCAAGCGGCTAGTCGAGCCTAAGCTGGCATGCGCACCAACCCGCGCGGCCGCTGCAACTACCCCGTCCCTGCAAATCGAAGATTAGGCCCCGTCCTGCACTGTACACTAAGCATGGTTAGGCACCGTCGCCGCCTTCTCCGCCAAGCATACGACCATCTCTACACACGGTCCAGTGCGCCATGGCACCGCGACAAGCTTGCCGGTGTCACTCGTCCACGCCGAACGGTGTGAACCGAGCTCACCCATGCCGCACCGACCACTGTCCTCGCTCTGCGACCGCCCCACAGGACCGTCGGCCCCACTCGGCCGAGCAAGCTTGTCGCTGTCCGCCGGCTGCGACGGCTATAAAAGCCGCCCTTTTTCGCTCACTGTCGCTATCACACCGACGGGCCGAACACCGTTGTCGTTCGATCGGCCGCCTTCTTGCCGTGCACTGCAGCTCTGCGTCACGCGCCACCTCCACCTGGCCGAACGCTCAGCCCGGCCATCGCCCAGGCCGAGCCGAGCCTCGGTGCGTCGCTGCTCGGCCGACGCCGTGGCCGGCCCGCGCGCAAGCCGCGCCGCGCCGCCCCTCCACCTCGGCCAGCGCCGCCTCTACCGCGACGCGCGCACCTCCACGCCCGGCCTGCGCCCTCCCCAGCCGGCGCCAACCTACCCCGGCCGCGCGCCGCCGCTCCTGCTCGGCGCGCCACCTCCCGGCCGTGCCCGCGCGCCCCCGCCCCGGCCTCTTCCTGCCCGGCCGCCGCCCGGCGGCACGCTGCCGAGCCGGTTGCCAACCCGCCTCCCGGCCGCGCGACGCGCCGCCCCCCCCCCGGCCGCCTCCCGCCGCGGGCTCTGCCCACCGCAGGCGCCGCGCCGTCCAGCCGCCGCCGCCTGCGCGCCATCCCTGGCCGCGCGCCGGCGCCGCTCCGCCGGCCGTGCCGCGCCGTCGCCCGGCCGGCCGCCTTCCCCAGCCGTCGGCCCGCCGCTCGGGCTCTCTCCCGGCAGAGCAAGTAGAGAACAGAGAAAGAAGGAGAGAGAGAAAGGAAGGAGAGAGAAGGAAAGGATAAGGAGAGAGGAAAAGAAGAAAAGGAAGAAAGAAAGAAAAAAAAAAGAAAAAGAAAAAGAAAAAAAAATAAAAGAGGTGGGACCCGCCGGTGGGCCCCACTATCTCTCTCTCCGTGGCCCCCAAACTTTGAAGAAGTTTAAATCAGGTCCCTCTTCTTTGGGCTACCCAACTAGGAAGTCTATAACACCTCCCTCCTCTTCCATCGGGCCGAGTCCATGAAATCTTTTACAAAAGTCCATATCGCGTCCCTCTTCTTTGTCGGGCCGAAGCCCATAAAGTCCGCCAAGAAGTCTACAACGCCTCCCCCTACCTCATTGGGCCAAACAGCCTTACAACCTATCCACAAGTCCAAGTTACATCCCTCTTGTTCTTCGGGCCGAAGTCCACCAACAAGCCATCCTCCTCACCAAAGTCTAACATATATCCCTCTACGCACCCAATCCCCTCTATTGAAGTCCATCTTGCCTCCCCAAGCCATTCATTCCTGTTGGGTTAAGTAATAAAAAGATAAAATCTAATGCTCCTCCCCGGTNCCCCGCCCGCTCGGGCTCTCTCCCGGCAGAGCAAGTAGAGAACAGAGAAAGAAGGAGAGAGAGAAAGGAAGGAGAGAGAAGGAAAGGATAAGGAGAGAGGAAAAGAAGAAAAGGAAGAAAGAAAGAAAAAAAAAAGAAAAAGAAAAAGACAAAAAAAATAAAAGAGGTGGGGCCCGCCGGTGGGCCCCACTATCTCTCTCTCCGTGGCCCCCAAACTTTGAAGAAGTTTAAATCAGGTCCCTCTTCTTTGGGCTACCCAACTAGGAAGTCTATAACACCTCCCTCCTCTTCCATCGGGCCGAGTCCATGAAATCTTTTACAAAAGTACACATCGCGTCCCTCTTCTTTGTCGGGCCGAAGCCCATAAAGTCCGCCAAGAAGTCTACAACGCCTCCCCCTACCTCATTGGGCCAAACAGCCTTACAACCTATCCACAAGTCCATGTTACATCCCTTTTGTTCCTCGGGCCGAAGTCCACCAACAAGCCATCCTCCTCACCAAAGTCTAACATATATCCCTCTACTCACCCAACCCCCTCTATTGAAGTCCATCTTGCCTCCCCAAGCCATTCATTCCTGTTGGGTTAAGTAATAAAAAGATAAAATCTAATGCTCCTCCCCGGTACTACTCCCGGCAACGACGTCGCCGTGCGCCGCGCCGTCATCTGAACTGTAGGCCCCTGATTTTATAGCACAGGAAACCATATGTGTTTACAAATACCAACTCCCTGGATCGGTAGGTTGGTATACACACATTACAACTCTGGTACACATAGTCTGCATCGCATAGTCTTACAATACCAAATATTACATGGGAACCCGAGTAGGTTCTAATAGGCCGTGTCTGACCGGGTACAATACCAAATAACATAGGATAGCGGAAGCGAGGCTGCGGCGGTCCATCTATACTCCACAGGCATCAACTGGGGATTAGTCCCTATGGTTCCTCCGTACCATCCCCCTCCTCGGGGATCAGTTCGACTGGCATGTCCTCATCATCAAGAGCTAAAAGGGTAGAAATATGCAAGGGTGAGTACCAACCGTACTCAGCAAGTCACCACTATAGAAGTGCAACCAATGCATATAGGGGTCCAAGGCAGGTTTTAGTTTATTTGCGTAAAGCCAGTTTTCACAAGTTATTTTACAAGCCTATGGCCTAGCAGTTTTAACCATAAAAAGAATTTCCGCTATGTAAAGATTGTCATTAATTAGAAGTTCCTTCATCACAATGTAACCTTCCCACGCATGGGGCAAGGTCACTCATGTTGTATTTATCCCAACTTCTTCTAACCAAATTAAAAACATGTGAGTCTAGTCAAGAGTAATACAAGTCCCGTCGCTCATTAACCGCGAGCACGGCTATTCGAATAGTTTAATTTACTCACACTGCAGTGGATGTACGCTTTTAATCCCACACTCCGTGACGCACCCAACACATGAGACTTGTCACGGCCCGGTTTTTCAGTTACCCTCGCATGGCGGCACCCGCTCCAAGGACTATGAATCCCCATTGCACCCCCGGCGCCACATTCCTACCTCGAGCCGGTTGTGAGGGGAGTCCTGGCGCTCCCGAGATTGAAGGTTACATCATACATATATAAAGCTTGACGTCATTAAACCACACACTTCCACATTTCCATACCGATATCCAGAACCTACCATGTCTGGGGTGCCACCCCACG
>BDMV01000002.1:22270475-22319544 GCA_008326285.1 Oryza officinalis
TGGTTACACTGATCACTCGATGGGAGTGATTGATAGAGATCGGGTGGAGACATAAGCGCCACCCACAGCATGAAAACCTTTGTGAAAACCCAAAAACTTAATTAAACAAAAGTGATTTCGACTGGGGCGGCACGGATAGAATATGGGTGGTTCTGGGAACGGTAAGCCGCCGACCCTGGTCAGTTAAGGACCGAGTCAAGAAGCTAAGCAGGAAACGAACCGAGTACGACCACACTTCTTGAGTGGGGTTAGACCCGGTGGACTAGGTTATTCTCGTGGGGTGGCACCCCAGACATGGTAGGTTCTGGATATCGGTATGGAAATGTGGAAGTGTGTGGTTTAATGACGTCAAGCTTTATATATGTATGATGTAACCTTCAATCTCGGGAGCGCCAGGACTCCCCTCACAACCGGCTCGAGGTAGGAATGTGGCGCCGGGGGTGCAATGGGGATTCATAGTCCTTGGAGCGGGTGCCGCCATGCGAGGGTAACTGAAAAACCGGGCCGTGACAAGTCTCATGTGTTGGGTGCGTCACGGAGTGTGGGATTAAAAGCGTACATCCACTGCAGTGTGAGTAAACTAAACTATTCGAATAGCCGTGCTCGTGGGTATGAGCGCCGGGACTTGCATTACTCTTGACTAGCCTCGTCAATTTGTAATATTGCTAAAATATGATGGGTATGGAAGGCGTGACCTTGCCTGATGTGCAAAAAGGTCGTAGTGGTTAAAACTGTGGAAATTGGATGCGAGGGTAAACCGGACCAAGCGAGGCTTGGGGAAGGTGGATGAACCCTCGCAGGTTAATAACAACTTCAACTTAACGTGGTTTTCAGTTAAAACTGTTATGGCATAGGTTTGTGAAATAATTTGTGAAAACTAGCTTTATGCAAATAAACCAAGCCATCCTTGAACCCCTATGAACATTATATGCATTCTGTAGTGGTGGCTTGCTGAGTACGGTTGGTACTCACTCTTGCTTATTTACATCTTTTAGAAAGGTGTTGGCGTCGACCTGTACATGTGCTATGCTGGCAAGGAGTTACCGAGGACGGTGGAATAGGGACCTAGGTTCACCAGTCGATGCGTGTGGGATAAGATGGACCGCCGCTGCTTCGCTTCCGCTACTTCATTTAGTTGTTTTGGTATTTTGTGTTGCTGTCGACCATGCTTGGTCTATTCGGGTTCCATTTGGGCTACCCTTGTATTATTAATATATTGTAAGACCTGTAAGACAATGTCAGCTTAAGATATACAACTGTGCCATGTGTGTACCATCTACTGATCCAGGGAATGGTATCGTAATACACATGAGGTTCCCGGTATACAAAACCGGGGGCTCACACCCACCTGCCCCTGCAGCAGGAAAGAAAAAATTACAGTAGAACAGAATTTGGGGTGGCTCATCTTCTAGCCATGGCGGTGGTAGCAGTTCGTCGGCTGCAAGTGGTGACGCTAGATCGCATGGTCCTGCTGAAGAGTTGTCCAACTATTTGGATAGCGGCGCCATCAGACATGAATCATCAGACTTCAACGTACTCAGGTGGTGGAATGATCACAAGATGTCATATCCTGTGCTTTCAAAACTAGCACGGGATGTGTTGACGGTGCCTGTATCTTCGGTATCCTCCGAATCGGCCTTTAGTCTATGCGGAAGAATTATCGAGGATAGGAGACCAAGTCTGAGCAGCGATCACGTAGAAATACTACTAAGCGTCAAAGACTGGGAGCTAGTTGCAGAACATGCCTAATACACCACTGACAACCAAGAATTGGCCGCTCAGTTCGAAAATCTTTATTTAGATGACGAACAATTAGAGTAGCTAATTTTTATTTTTTAAGTATTGACCCGTAGGCTGTACTCTTTTATTTGTCATGGTTTTCTCAAATATGAGTTTTTACATGACAGTCTTTAACGAGGGAGCATGTACCATGTAAACATCAATAAAGGTCATTACTCTTTTTTCTAAGTCTAATTACAAATATTTTTAATTATTTTTTTAAGTCTATTTATTTTTTATTTTTCTCTAACTATGCATCAATTTTTCTTCAATTTTTTTTAATTTCCCTCGACAGCTCGGCCGAGCCGCCTGCGAAGCCGCCCGCTGGCGCTACCGGCTCACCGGCTCGGCTCGACCGACCAGCGCCCGCCCCGACCGCCACGTGTCGGCTGCGCGCAGGCCGCCCGGGCGCGGGCCGTGCGGCGGTGGCCACATGGCGCGCGGGTGGCGCGGTCGCTCCCGCTCGGCCGTTTCAAAATTTCGGCCAGCGGGAGCGCGCGCGGGCCACGTGACCTCCTCCGCCTCTGCTCCTCGGCCCAACGGCCCAGCCTCCGGCGGTCCGGCCTGCCTCGCTCCTCCTCCTGGGCCACGTGCCAAGCACGGCCAATGAGGCATTGATGGGCCCGTGCCGGCACGGCACGACACGACCTCCCCTTCGGCCGTGCTTGGGCCGGGGGAACGGCACGTGGGCCGACATGGCACGGCCCGCTACAGGAGTCGTGCCTAACGGGCCGTGCCGCCGGTGTGCCCGTGCCGTGTTGGGCCGGGCCGTCCGTTTGGCCAGGTTTATCCATCGTATAGCATTACTGAAAAGCAGACAAGATAATGATTTTCTTTTTGACAGTTCATATTCATCATGACGACCGGAGCTTACAACAAAAGTGTCCACACAGTCCTGGTCCTGGTTACAATCAGATATCGCGAAAAATATGGGACCTTGAGTGGTCTAACGAAGCATGAATATCGAACTCAGATGGTCATTCTGCAGTTACAAAGTTACATGATTGACGCTAACATTCAGAAAGCAGGGCAGTTACTTGCCTTGCTGATCCTGGTGGTTTGATGGCATTTTCTGTTACCTATCCTTGAGCTCTTCTTCGAATGCGTGCAGTTTCTCCCGGATAGGTGAAAGGAAGGACTTGAGGTCCTTGCAAATCTGCCTCTTGTCGTCTGATGCGAGGCCCTTGTCATCACTAAACCTTACTTCTACCTGAAACCAAATGGCAGAAGAAAAGGATTTGCCATTACCGGCCTTGACTGATCATGAGTATAATGGCATGAAATTCGTATAGAATAGTAGCTTTACCTCCAAATCCTCCAACTCACCGAATGAAAACTCAGGAATTTCCAGATGGCCTTTGACCTTCATCTTTTCTTCTTTAATTAGCCATTCACCTAAGGAATATTATTATCCGTTAGTAAATACTACTCCGTACTCTATAAGGAATAAAGGACAAACTAACTGAATGATGGCAATTCTGAAACTGCATCGAATTTACCTTTAAATTTCAAGCTTAGTTCATAATTATACCCTACTCTCTTCTTATTACGAACTGTCACCAGAAAGGCCTGTCAATAACAAAGGATATATTCACATATTGAACTACACAACACAGAACAAGCAAAGAATGTAATTGAACGGTCACGTCAAAAATAACACTTACATCACCATTGCATTTAGACACCCCATCAAGTGATGCCTTCCCTGTAGGGAATTCTAACGAATCTAAAGAACCCAACAATTCCTGTTATTCAGATTAGACAGCATTATCAGAGAGATTCTGAGACTGGAATCACCAACATGTTATCCTATATGCAATTATTTAGCCAACAGTTTGCCAGCAAATTACTGTACCTTTATCCTACTGTTAGCCCATGAATTGAGGTTCTTTTCCTCCCAGGTCCCAGCCTGCAAAAGTGCAAGCAACACATCAGAACCCTATACATAGAAAATGAAATAGTGCTACACTAATACTGCTGCAACATACCATCAACTATAGTGACAACAAAAACGACAAGCTTCAACATAAACTAAAATGGCATGATTCATAACATGTACTGTAATGGTTAGTGACCCAAACAAATCTACGCAACGAACATTTAGCTATGACTTACGAATCCTAAGGTATGAGGTTATTCCCACATCTCTTCTTAACATCTGTCCCCATTAATGTCTATTCTGCATCTCAAGTTACTCTGAATAAATTTAAATTTCATGGAAACACAGGTCCACCTACAGGTAATAAAATCTATCTTGCAGGAAAAAAATCAATTTACGCCAAATCAATAGGAATCAAAAGCACAGTATTGCCCTGCCAGCTGAAAGTTCCAAATCTTTTGAACCCTGATTTTTGTTCTTCTTCCATTACTCTACCTGACAAATATTTCCTCCAATTCCCACAGGGTAAATTAAGACCATGGTCACAGCTATTGTTTTTGAAGCTCATAGTACATCAAAACTCATTAAACCTAAACAAAACATATGATATCAGCGACAGTTAACTATATCACATAGTCACATAGAGGAGGATAATGCAGTTCGCAAGAGGAAACCGGGCGAACGCGATAATGCTAGGGGCATTGGATATCTCATGCAAACTAAGCAAAACATTACTCCTAAAGAAACTACCACGGCACCACCTATAGGAAACGTATCAAATCAATCAAATAGAAACGATGAGCATCCGCGACTCCAATTCAGCATTGCACCCCCAATGTATGAAATAGTCTCAGCGAACATGACTATGCCGAACGAACTAGTAGTGATTTAGAGTAATAGTAATGTCGAACTCTGATGAAATGCGAGTTCATGCTGGAGATGGGATATCATATCATCAGCTCATTCCACGACATGGACGATTGATTGCAACAACATCTGGAACAGTTGGCTCCACTAGCAAGTAGTAGCAACGTCCATTCCCCAAGTCCCAATCTGACGAGAGGGAGGAGGACCCGTCACCTGATTCCAGACGGAGCCGAGCGGCGGCGGGTTGCCGTTCCCGTTGGCGGCGGCGGTCGCGGCGGACGGGTCGAGCTTGCGGGGCACGGGCAGCGGCGCCGCGTCCCCGGTGGCCTCCCGCACCCAGTACCTATACGACGACGCCTTCTCCGCCGCCGGTGCCGTCGCCGTCGCAGTCGCAGTCTCCTCCATCAGCGGACGGGAAGACGAACAGATCAGCCGTTTGCTGCAGATCTCCCGACGGCGCAAGGCGAGGCGCGCGCGAGAGGGGGAGATCGATCGATCGCCCGATCGGCCGCTCGAGCCGCCGCTTCAAATCTCGTTCCTGCGATTCAGGGAGGAGGAGAGGAGGGCCGGGATTTGTGCTGCCTCTCTCTCTCTCTCTCTCTCTCTCTGCGGTGCTCGAGTCCTCCAGATCGATGCTTCGGGAAGCTTCCGAGCAGTTACTACTGGGGGCAACTACTACTACTGCTGTTGCTACTGGAAGCTTCGGGTTCCTTCTCCGGAGTTCGCCGGTGACAAATGGATGACCGAGACGTGGCTGTTCTGTTTGACTTTGACCTGTGGAATCGGACCGGGAGCCTTCAAATTTGAACCAAAAACACATCGATTTTTCATGTTCAAGCTAAACCTTTAACAAATTTAATATTAAAATTATGTGTATATCATAATTTTGATCACGTTAAAATGATTTAAGGGACAAATTGACGGTCAAAGCTGTGCCTGTATTTTGCAGGCTGTGGCAAGGTCCAAAATGACATGTCCAAAGTAACAAATTTTTAGGCTTTTGAAATTTCTCATGGTACTAGTATAAATTTTTCCGTACATAATTGAATTTTCTCACAAGAACGAGAACCTTTTTCCCCGTCGTTTCAAACTAGACTTTACCACAAATTCACCCATTTGGAATGCCTGAGTGAGGCGCTGAATTTGTTCGGTGTATCTGTCTTACTCATCACCACAAGTACCAAAAGCATTGTCAAAAAACTCGAAATTGAGGGATTCAACTCCAAACAAATGCGAGAGATGATGTTACAGATCAACCAATCAAGATAGTACAACATTTGCTTTTTTACTGGGTTCCTCTGGACCTGCATCCAAGATGCGTTTCTTCCACTCTCAGTTACCACTTGCTTTAAGGCTGAAGAATCAATCTCCCACGCAGCATCTGGTAAAGAGTCCCTCCACAAAAGAAACCATAACATGGAATCTGCTGTCCTCTCTTTCAAAAAACCAAAAAAGAAAAATAAATCCAAAAAAGAAAAACAGAACAAAACAAAACTTGCTTCACGGCTTTATAGGCCGACCCAATATGATCGACCATTGCTGTTATGGATTGGTGATGGAGAAGGCGCCGTCACAGCCCACTCGTACCACACCTGTAGCAATGCGGGAGATTCTCAGGCAAGGGGTATTCAAACATCTCATAATCAAAAGCAAAGCGATAAACCTTACCTTTGTCGCACCGCAGCATCGCCAAAAGTGCACTTCTATAGGTGACTTCGACGGTACGTAGATGGGCTTTCTCAATGGGAAGAAGATCGGGAACCTGATGAGATACATAAAAGATAATAGTGAAGGCACTATTCAATAACAGTTGTTGCCAGCACATAAAAATCAGGTTTTGCCATTTAGAGTACCAGCTAAACATGTTTGGTGTAGCCGTGTTTGGTTCAATTCCAAGATGAACATCTTTATACAGTACGGCATCGAAATATCCAGCAAATCCTGCCAAAATGATGGGAATGAGTAGAGTCAAATTCTGCCAAATATATAGATGTTTCTAGCTTGTAACATAGTAAAGTACAATCACAAGTATAACTCAATAGCCACATACCGTGCACAAGGCATGATCCCGTCTCTTGTGGTATCTCAAATTTCAACTTGGTATACCTTTGGTTGCTAGCATTTGGTGAGGGATTTGGATGGTCAAAAGTAAAAACCTACATGTTTTAAAATGGTGACGATCAAATGAAATAGCTCTTTGGAAAAGGTAACATATCACAAAATGTGATAGGATAAACAATTGATGCGGAATAAATACAGCAGAAACTGTGGTCGCTCACCGATTGTGTTGGTGCAAGTCTTGCTATTCGATGTAGTTTGACAACATATGCAGTTTCAAAATGTGCAATATCTTTATGTGCTTTGATCTGTATAAACCAATTCACTTCAAGCTCCATACATATCTTACAGTTATCACTGATATAGTAGAGGCACTTACATCGTTGTGTAGTTTTGATGCTGTTATAGGTTCAATAAAGCTAGTGTATCTGCAAAGGAAAATAAGTTATCAAATGATATAACAACAAAAGGATATCTAGGATCTAATTGATCCAAGAAAGATGAAAATATAGACTAATGACAGCAGAGGCCAGTACGATGAAGGAATAGAAATCCCATCTGGCTTCAAGAATCTCTGAGCACCATCTAGACACTCAGGAGATAGTTCATTATCACCAAAGGAACCAAGCAACTCACTGACCTGTACCATATTTGCATATGAGCCATTGATTTGACCACTTTGAAAAGATATGAAATGTCCATTTATAGCAGGGATCAACATACCAAAATATCTGCTTTCTCAGGGGCATCCCAGCACCGCATGTCACTTGAAATTATAGTAACCAAGCTTTCCCACCCTTCCAATTTGATCAAACTCTGTNATTCCCCCCCCCCCCCCCCCAAAAAAAAAAAGCACATCAGATAGTCATCATGTAATCATATTTACTCATACAGGATAAACAGGGGGAAAACCCGACTATCAACAAACGTAAGGACAAAGGATTGCATCAATGATCACACTGACAAGCTTTCCACATCCAATCAACTATCTGAGAACTAAAATGAAAAATGCTGTATTTGTTGAATAACTCACGTGAAGGGTGATAACAGCATTAGGATTTTTCTCAACAGCGTATACTTTTAGCTTGCGGCCAGTTTCCTCAGCAGCCTGCATTGAATATGAAAGCATATTCAGATACATGGTTGTGAAACATGGACAGAAAGAAAAATGGCATTGCAATTGCATTATTTAAGCACAAGAACATTCATCAAGATTTTTGGTGAGTTCAGAAGCTTCATTAGAAAAGGTAGCCACCTGTAACGACGCTCTCACTAGTGGCCCCCGGCCTGCTCCAACAACCATCAGCACCTTTATGGAACAGTAAATGAAGTTAAATCATAATATTCTAAAGGTAAGATAAGAAAATAGAGTAACAAGTAACAATAGGCAATGCAGAAATAAGACATGATTTGGCAAGGAAGATAAAATATGCTAGGTCCAATCTTACTGTTTTTGTTGTTGAGACATCGTCATCTGAGACTCTATCAACCAATGCCTTAGCAATTGCTCTTTGATACTGTTCATATAATGAAAAACAGAAAAACATTAATAAGGCCAACACTGGTATTAGAGAGTATGTTGATCAGGAAAAAAAATTAAGTGGAACCCCAAGTACCCCAAAAAGAAAAAAACCAGAACAAGTTTTACCACACATCATGTCTCTGGGTAGCATTGCATATATTCACAGTTAAATCACTGCCAGGAAACCATGGTAAGCACGGAGTCCAGTTACTGTCAGTGTGATCCAGTACAGATGTATACAGCCCCATGACTGTGATGGCCATTGGTACAGAGAACAGGGCTACATGCATACTGTGACTACTACTTCTGTGTCATGACAAACCAGCACTTTGCTGATCTTAAGGACAGAGTCAATTCTCAAGACAATGTGCAAGCTAGTATGAATGGGACATGTCTGCATTGTGGTTTCTTTGCTCAAAATAACCTGGGGAGACCCAAGACGGCTTATACCATGCAGACAGGGGAAAATGCCAAGTGATGTCGTGGAACTAGCTGTAAATTGTATTTCTATGGCCGTATTGGCAAAAAAAAATGATTTTACGGTCTTTGGAGATGCACTGGAACAATTACAGCCTTTAAAGTGTCATTTTTTCTTAGTGGCAATGTTTGGAATGGGAATTGCTCGACTTTCTCTAAAAAATGAGAAGCGATGATCAGAATGCCCAATTCGAAAGCTAAATTTGCTGTCACTTTAAATTAATGATTTTCACAAAGTGAAAACAGTGGCCCCCTCAATACTCACAATAACATTTAAAGAGATTCAAAACATATAGCACAAACCTGGGTATACTTCACGGTGTCTTTCTCAAAAGTCTCGTATGTCTGAGCTTCCAAATTGTCCATTAGAGGCTGCAAGAAAATGCAATGTTGTGAGGAAAGGTTAAACCAAAATGATGATGAGGAGGAGGGAAAGAAGGTGGGGCTACAGAATAGGAATTACCTGGAGAGGAGATTGCAGAAAATCCCTATAATTGATCTGAATAAAGCAAATAAATTCAAGGTCAAGAAAGCTCTCGCTTAAATGAATCAACTCATGGGTCAAATCAGAGAGATAGTTTGATAGAATGAATACCTCAAAGCGTTCCTGTTCAGGAAGTGGGTCCATCCTCTGATATATGTAAGCAATGTAGTCAAGGTATGGGCTCAATGCATGCCGAACAGCAGTATCTAAAACAAAAATTTAGGCAACAGATAAGTCATGCGCTAAAGAAAGAATGTATATTTTGCAGTGCGCCTCAGAAATTCAAGCGGCTAATTTCATTCCAAGTCCTGACTTTTGCTCTCTGAATTTGTTTCAAAGTTAAGTTTGGAGAGCACCACTATTACTTAAAACATATTGAAAAGAAAAATTCAGTTCATGTATAATCATGTGTGATTGAAATACATAATAAAACCAATAAATTATAAATCTCAAATTTTGCAAGAATTACCTTCAGTGTGGTTTTCATCACCTGAGAGCACTCCTCCTTGGGATATGTCATGATTTGATCTCCCAGAGATTATAACCTAAAGAAAAACAGAGGGTGAAAAATCCAAGAGGAAAGGTACAGTAAGATGCCCTTTGAAACTTGGAATGAAAATGGAGGCACCCTGTGCATTGGGTTCTTAGCTGAAAAGATAACAGAGGAAAGGCTTGATAGAAGGAAGCACAACAAGGAACACACCTGAACCGAATGGTTAAAAAATCCAGTAAGCAGCTTCTGGTGGCGCTTTGACAGGCAAGGGTAACCTCTGGCATTTGTCAGAAAAGCCTGTGGGACGGAAAATCGTTTAGTGATCAAAACCATGAAGGGCATATTCTTATCTCCAAAGAAAGGAGATTTATCATCTTTAATTGAATAAGTGGTACAATTACATTTGTTTGAAGAATTGCAGCTCTTACAGGCTCCCCAAACCACCGCCCTAGTGAGTTCATAGATGGCAGTGTGCTCCTGATAAGTGAATAGCCAACCTTTGTAATGAAAACCAAAACTATAACATGATAGATTTATTATCAGTGACATCTTCACTTGGAAGAAAGCACTTGGTGTAACAATGCAAGAACATCACTTACAAAACATCAAGCGCCACACACAGTTGACTGCTATGCTCACATAATAGTCTAAATGAATTCCACCATTCCCAAGAGTCTACAGTATCACTCTGCAATTTAAAAGGGCACTCAAGCGTGAGATTACCCGGCATGTGCACATACTAATCCTTAACAGTCTGCTGCTTAACAGTCCAGGCCAGTCTAGAATTATCACAAATTTACCATGTTGCTATTATCTTTTGCTCCATCATGGTCTTCATCCATAGGTTCAGACTTCTCCAGAGGTATCCTAAGCCACAACTTAAGAAAGAGACAGAACAAACAAAAGCTAAATGTTCATCAAATGAAACATTTATTATGACATGCACAATACACAACACATGTAATTGAAAATGGAGGAAGATACCTGCATATTGGTCAGGCCTTGCAAAATATGATTCACAACTCTAGCATAGTTAGCACAAGAAGATCTCTTGGGGGGAGGAATAACACACGCCTGAAAGAAAATGCACATAATTTCTGGGATTCAGACCATGTTTTTTAGAACACGTATGGATCAGTCTAGCTCCCAAACACAACAGGTAAGGAAATCTATGATTTTGAGCCTTGGACCTGGTGAAAAAAATTGTTTTGAGCCTTATAGGAGTCATTCTAGTTTCTGGTTACAGACTACAGAAGCATAATTAATTACACACTGACAAGCTTGAAATGTGCATGATTGGTGGAAATCTCTTATACATAAACACTATCAAAATTATCTCTAGCACTTCCTGATTGAAGAATTGCAAAGGTGATGTGTTGCAACTCTCCAGAGACTTTTCCTTGATGCACAATTCCTATCAATTAGAAACTCCCATTAAACATTTAATTTTGAGAAATTCATTGAAGCCAACGGACCTGCAACGAGAGATGAGACGCCCACGCAATCTCCTGCTTCAGAGTGATCTCAGAGTCCAACCGGAGTTGCTCGTCCTCCGAATCCAAATCAATCCATTCACTGATCTTCCCGACGATGTGGCTGCTCCACTGGGCCGGGCCGAGGACGAGGTCCGACGCCGCCACCGGGAGGACGGCCCCGGGCGCCGGCCGGTAGTCGGGATCAACCTGCAGCAGCGCCACCAAGCGGAGCGGGGTGAGCTAGTCTCAGAAGAGGGTGAAATCCAGAAGGGCAGAGCGCTAGTGGAGTACTCACGAGGGGGGAGAGGAGGAAGTCGAAGGAGGAGGAGAGGGAGTGGGAGAGGACGGCGGGGAGCTCCTCGCCGGCGGGGAAGTCGAGCACCTCCACCCCGCAGTAGCGGGATTCGCTCTTGTCCCCCGCACGTTGTCCCAGCGGCATCTCCGATGGCTTTTTTCTCCTCCTCGCTGGTACTGGCCGCCGACCTCCGCCGCTGACGCCGCCGCCGCCGGGGATAAGCAGGAAGACGCGTTGGCTGGGTTAGGGTTTAGGGCTTTTGGTCGGCGGAGGAGAGGGCTTCAGCCTCTCTCCCTTCAAATATTATTCAAGCATAAAATTATTTATGTTTCGTATTCAAACAGGAGTATTATTCAAGTGGAGAATTGTTTATGTTTCATTGTTTCCCTTGTGTTAAGTTAAGCCAAAAAAATTGTTATCTCTATCCATTACTTAGTTATCTTGTATAAGTTATTTTAGTATTTATTATAGTAATTTCGTACTTCGAAAATATTCAATCAATCGTTATCGTAGACTTGTAATAAACTACTCACTTCGGTTATAAATGTTATGACAAGATTTGATTAAAATTTTAAAACTTTGACCAACAATTTTATATTAAATTAAGTTTATAAAATCTATATATGTTAATAGTACTTTTCAAGGTAAATATGCATACACCATTTTTTTTCTTTAAAGCACACATTCAAGATATCATTGGTGGCCAAACTTTTAGAAGTCGGACAAAATCTTGTCCTAGATATTTAATAAATGTTTAGAATAAGATTTACTCAGACTTTAGAAACTTTGATAATCAATGATTTCTCAAATGAAAATGTATGCATAAGTACTAATCTTGCCTCGGAAAATACCATACCATGATATTATAAACTTATTCTAACATAAGATTGATGAAAATAGTTTTAAAACCAAATCTTATCATAAATATCAGATATTTATGATTGGAGGAAGTATTTAAGTGCTTTGTGGCATTTTCATGGAGATGCTAATTGTAAGTACTTTCGAAACTTTCAAAAGAAAATAAAACTAGCTACTCCAATCATCAAAGGCGATCAAAACTTCTTTAAAAATGGAATATTTGCATTATGCAATAATTTACATTGTATGAGCCATGGTGAAAAAAATGAGAATATATTTGAAAAAGAATATGCCCTATGAAGTTTTATTATAACTAGGCAATATAAAATACGTGATGTGAGAGGGGCAAGACGCATTTCCCCAAACACGCTAAAGTTGTGTTCGGTTTGTAATGTTGGGAACTAATATCTCATATACGTAAAACAGAGCGATTTATTAGTGCATGATTAATTAAGTATTATTTTTTTGAAAAATAATTAATATGATTTTTTAAAGCACCTTTCATATATTTTTTTTAAAAATATGTCTTTTAATAGTGTGAAAAGCGTGTACGTGAAAAACGAAATAACTCAACCTAAAAAACCACATTTGAACTTGTTGTGTTACCATTACGCTCATAAATCACGTGTACTCATTACTGTAACCCACAAGAGTTCTCCAGTTACCAAATAGGAGTACTAAAATTCGCCTATGTTCCACCTTTCTGTGTGTGCTTTAGTAACCTCGTTTTGCTGTGGACAAAAGACACAAAGTGATATGTGGGTAGGATTTTCTTTTGAAAATATACTATTTCTTTTATCAGCTTTACAAGAATATACACGTTCAAAAAAAATTGACAAAAATATTCTGTCGTCGCAGATCAAAAAACAAACTCGTGGCGACGCGCGTATTCGTAATTCGTGTGGTTGCGCAACGAGCTTACTGCCTAATCCTGAATTAGTGGTTAATTAACTGCTAATGATGCTAATTAAAGAAATATCAACTAATTAATTAATTGCTAATACTGTTAATTAATTAATTAATCAATTGACTAAAGCCACGACTGCAACACGCGAGTTCGCTCATTGCACAAAGTTGCGCGCACACGTGCGAACTCATGCACTCACTTCAGGAACTCGTGATGACGTCACGAACACATCACGAGTTCACGTATTCACTATGCGAACTCGCTGCAAATTCACACTTTCCTTTAACGAGAATGGTATACTTCTGTCAATCTTTTACAAACATATATATTCCTGCAAAACAAGTGAAAAAAGATATATTTTTAATTTTCTTTCTATGTGGGTATGTTGTTAAATACTAAAATACACAATTATTGTGACTCAGAATTTGATGGAACATTAATCCTTGTGGCAAGGTTATGTAATGCCCAACGATACATAGATTTATTACCAACATCACATATTGTTATCACATTAAATTTGCTAGGAAAAATGTGGCAAGTGTTATCAATATGAAATTATTATGTAACTATGATTGATAAAGAAGAAAGTAGAGTAATAGACTTCCTATTATTTTCTGATGTTTTCTAAACAAGAAAAACAAAACAATCCCACCAAAGTACTTTTTTTCTTCAAAAGAACCTTTTAGCCATTCTGCTAATCCTTTGCTACACTATAGAGTGTTTTTTCTGTCATGGTAAGGTTGCCCTACTGATACTGAGAATCAAGGATCGAATGTTTATTTTTTAAAAGTTTAGAAAAGTAGAAGAGGAGTATTATGCTGATGGTTCCAACTTAAAATAGACATCCTGATATCTTTTCTTTACTACTACCTGAGAGTGTTTTTTTTTCTTTGGTTACTTGATACACAAATCGAACTTTGGTTCCAACCTCTATTCAAAGTTCAACTTTGGTTCCAACCTCTATTCAAAGCTCTAACCACCAATCCAACGTCACACAACCTTCCAGGCTATCAGCTGCACTGTTCCTTCAGCCTGGGGCCTGCCTCATCTCAGTATGATGCTGCTGACGTGTAGCCAATGAGGCAAAGGCACCTTCTGCGATCCGTACCTGACACCTTAACAGATTATTGTCACCATCGATGCACCGTGCTGTCCTCATTAGTTTAACTTTCTCCATTCGCCGCTGGTTCTCCCCTAATTTGCATGTTCAAGGAGATTACCACAACCAATACATTTATATAAAGTATTTTAAGCATCTCTCTCAAGTTGTCCATGAGAACTGTAACAAAGCAATTAAAGAAACAAACAAAAACAGACAGAAGCAGCAGCAACAAGAAAAGACCAGCACTGGCAGATTACCAAGGCGTTTGAGCGTTTCAGAGTGTAGTGGGGAATATCAGAGTAGTAGCCTTTTTATGCTTTGCTTTTCTTTTCTTTTGGCCTTTTAATCTCAGCCCCTCTGCTCAGCAGTACTAGATGTATCTTGGATTGGCATGTATGGTGAGGAATCTTTCTAGTACTATCTTTTTTTTTTAGAGCTGAAAAACCTCAGTTAACTTACCACTCTGTGTGCTAATCACTGTTATGGAGCATATATCCTCTCTTCAGCTTGCAGCTGAAGGGTGTGAGAGTGTTGTCTAGGTGATCATCTTCTCCTTTTCTGTTCAGTTCTTGGTTCACACTATCAAATCTTTTCTTCTCCTTTTTCTTTTCCTGAAAAAATCTTGTTCTACTTTCCCCTCTTGCAAATCCTGGGAACTATACTAGAAAAGTTTTATCTTGTGTGCTGTCTGTGCCCATCTCTTTGTTTGGTGCCAGCTTTGGCAAAGCCCTTTATTATCACTCTTATCTAGTAATCTAGTATCTGCCTCCTGTGCTGTCCTCATCAGCAAATTTACTCCCAACCTGAGCTTGGTACTAGCCATCAATGCTCTCCCTGTGATGTGTGATGTGAGTCCTTGCATTTAGCTATCACAGGAAATCTCCTTTCGTGGTCAAGCGTAGGTGGAGTTGAGTTCGGTTGGGCTTCATTTATTCCCAAAGATTTGAGCTCTTGAAGCTGCTTTAATAGTTCAGAGATTCCAGCGTCCTTCAGTTCTTGCCGCTCAGGAAAGATTCGATCTTTGAGGTTACTTATTCAGAGATGCAAGAGTTCGCTCTCTTGTAATGTTCTTGGAGCTTTGCTCTTGTGTTCATCGATTCCAAGATCCCTTTTTGCTGGTTTCTTTAGCTTGCCTGATCAATCATCCCAAGATCTGAGCTGGTAGTTCTCATTGAAATCCACAAGAAAAACCCCCAGATTTTGCAGAATGGGTTCTTCTTGGTGTTGCCATGGAGGGGCGGCGGCGGCGGCGGCGGTGGTGTGCTGGGTGTGGCTGGCGGCGGCGGGGGTGGAGGCGATAGGGGCGAACTGGGGGACGCAGGCGAGCCACCCGCTGCCGCCGGACACGGTGGTGCAGATGCTCAAGGACAACGGGTTCGACAAGGTGAAGCTGTTCGACGCCGGGGAGGACACCATGAGCGCCCTGAGGAAGAGCGGGCTGGAGGTGATGGTCGGCATCCCCAACGACATGCTCGTCACCATGGCCACCAGCATGAAGGCCGCCAACAACTGGGTCGACCAGAACGTCTCCAGCTACCTCAACGACGGCGTCAAGATCAGGTATCACTCACTCACTGAAGATTCTTCAGTTCACTCTCAAGAAGTTTGCAGGGGAGCTAATCAGCTTACTCTAGTTGTTCTAGTGTGATATGACCTTTTAAGCATACTGGTTAAGTCTAGAAAGCATCAGGTATAGTATACTCACTCACTCACTAATTGAAGATTCTTCAGTTCACTCAAGCAGTTTTGCAGGGGAGCTAATCAGCTAACTCTAGTTGTTCTAGTGTAATGTGGTCTTTTAAGCATACTGGTTAAGTCTAGAGTTTTTTGATTGAGTGGTTACAATTGCAGCATACTGGTTAAGTCTAGAGTTTTTTGGTTGAGTGGTTACAGTTGCATTCAATCTTCTTGTTCTAGTGTGATGTGTTAGCATTGCATTCAATCTGTTTGGATTGGTTGCTACCAACTGCAGCTCATATTTGGTGGAATGGTTGAGTTAGAGACCCCCTATAGTCTATAGCATTGCATTTTTCGTGGCTCACGCGATTCGCACACTTGCGGGGATGAGTCGGTTGAGCATATTTGTCTCTGGAAGCAAAATTACCACAAAGCAGATTGTGTTTTTATCCATCTGCTGTGCTTGTACTCCTGACTAATGCACACACCATGTCGGGAGACTTTCTTGCTATCTTTGTACTGTTAGTAAAGAATTTTGCTCCTCTATGGAATTGTACCAAGAATATGAGGTTTTTGCACTCAAGTGGCACTATGGTAGTCATATCATTTGGGTGAGGTTTACTAGTTTCTTGTTTTGAATATGCTCACAAACAACTGCTTGTGAGTAGTACTGTCTTTTCAACTGAAATTGAGCTATCGATATGACCAGTAGCATTCAGTAGTATGCTATATAAGGTGGAAGGTATGGACATTGCTGTGCGGAGGATAACCCTTTTTTTTTTGACATGTCCTCTTTATTCGTTGAAAGAGAATAATAATTGTCCCCTCTGTGAATTTCTGCATACCCGCATCTAGACCTTACATAAGCTCTTTCTTGTGTCACTATGCTAATGCTTCTTCTTTCACTTATAGGATTTTGTGGATCCCCTTATGTGTGGATAGCTTATAAAACCTCCAATTTCTTTTGCTTGTCATGTCTAATTGTACACAAAGAAACTGTGTTTACTACCAAAAAATGTCACACACTTATTTGAAGTATGAGCAGATCTGTTGCTTTTCATCAATGTGAACTAAACAAAACTAGATTTTCTAACTAAAACAATGCTGTGTTGTGTTGTGTTGGTAAGAAATTTTCCTACATGTTATTCACACAAGGAGTATCCCTTATTATACATATATCAAAACACCAACTTTATAAATATACTGAACTGCTAAGTAAAATAACCTGGACTAACATTATGGAGCATAACAACTGAAGTTCACTAAATACTCATGCTGACCTCTGTGTGTTTGTCTGAAAGGCAACCATAGCATATCTTACCAGTGTGCCACCTCCAAGCTGGTGAACAGAGCTCAGTTACCACTAACGAGATGTTGGGTGTGTGCATTAGTTCCACTCTTAACTTTCCCGGATTTGAATCAGTGACCTATGGTTTGGAGCCTCAATATGATTGAATCATCCAATTGTTCTGCACTCTTAAGAAACGATGATTGACAACAAATCATATAAGTCATGTTCTGTATTCCACCAACTGTATTCTGCAAGTTCATTCCTATCTCACATCTTGGTTTTTCCATTGTAATATTAGGTATGTTGCTGTTGGTAACGAGCCTTTCCTGGAGACATACAATGGAAGCTTTCTGCAGACTACTTTTCCTGCCATCAGAAACATACAAAGTGCACTTGTGAAGGCTGGCTTGGGTAATCAAGTTAAAGTGACATGCCCTCTCAATGCTGATGTTTATCAATCATCGACTAGCAAGCCTTCTGATGGGGACTTCCGCACAGATATTCATGATCTGATGCTCACCATCGTAAAATTCCTGAGCGAGACTGGTGGAGCTTTCACTGTCAACATATACCCTTTCATAAGCCTCTATTCTGATTCAAACTTCCCTGTCGACTACGCCTTCTTTGAGGGTGCCGCATCACCCATTGTTGATGGCTCAGCGACATACACAAACATGTTTGATGCAAACTATGACACACTTATATGGGCTTTGAAGAAGAATGGCTTTGGAAATCTCCCAGTCATTGTTGGGGAGATAGGATGGCCAACGGACGGGGACATGAATGCAAATGCTCAGATGGCGCAGCGCTTCAACCAAGGCTTCCTAACACATATTGCCACGGGGCGAGGAACGCCGATGAGGCCTGGACCAGTTGATGCCTACTTGTTCAGTCTAATCGATGAGGATGAGAAGAGCATACAGCCAGGTAATTTTGAGCGTCACTGGGGGATATTCACCTATGATGGCTTGCCAAAGTATCAACTGAATCTTGGGCAATCACGCGGCCTTTTCAAAGCGAAGAACGTGAAATACCTTGAGAAGAAGTGGTGCGTGCTGAAGCCTTCTATAGGCCTTACTGATCCAAGGCTTTCAGATAGCATCAGCTACGCCTGCTCCCTGGCAGATTGCACCAGCCTTGGTTACAAGACATCTTGTGGGGGACTGGACACCAGAAGCAACATCTCGTACGCGTTCAATAGCTACTACCAGAAGAACGATCAAGACGATGTCGCCTGTGGGTTCTTGAACCTCGCAACGATCACTGGACAAGACCCCAGCACCGGAACATGCAGATTCGGTATCATGATCGAGGTCGACTCGGCCTTCTCATGGAAGCCGCATCATGTTAGAAGCAGCAACCTCTTGATGCTTCTGCTAGTGCTTCTCCAGCTTTGCCTGTCATTCTCATAGATGCTCGTTTCACAAGAGATGTGGCTGTAGTAAGAGCATCAACCATCTGACAGGAGGATGAGGATATTTGATGTCTGCTGTCAGTATGTTCATTCATGTAGGAACCTTTTCTTCTTTTGCTCTTTTTCCCTCTTTATTTTTCCCTGGTGGATGCCGCAAACCTGCTATCGCGATCATGCTTGGATTCTTGTTAGTGTAGCCTTTGATCTACCAGTGCCATTGTGATGAGGATCATGCCTTGAACCATTGATTGACAATCAGAGATGTTGGCCATTGCTGCCGAACCTGCAACCAGGCGAATTCAGACTTCAGATTTTTCCATGTCGCATTATGCCTTGATATTCTGTTTCAGTTGATTCTGTATTTCTGCTCCAATAATTCAGAAGAGTTATAGCTCTGATTACTCAGATCAGATGGCAATGGCGTCAAAATCCTCCAAATTTACCAGGGCAAAATCATCATGAATGATCAGGCGATATGAACACCAGAAAAATGTGAGTATACTAAGCTGCATCGATCCCTGCACGCTGCATATCAGAAGTCAGAACCACACTGTACTGATCTGAAGCGAACAATTCGAGAGGTTCTTGATTACCTCGATTGATTTTAGCTGATATCAGGATGAAAAAAATTCAGAGAAAGCTCGCCGCCGCCGCTGCGACCTCTCGAACTGCATCTCCATCCCCGACAACGACCAAGCGGTTGAAGCCTCCGTCTCCGCATGTGCTCCGCGCGTACCCTCCGTCGCGGCCTGACGAACCCTGCTCCGATCCCCTCCCAGATTCGCCGGAGCTCCGCCTCGTCGTCGCCGCGTCGGAGGAGGGAGAGCGAGAAGCCGAGGAGGAGTCTAATTACAAACATGAGAAATGAGAGGCAATTTTCTGTAAATGTAACTCGAACTCAGATTCTCATCCAACGGTTAATACAAGTCCAATGATGTCATTTTTTTCAAATAAGCCCCTTCTTTGGATCGCTACCATCCATCATTTTTTCAAAAAGGCCCTTGTTATGAACCACTAGTAGCGTCGTAAACTTTGCAAATGAGCCCCTGTTTTTGGACTTGCATTATGCAGATTAGCCCCTAATCGCTGTGCTCTTCCTCTCCTCCCACCGAGATCACCGCCACTCCCGCCGGCGGCGACGTCCGCCTCGTTGCGGCGGGCGCTCGCCGTTGCTCGAGGCAGCGATCTCCATGGTATTCTCGGCAAGTACCTTGCCTCCTGCCTCTGACGGCGGGGAGCAGGGCTCCCCTCGCTAGCCATCGCCGGAATCGGGCTCGATAGTGGTGTGTTCCGCCTTGTCTGTCTCTAGATCCACACTCCTGGACTAGATCCCATGGTGGAGTACATGCTAAACCCAACGATCGAGATACCTCGAACCAGAAATTGTTGGCTCCTCATGAAGATTATTTTTTCCGTCTTACAGTTTGATCTGTGTGAAATTTGCAGTGAAGTTCATCTCAATCTGGCCACTCTTTTGTGTTCATCTTCTCTTACCATGATGGTTTGTGATAAATTCATGTGGTTATTAGCATCCTCCTATCCAATTCAAGGTTCATACATATTTCACAAGTGTTCATACATATTTCTTGAGGCATTTAACTATTTGCCACTTTTAAGATGTGGTAATTAAGAATTTGTTATTCGTAATCTATAACATGTGGGATCTCATGTGTCTATGACATATGAATCCAGTGATAAAACCTTAATTGTCACTTGCAAGAGTGACAAATAGTTAAATATCTCATGATATTTGTCGTGCAATGGTGGTGAGGCTGACATGCTAACCGCTGGTGCGCAACAGCGGTGAGGCTGCCATGGTGGGAGGACGGAGGCGACAGCGATGCGACCAAGCAGCCTGTTGCAGAGAACATGGGCAACCTGGTCGAGGCGGCGACGACGGTAGCGCTATGAGAGGGGCGTTCAAGCCTACGACGAGCTTCCTTCCAGGCATCTGTCCTTTTAAGATGGCCACGCTGGACGGGCTAGTGCGAGGGAGAGGGGATCCATTTTTCTCTCTCACCCTCTCCCTCTCCAACCCAACCACGTGGATGGAATTGAAGTGCGACGAGGGTCGAGACTCTTCTTTGATGGACGGCCGACGGTGAGGCGTCGGCATGGTGGCTGCGCGTCGAAGGGGATTAGCTGGTAGTTCTGCTGAATCTAGCGTGCACTCTTTGGCATGGCAGAGTAGAACAACGGGTGAAGGCCTAGCCTTCGGGCCAACAACGACGACGCCTACGAGCGCCGTTTTTCTCTTGGGGTGTTGTTGCGTTTTCTATCCTCTCCCAATGGGTTCTTTAGGTGAAAACCACGTCCTGGTTCTCTGGGACGGACGGCGGCGGCGCTATTGGTGTCGTTTCCTCCTTGTAGGCGTCATTTAGAAGACCCATTCCTTAGGGGTGTTGTGTGCTTGTTCTGTATTTAGCAGTAGAATCAGACGTAGACGCGTGGTGTGGTTGTATATTTTTTCCTTACTATAGTCTCTCAGGACTATAGTTTTGTATTTTATTCCTGTTTTATCAATAGAAACGTCACACTATCTCGTGCGGGTTGTTTAAAAAAATATTTGTTGTGCAATTTAGAGATTTTTTTTTGTTTGTTTCATTCCTCACATCATCACCAGGCCCATTTTATTTTATTTTATTTTATAGAAAGACGTGATGTAGATTGCATCCACAACTCCCTACTTTCCTACCGCTGATGGGGGATCACACAAACCATATTTTTACAGTCCCAATGGTTGTTAATTAAACTAATCATTTTTTGCTACTTTCAAGTGGTATCTGTGCTGATGGATCATTGTTTTTAAGCAGAAACCATCGGGGAACCAAATCTACGTCGCCTTCTTCATTGCAAGTAGCCAACATGATCAAGATCCACTTGATATAATAGCTGATTTTAACACATGCCTTAGCTGATTTAACAACTGCCCGTTTCTTTTTTTCAGGAATACGCAAAAGGCTTTGCATCTCATTGCACAACTGCCCATTATTCATAATTTTTTTTGGGCAGTTGCAGCCATCAGTGTCACATCAAAAGTGCACTAGTGCTAAGCAAAGAGGAGCACCACCTAAGCACAACCAACCAAAGGTAGCTACCGCACCTTTTGGTCCTATGTAAAGATGGCCTAGAAGAACAGAAGGTGAGTGTCACACTCACACAGAGCAAGCAGAGAAAGAGATAGGCATTCATTTGCATGCACCAATTATGAAATGCAATTCCAAGGTGAGCATGGGCAAATTGTGTATCATCACTCATACTTGACACTCACTTCTTGAGGTGTGCAGACTGCAGACTACAGGAATGTCCTACTCTTTCCCTGGGAACACTGAATTGCACTTGACAGCATAAAAAGGTTGTGCCTTTCTTACAGGGGATTTGCTTCTTTTGTTTGAGTACTACTACTGCTTGAATACTGAGCACTGGAAGTGTAGTGGCCATATTGGCTGGAAGAGGCAGCATACCAACAGTAAGCAGAGCTGTTGGTGCAGCAGTAACTGTAAACTGGTGAGTATAGCTCGATGCCTTGAGCACTGTTGGTTTGTGCCAGTGAAGCACATGTGGCTAGTTGCTGTGTGTGTGACAGTGCAAGGAGGCAGGCCACCCACTTGGCATCCTGGATTTTTTTTACATTTTGGTCCTTCTAAAAAACTTATTTCGCAAATAGACTACTAGAAAAATTTATTTCGGGAATGGTCCTTTCTGAGATGCCAGAGTCTTTGACGCCATGGTCCAACAACATGGCACCAGCATAGGTGACACCGCCAAGGTGCCACGGTGGCACCACGCAGCGGGTCGGCGCTGACGTAGCGGAAGGACGATGCCATAACTATTGACGTCGCCCCCTACCATGGTGCCAAGGTGGTTGGCGCGCTCCCCCTGGGGGAGGGGCACTTAACCGTGCGGACCCTACCCCCTACCCCCTTCTCACCCATTCGCCCCCAAACTCCCAGCCAAGCCTAGTGCCTCTCTTGCTCCCTCTCTCTCCCCTCTCACTCCTCAAATCCACTCGATTTGGAGCCGTTTTTCACGGGATTTCTTGGGGAAATCGAAGAGCAATACTCCTCCATTTTCCCCCTTTTTTTGTTTTGATTGGTGGAATTTGTAGATTGGAAGGTAACCCTAGAACCCTCTTTTTGTCAAATTTTTGATTTCGACCGTTGAAATGGGGGATTTGATGATTGTAGTGTTACATGTGTGCAATGTGCTCATTGGTGCTATGATTTTTTCGAGTACATATGTGGTAATGATGTTTTTTAGTTTAGACTTGAATGGATGGTTGTATGAAAAATTGGTGTATGTCAAATTTTAGCTATGTACTATATGAAGGATAGACAAATTCGGTCTCATGTTAGAAGTTAATTGTAGCTAACTATAAATTCATAAATTGTCAAGAAAGATGACAAATTCAATATATTAACTTTAATAATATAGGCGGGTTTTTAGTACTTAGTAAGCTAATTATGTTATAAGGTAGTGGTTGATAAAATTTCACAATAATCTACTTGGCGGGAGACAATTTTAGTTTTGTAGAATGATCAGGAAGGATCAAACAGGGTATCGTCCTAGGCAGCTACCACCACTGAATGCTAACCGTCCCATGTGTTGGTGCGGTGACGATTGTCGTTTTGCAATCAGCGATGACCACAAGACATACCACCAGAGGTACTGGATGTGTCGCAATTATGCGTACAGTCTGAAGAAGCCTAAGCTGGAGCCTAAGACAAAGGGAAAGAAAGGAAAGGCGACGAAGCCAGTGGAGGTAATTTGTTATACTTTCGAGGTTGCGATACTGCATTGAAATTTGTAATGAAAAACATTTAAATCATGAAATGTGCAGGTACCGAAGATACCGCCTCCTCTGTGTGACTTTGTGGAATGGATTGACACGGAGATTGATCCCCGCGATGCGGAGATGCTTTGTAGGGAACGCGAATGGGAAGAGGAACAGCTCAATCGTCATCTCCGACTTGTGGCAAGAGAGATCGCGGAGAGGAAGAGGAAGAGGAAGGAGGAGAGGGAGCTTAGGACGATGGCAAGGGAGTTTGCAGAGAAGGAAGAGCGGGCGAGGAAGCTGGCTAGGGCACAACGTGCCAAGGAGGCTAGTCCAGAGGCCGCGAACAAGGGGAAATATCATCGTTGCACCCAGTAGTTGTATTGGAGTTGTTGGACATTTTACAAAATCAAAATGTCTCTCGCCAAGTAAATTATTGTGAAATTTTATCAACCACTACCTTATAACATAATTAACTTACTAAGCACTAAAAACCCGCCTATATTATTAAAGTTAATATATTGAATTTGTCATCTTTCATGACAATTTATAAATTTATAGTTATCTATAATTAACTTCTAACATGAAACCAAATTTGTCTAAACCAAAAATAGCTAAAAATTTGACCTACATTAATTTTTTCATACAACCATCCATTTAAGTCTAAACTAAAATCATCATTACCACATATATACTTGAAAAAATCATAGCACCAACAAGCACATTGCACATATGTAACACTACAATAATCAAATCCCCAATTTCAATGGTCGAAATCAAAAATTTTGGCAAAAAGAGGGTTCTAGGGTTACCCTCCGATCTACAAATTTCACCGTTTAAAACGAAAAAAATAGGAGGGGAATGGAAGAGTATACCTTGCTCTTCAATTTTCCCAAGAAATTCCACGAAAAACGGCTCCAAATCGAGTGGATTTGAGAAGGAGAGGTGAAAGGGGAGAGAAAGGGAGCAAGAGAGGTGCTCGGGCTCGGCTAGGAGTTTGGGGGCGAATGGATGGGGCCCGCGCGGTTAAGTGCCCTTCCCTCCTGGGAGGAGCGTGCCAGCCATCTTGGCGCCGTGGTAGAGGGGATGACGCTAATAGTGCTGGCACCGTCATTCCGCCACGTCAGCGTCGCCCCGCTGCGTGGTGCCACCATGGCACCTTAGCGGTGCCACCTATGCTGGCGTCGTGCTGTTGGACTACGGCGCCAAAGACTGTAGCGTCTCGAAAAGGATCATTTTCGAAATAAGTTTTTAAGGGTTTATTTGCAAAATAAGTTTTTCAAAAGGATCAAAATGTAAAAAATCCAGCTTGGCACCTCTTTGATTCCTCCAGTTCATTTCAGGCTCAAGTGGGGGAGAGAGAGACCCCGTTCGAATCAGCTACAAGAAGCAGATAAAAATTTGGATACTCATGATACATTTTTCAAACTGTTAAACGGTGTGTTTCGTGCGAAAACTTTCTATATGAAAGTTGCTCTAAAATATTAGATTAATCAATTTTTCAAGTTTGTAATAATTAAAACTCAATTAATCATATATTATCATTATCTCGTTTTACGTAAAACATTTGATCTTTATGTTTATCTTTATCTTTGGGAGAAAAGAACTTATGTGTATTGGATTATTGTGTCTTCTCTTTCTTATCTAGAGTTGCTTTTCTTCCTTGTCTTTTGGTTTTAAGGTCCTCATTTTCCACCGGTGTTTGCCAGAGAAAAAAATTCTGGAGGAAGACACAGATTCTTGAGGGAAAAGAGGTGAGATTCTTGATTTCATATACAAGAGGAGTAGTAGTAGTAGGAGTGGTTCTTTGTCCCCTAGCCCTAGGTAGGTGAAAAAAAGCTTCCTTTGCTATAGGTTTCTTTGTGTCCCACAGAAAAGAAAGAAAGAAGCTACTTGACTTGACTTGGTATAGGTTCTTTTCCTGCCCCTCTGATTTGCATATGCTGCTGCCACCATTGCAGCGCTGCTACTAACATGGAAGAAATAATGCAGCAGCCTTGAGGTCTACTAGTAGTTCTTGGTAGTGTGGAACTGTGAAAGATTTGAGCTTGTAAAATCTTTCATGGTGGTGTGAAGTGAAAGTGTGAAACTGTGAAAGATTTGAGATTGTGAAATTTTGGGGGTGGTTCTCTTGTCATGATGTGTAGTAGGGTCCAGCACTGGACTGGTTGATGTTGTTGGCTTCAAGGTTAGGGATAGAGAGAGCCTGAAGAGGAGAGGTGTAGTAGGATATAAGATCTGAGAAAGCCAGAGATGAGAGTGAGGAGAAGGCAGTGGTGTGGCCAAGCTTAAATGCTCCAGTGAGGCTGCTTCTCTGGCTGCCAAACCGATGAACGCGCCGCCATCGCCAGATCGGCTCGCCGGATCAGTGGAGCTCCATGCTTCTCCAGGCTGCTACCGCTGCTGATTGAGAGAGAGAAAAGTTCTTTTTTTTTCAGGAGGAGGAGGAGGAATTCATCAGGAATCTGCTGCGCTCCTTTTCTCTGGGAGAGAAGCAAAGAGCAGTATTTCACTACCCCCCCTCCCCACTGTTGAGGTAGTTGTGCTTTGCCTTTCTTGCATCTGAAATGATGATGTTGCTGTTCTTGCCATGATTGATGATTCCCCTGATAAAGCTAAGCTAGAGTCTGCATATATGGGCATTCATTGATACTCTTGGTAGCACATCTTGTGGTGGTTGTACTTCTCTCTCAAACTTCAATGATGCACAGTTGAGTCAAGTGTCAGCTATGCCATAAATCTGTCCTGATTTCTGCAACTTCTAATTGAGTTGTATTTTCTTTTTGAGTATCTGTCCTTCTCATCTTTCATTTGGTTGATTTAAAGGTTGGAGCAGCAGCAGCTAGGATCTGTAACTGCCTAACTGGCATGGGTTCTTTTGGGATGGACTGGAATCAGAAGAGCTCGGTGTTGTGGGATTGGGACAATATGCCGCCGATAGGAAGCACCGCAAACGAGAATCCCAAGAATGTGATGCTGGCTGAATCAAAACTGGCAGGTGTTGGGGTGGACATAGGCCATGAATCAGGCCACTCTTCTGGTGGTACTTTCTCTTCTAGCTCAGAAATTGGGTATGGTTCATCCAAGAGTTCCATATCTGCATCAATCGATTCTCCATCAAAAGTGGGGAACAACATAGAGCTCAATTTTGCATCTGTTAAAGAGCATGATAAGAACATGGATAAGGGTAAGTGTAAAGTTGATGACACTGGAACTTCTCGGACATCGGTGGTAGCAGCCAGCCGTGTAGAGCCCTTGATTGGCCTGAAGCTTGGCAAGAGAACCTATTTTGAAGATGTCTGTGGAGGGCAGAATGTTAAGAGTTCTCCTTCGGGTGTGAGTGTGGCTACCCCATCTCCTGGTCTGGCCAAGAAGGTGAAGATGGCTCAGCAGAACACTCAGAATCCACACTGTCAAGTTGAAGGCTGCAATGTTGATCTCTCTTCTGCTAAACCTTACCATCGAAAGCACCGAGTCTGTGAACCTCACAGCAAGACTCTCAAAGTTGTCGTTGCGGGTCTGGAGCGACGCTTTTGCCAACAGTGTAGTCGGTGAGATTTTCTTCTTGGTTACTAAATATGTTGTCTGTTTGTTATCTTGAATCCTTATCTTAGCACACTTGATTAAGGTAAAGTAAAATTATTCTTGTTTCATTCTTTTCTTTGAACTTCTGCTGTTTTTGTAGGTTTCACGGTTTAGCTGAGTTCGACCAGAAAAAACGAAGCTGTCGCAGGCGCCTCCATGATCACAATGCCCGCAGGCGGAAACCACAACCAGAAGCAATTTCTTTAAGTTCATCGAGGCTCTCTACAATACTTTATGGTGGTACTAAGATCCTATTTGCCTTATAGTTTTGTGAAATTGAAGTTCATTTATCATTTACCCAGTTTAAAATCCTTTTTTTTCCATAAATATTGTCACCAAACTGATTGATACTAAAATATGGCTCGTTTAAACTACGCTGTCTCTTTGTATTGTTATTTCTCCACATAATACTTCAGAAAGAAAAATCACTCTGCATAATTACTCTGAACAATTAACGAATTGGAGCATAGTAGTTAAGTATCTGAGTAAGCATTAGCTAAAGTTTCTAGATATTCACATTGAATATAGTGTACCTGTAAATTGTACGAAAGCGGCTTTAACTTTCATAATAGGCAATAGTAATAAACAAGCTATTTCTTCTCTTGTTACATCTGTTTAGCTTAGTGCTGAAATTGTTGCGACTTGTGGCCGTCCTAAGCAGATGCAAGGCAACAGACAAGTCTTCTATTTGGTCAAGCTCCTTATGGTCAGATGGGAAGCTGTGCAAGTTCTTGGGATAATCCAGTACCAGGAGGCTTCAAATTTACAGCAACAAAAGCTCCTTGGTCAAGGCCAACAAGAGCTGCCGGTGTTGATGGGACTCATGTATCTAATCAGCAGTCATCGGGCAATGTACTGCCACATGGAGCACATCATAGTTTTGATGGTCTCATGGCGTTCAAAGAAACCAACGCGAAGGTCCTTAACCAAGGTATTTTGTTTCTCTAGTTATCTATAGATGAACTTTCTGAAAGAAAAAGGCAAGAGGATAACATTCCGAAAGCAAAAGATGAGAAAATAATAATAATGTTGGGTCTTTCACCTGCATAAAAACTGTTCTCACAACAACTCCTTATGAGGAAAAAGAGCATAGATGGATGCACCTATGTAGTCCTTCTAGAAGCCATTTTATATGACGGTACCTCTTGGGATGATGCTTCTTTATTCTAGCAGATCATTTGTGTTTCTGTGAAGTTATTAAATGGTATGGAACTCTCTGCACTTAGGACGTATAGTTGTATCATTTCATTAGGTAAGTTTGTCCCATGACTACATGTGTGGTTAACTGGTTATTTATTTTTACAACATGAGAACCTGATTGTTGGGCTACGTTCTTCTCCATGTTTTTTTTCTTTGCGACTGGCTTCTGATTAAACTCATCTTTTGTCTGCATTAGCTTCTTTTTTTTATATACCAAAGATTGATCCATCTTTATATAAAAGCCAGAGAAAAGTCTTACAAACATTACAGACTAAGACAGAAAGAAAACTACATTAGCTTCTTGCTAGATTTTAGAAGTACTATTGCATTGTGCCGCAGCAAGTGTCCACATACCACAATCTTTCCCATGAAACTCATCCTATTTAGCAGAGCTGTCACCATCCTCCAGTTGCTGACACCTTAACCTTGAGTCAGCTCACAATAATGTGGGCACAAAGCTACAACATGTGAAATTTTTTTTCCAGACCCCACTCTTTGCAATCTAGGACAGCTTGTAGTGACGTGTGTAAGGTGAGTGGTATATATCGATATCATAGTTTGGTTTGAAGCTCTGTTATGTTATGGGAAGTAGACTGCAATCACCGAAAGCCTTTGTGTTTTCGCATGTTATTGGAGCTTCATTTGTGGCTGGTAACCACCCACCTATGGTGTTTCTTCATTTGGCCCAACTCTTGTACAATGACTAGCACCAGAATGCCCGGCACTTAAACTGAGTGTGTGATAATTGAGTGTACAATGACTAGCATCAGAATGTCATGATCAAGCATGATTCTGCCTCAACAGCTTAGTTGAGTGTAATAATGTCACACATGCAGGAAAGCTTTAGTTTTTGACCAAAATGGAGGGAGTAGCAATCTGTTGGATAATCTAATCATCATTAATTCTAGTAGGACCAGATCCTCTACAGGGAAAGGAAAACCTGGGAATATACTACTAAAAGAGAAGAACTATCTGAGATTTCTGTTGAAATCTGTTCATAGTTACCATGATATAGATGTCTTCAATTCCAGCTGCATCCATTCGTATGATCTTTTTTTTTGGTTATTTATCCGCATAAAACTTACAGTCCTACTCTCACTAATTTTTCAGGCATGGAAGCTTCTGCTGTCGCTTCCGGCTCCGCTAGAGGCCCGGACTTTGAGCGTGCTCTCTCTCTTCTGTCAATCGATTCAGTGGGTGCTGCAAACCTCCAGCCAGGTTCTCAGATTCACCCTGGTGTTGCAGCCATTGCCGGCACCTCCAACCCTGTCATGATGCCATCTCCAGCAATCTGGCAAGGAGGCCTGTCCCTTGATCAGCAGGCGCAGTTTCAGGCTTTCGACCGCCTTGGCAACAACGACGATGACCACCATCTCCAGCTCCCAAAGCCTTCCTATGACAACTCCCACTATGATCAGATGAACTGATGATGTTTCAGATGTCGCGCAATCGGCATGGCTTCTGCTCTTATCTGAAATTTCTGGATTCTGAAACTGCGTTCTTGGTGTTCTGAAGAATAAAGGCGTGCAAGAAACTTGAACTTGAATTTGAATTAATCGTGTTGTACTCTGGTTGTGGCGCTGCCCTGATGAAACAGAAACTCAACTTATGCTTTCCTTTAGTCGCTGTCACTAATCATGTGCTTGAATAATTTCATTCTGGTGATACTTTGTATCAGAATTGCTTCAGCAAGTGATCATGGTTTCAGATTCTTGATTTCTTTTGGGCATCTATGATCATGGAACACTGATCAATATCTCAGATCTGCTGCTCTATGCAACCAAGCCCTGCACCGTGCAGTGATTGCTGGCACCAAATGGTAGCGAACCTATTTTGGGTGGTGAGTTTGCACAAGCATTTGTTCAAAAGAGACCCTAAAATAACCCAAAATTTAATCTTCATCCGTTAAAAGAATGCCCCTACTGGAACAAACGATCCTATCTCGGGTCCACGTGAACCGTCCGATCGGATCTGTGCGGCTCAGAGTCAGGGAGAGTCAAGAGTAGCGGTGGCATTTTTTTATAAAGGACCCATTAGAACGTCAGTTTTCTAAGATACTCCTGGAACGATCGCAATTTCGCAACGAGAGGTGAACTTTTACACATACATCCCTTAAATACGACATTATCTCACGACGATCAGCTCCACCCCAAAATACCTATGAGGTTTTCTGGAACTCTGAATTGTTGTTCTGATGTGCTATGAGCTACTAGGACGTTGTCCATTCGTTATTTATTTTGTTATGATTTATTTTATCGTTAAAGATATTTTAAACATGACTTATATTTTTAATATTTACACTATATTTTTTTAATAAGACAAATGATCAAACATATGTTTAAAAGTGAAAAAAATCATATATTTCAAAAGAGAGGTAGTAATTCTGAATAACATAGGCGGATGAGAAGCTTCGAGTTTAAATTGAATTGAATTGATTCAGTGGTGTTGCGCTGCTGCCATGGTACTATTGGTATCAACTGCAGCCTATATTTTTGTTCGTCGATATTATAGCGCACTTTCAACTGTAAACAAACCATAATGCTGCTATTATGGTATAGTAAGTTTCAGGTACAGAAAGCCACGCAACGCCTGCACTCTTGACTTCTTTTTTTTATTAAAAAAAAGCAACTTCATCAGTATCATCAGCTAGCAGTGTTGCCTGTCACCGATGCATCCTGCCTGGCTAACAAGAATCGGCAGCGGTACTCTCCGAGAGCCCAAATGGGGAATATGTTCCTGTACTGAGAGTAGCTGATGGCGCAGTTTTTGCTGAAGGCTCCGATGATCTCCTATAGTTTTTCATATCACACAAAAGGTCATTCAGTCTCCTAGCTTGATACAAAATATATGAAAATCTTATGCGTATTCCCGAAAAAGAACAAGTCATTCAGCAGCTACCAAACATAGGGACGATACTGAACACAGTAAATAAGTTTCAATGGGACCCTGGCCTAAACAAGCTAGAACAAAAACCAACAGTATAGTGAAGCGAACTCACCATACATAGTTACATACTGATACCGGAAAGCGTCACTACTTTGCTATAAAGAGCAGAGAGAGCAGCTATGACTTACTTGCTGAGGGAACTCCCCATCCTCTAATTGTAGGTTGATCAGAATCCTAGCTGCTCGGTGCAATGGTGCTGGATCTCTCTCACCCTGCTCCAATGAAAATCAAGATTTTATCGTCAATGGGAAACGGCGCGAACAATCTGTTACTGCATGTCAGTGTGCCTTAAATCCACAAATAGCAACTGTCAAACATGAAAAATAAGTAAAATGGGATAAAGACCTGTTTGGCATCAATTAGCGCAAGCATGGCCCAACTGGTGTTTGCTACATGGGGACGGTCTCCTTCAAGATTGGTGTAAACCTGTTTGCGTGGAAAATTACAAAATCATCAGATCAGAAGCTCAATCCATGCATAATTATCTCAAGACAATATTCCTTGTATTGATTCTTACTAGTATTAACTACGATCTCTACTTTGCATGTCAATTTACATCAAAATGTACTAGCATGGAGGCCATAATTTGAAGTCACTAATGCTTGATTCGTGTAAAATCAATGCTAATTTTATCGAATTATAATCCATTATCTGCTAAGATGAGGGTTCATAATTTTCTGATCAACATGGGATCGATGACCTTGTTCACCAGATTGTTCTGTTGCTTTTTTTTTTTGAGTATCTGTCAATGGACATTATTACCTAGAAAGAAATGAATGTACCTTATCTTTGCAAGATAAATGGCTTTCTCCCCAGCCACCATAAGGAAGCTCTTTTGACAACAAGAAATCGCATGCCTTTCTGATTGCAGGACAGTTCTCGTATGTTCTTCCAGCGGCAATTAACCCCTTCACTCCAAACCATGTCCCATAAGTGAAACAAACAGCCCAGGAGCCATACCTGTTGTGAATGGATGGAACAATGTGTAATAATAGTAAGACGTCCATGCAGTGCAACAGAATTAAATTTTATAGAGATCAAATTGTCCCATGCAAATAAGAATGGGCTGGGAGTGTTGGTAGAGCAAAAAGCATGATTTTTTTTCCCGAGGGCATGAAAAGGGCAAATGGACAACTCCATTTTTAGAGTAACAAGATGAAAAAATTAATGTGAAGGCTTCTAGAAAAGTCTCCTATCAACGTAAAGAGAAAGGATTTTGTGCCCCTTTACCATTTTGCCACTCTAAGAAATGCACCAACATTTACAACATCAAATTAGTTTTATTTAATCTACAATGAAGTACATCTTGATAATGCATTTATTTGGTATAATAGATGTTGATACCTTTTTTCTCCTATAAGCTTGAACAAAGTTAAAGAAGTTTGACTTAGGACAAAACTAAAATATCTTGCAATATGGAACGGAGGGAGTATTTCTACTGTTGTGTAGAGATTAAAATCATGCATCACATGTTCCTTCTAAATGGAGTTTGAGTACTAACCATGAACCATCACTTCTTTGAATACTCTGAATGAAGCTATTGGCCTTTTGGATACAATTGTCTATTTCTTCCCTGCGGTGTCCAGGGTAGTGTTTTCTAAATGATGTCAAGGCCTGGATCACCGCCGAAGTACATTCCACGTAACTGCCAGTTAAATTCACATTTTGTGTTTCTCTTAAACTTGAGAAAGCAGTATATTAACAAGAAAACAGTTATTGCATCTTAGTGTCTTACGGATAGTCAATCATTATGTCCGCAAAAGTCTCACAAGGATTGAAATTCTGAATTGTAAAAAAGAACATCTCAGGTTGTCAAACAGTTTTTAACAAAGTCATCCCCCTCAAACCACCCTTAACCAAAGAAAATGCAACCACTCACCTCCAGCCAGGCATAGGACCTAGTGAGTTCATATGTTGCAAAGCCACCATTGTTGTTCTAGCAGAAGTGATAGACCCATCAGAACATAAAGCAAAATGAAAATATTAATAACTGTAATTGCCTAGTCTATAAAGGTCTTGTTTATAAATTACAGTAGTCCGTTCCACCTCAAACAGCAGGAGACTCTGGTCCATGCAATGGATATACAGCATTGAGCATAGAAGCATTAAATATGTCGCATAAGAAAAACTATTAGCCAGTTTGACAAAAATATTAAAAATTCAGAAGTTATTATACTGATTAAGGCAACTAGAGACTAGAGGTACAAGACCTGAAGGACAAATTGATAAATACCTAATTGGTACTAATATAGAAGTTATCGCAATTCATAAACTCTAGTTACTTCTCCAGTTTATTCTCTCTAATAAAAAAAAGTTGTATTCGCCCTGTTTATATCACACGCCAAATTTTTACACCCTGTCACATCGAACATTTGAACGTCTGCATGAAGTATTAAATGTGGGTGAAAAAAATAACTAATTGCACAGTTTGCGACTAATTTGCGAGACAAATCTTTTGAGCCTAGTTTCGTAATGATTTGACAATGTGATGCTACAGTAAACATTTGCTAATGATGGATTAATTAGACTTAATAAATTCGTCTCGCGGTTTACAAACGGATTCTGTAATTTATTTTGTTATTAGTCTATATTTAATACTTCAAATGTGTATCCGTATATCCGATGTGACACGTCAAAATTTTACACCCCTGAATCTAAACACTCCCAACGACTTTTAACATGGCACAAGGGAACAGAAAGATCCAGGGGATAATATTGAATAAGATATTTAATAAAGCAGAAGTTAGGATATCTGTACCATCCAAGACAGAAGACAATTGACAGCATCATACAGTCTGTTGGCTCCTAATGGTTCACCGACAATTTCTGGAGAAAATTCTGACAACAACAATGAGGCCTGAAGGTAAAAAATGAATCACATCAGCCAGAAATTCAAGCACTTAGTAAATATTATTGAAATGATGACATTTATGCCACAAGAGAACAGACAGTTAGACGTGACATGTGAGGGCTATAATGGGCATGCTATGATGCCTAATGTTATAGATAATTTCTACTTCCCAAACCCTACAAGAACAAAGGGTGTGTTTAGATCTAGGGATGTAAAATTTTGACGTGTCACATCGGATATACGGATACATATTTGAAGTATTAAACATAGACTAATAACAAAACAAATTACAGAATCCGTCTGTAAACTGTGAGACGAATCTATTAAGCCTAATTAATCTGTTATTAGCAAATATTTCCTGTAGCACCACATTATCAGATCATAGCGCAATTAGGCTTAAAAGATTCGTCTCGCAATTTATACGCAAACTGTGTAATTAGTTATTTTTTTCATTTATATTTAATACTTCATGCATGTGTCCAAATATTCGATGTGTTTGAAAAAATTTGGCGAAGGATCTAAACAGGGCCAAAGTTGATTTTTTTATGTAAAATACCATTCTTATTAATACTGACAACCTCATTCACATATTAACTACCATAGTACCTTTAATCCTTCTGCGGTGCAATCTGATATGACCCAAGCATGATCAGCAGTAGAAAAGGTCCATGCACCTTTAGATATATGGCGATACCAGTAACTCAAATCTCCAGGCCAGTCATAAAGAACCTTTCAGCAATGAATAACATGTAAATAATTAAATGATGAATTTAACCTATTTGAACAAGTTGGCGTCAAGCATTTACCTGTGAATTTTTTATGTAGTCATGGGCTAATTTTATAGTAGGACCAAACTCTTCTATAAGGTTGGTTGCCAGTATAGCTTGAACTGTGAAAGCTGTGTCCCAGAGCTGGCTGCCGTTGTAACCCTACAGTAAGCCGAACTACAATTTATTGATATTGAAGCTAGTAAGCCAGATGCACAAATAATAATATCTTCCAATACTGGTGGGGCATCCATTGTGGCAATTTTGGCTTAAACACAGAGGCCAAAATGGCCTCCAAATAGGAGCATGAGTCTGAACCATACACCACAACGCAGGCTTTCTGCCTAGACTCAATTAAAAAGATTGATGCAAATGGGTATTGTGTCAACTGAAAATGCTAAAGGAATTTTGCAATGTGAAGATAAGTAAAGCAAATATGTGGATAAGTTTACTGTTGACACAACAATCTCAACTGAAAAGGAATAAAATGGATTCAAGGATAACAATTGGGCCCAAATATCAAATAAACACACCTGCATCTTCATGCCATCTTCAGCGATCCACAAGTAATCATGGACCCTTGGAATATGAAGTCTGAATGCCTCTGAGTTAGGATCATCTATCCAGCAAGAAAGCATATTTAAGACCTGCATTTTAAAAAATCACGACACAATCAGTTATACAGGCATCAAAGTAAACAAAAGAATAAGAAGAGGAGTGCTGGATATTTTTCTAGAGAGTTGTCATTATCTTCAATTTACCTTCTCTACAGCACCACTACAAATGTATTGAGTATTCTCATCTTCGTAATGAATATGCTGCATTGCATTCTTCAGAGCTTTCTCTCTCAATTTGCTGCCAGGCCAATGCGACAGAACTGGCTCAACAAATTTGTAAAGAGTGACCCATAGTATATCTTGCCCCAATGGATGACGGTAGTACAGATCCTCCTGCAATACATAATTCTTTAAGTAAGAATTTAATCCTACATAGACATGTCTACCTGAAGTTACAAGAACTGAGTGGCAATAGACTACTATTGTATTGTAAGATACTAAGATGAAGTAATTTTTATGTTCTTGCTGTTTGAACCATGCACAATCAGAAAGATAAGGAAAGTACAAAGCTAATAAACCTTAGCACATTGGTTGCGAGCCTTGTCCCAATTAATATCATCATAGGGTATGTTGTAGAGCTCCTTTCGTAGGTTCAGTACAACTGGTGTAATTGGGCCGACAAACTTCTTTCCATAAATATAAGACATTGGCAAATATACCATTCGGCAGTGGGGCCACATCCGTCCTGGAAATAGGCAAATAAAGTATACTATTTTGTAAGATAAAACTTTCTACTCCCCCGTCCCAAAATATAAGAGATTTTGGATGAATGTGACATATCCTAGTACTACGAATCTAGACAAAAAGTCTATCTAGATTTGTAGTACTATAATGTGTCATATCCACCTAAAATCATTTATATTTTGGGACGAAAGAAATACAGTTTACAGAACACTAAAAAAATGTTGTAAAAGCGCCACAAGAACGTGGTTTGCTGGTAGACACTCTAGATTTATTGTTGTTTGATAACAGAAAATGGTTTGGTCACCAATCTGTCTCAAACAAACTAGGCTGGAAAAATATGAATCCAGTAATATTAGGGATCAATACGCTTAAAAAATGATTAGAGATTTATGATGTTCGGAAAGATGTTCAGGGAATATGTTCGGACACAATGACATAACAAATATCAAGAGTTTAACAATTCTATGCGTATCCCTAAACTTTCCTCCTTTCGTTTTATGAAAATTCCATGCTAGCATATTCATAAATTTTTATCCTATCATTAATGTATAAATATTTTGTATTTCTGTTGCTGCAATTCTATAAATTCATTCTTTCCAAATGGGGGTAATCTCCCATGTTTCCTTTATAAAGGGGGTCCAAACGCGCACAGTAAACACGGAAAACGGAGCGGTCATTAACGCGTGATTAATTAAGTATTAGCTAAATTTTTTTTCAAAAATGGATTAATTTGATTTTTTTAAACAACTTTTGTATAGAAACTTTTTGCAAAAAAGTATACCGTGTAGTAGTTTGAAAAGCGTGCACTGTAGCGCGTCGGGAAAAGTGGGAAGGAACACAGCCTAAGGATACTAATGTAATATATGTGCCAGCAGCCTGGTGGCCCTGGTACACACTTTGCCAAATTAAGCTGACAAAGAAACATGCTTGTATAGTGAATATCTGCACAAATATGCAATCCAGCCAGTATCTATGATAACTTTGTCTACATTGTATGATGAATGTACATTACCAAATTAAGATTAAAGGATAAAAGAAATAAGCATAAGGAGAAAGCAAACCTGGGTGAAATGGGAGTAAATATGGCAGCATCCACAATTCTGGAAGCAAAGGGTTGTTACCAGACCAGTCAAAGACACCAAGTACCTTAAGAGAGTCAAGACATTAGTAGGATCTCTCTAGGATTTTAAATAGTGTAGAATTGTACAAGGACCAGAGCTGTAACAGAAAAATGAAAACTGCATAGGTTCCCTACTGAAAGCCAAAATTTTCCCCATGATGTTGTGAAAGTTGCTCCTCCATGATCTAAAATCCAATTTCGAGCTACCACCATGGTTCCATCCCCACCATCTGATTCGTCTCCAAGTAATCTCAAGGTAACATAAGTCAAGACAGTACAGAACATGGTGCTTGTGCCCTCAATGTGCAGCCCCCAGCCTCCATCTTCATTCTGCACTTACAAAGTTTTTGTTACTTTCTTTACACAACATAATGAGCTGTACAATATGGAGAAGGACTTGAAACACACAGAGTGTATGCCCTTTTGAATTCAAAGGTTGCCCTCTCTTTCCATTCTTTTAAAGATGTTCTACATGGATTTTTTAAGGACCAAAAAGGAATGAATTTCTCGTAAGGGGCTTGATAACAGAAACTGAAAACATGTTCTCACATCTGAACCTCTCCAAAGTCTGACAACAAAAGGAAGTAAATGCACTAGCAAATTAGTTCAGCAGCCAATTATCAGCCTCAGCAAATATGCAAATCTCTCAGGATTTTTGAAACAGATTTTACGATTTTATCACGACCAAAGCACACATGTGTATTGAAATGACAGATTTGTCTAAGTAATTTTTTCAGAGTTATTTGGGCAAGTCTTATGTCCTTGCCTGATGATTATAGAGATACCGGCGAATCTCCTTTTGATGTTCTGATGATAGCACAGTATTTAGTGCACCAGTCACATGCAGTACTATAACCTGGGTAAAACGGAGTTAGGAATTAAGTAAAATGTACAGATAATCGTATATAGACAAAAGGAAGACAAATGTATGTGATCCATATTTTCTTTACAAAATGTACAAATTACATGCAACGATTGCATGCTAGCACTTGGTGATAAAAATGATGCTTGTCTGATGTGAAATGTTTCTAGCGCAGTTGGCACAAGCGTTCAGTGTGAACGTTGCAGCCAGGGTTCGATTCCTGAACTTCCTCACCTTCCGCCTGGATTAAATAAATGAAGGGTTGGAAATATGTGGCTCCTCCTATCTTAATTCCATTGGATGGCTAGCTTCCTTCTAGCCATCTTAACATTTTTCTGATGTGAAATGCTTTTAAACAGAAATTCAGGTTCTCTTCTAAGGGAAAAACACAAACAAAAGGCCAGCCATTGCGAGTGAAACAACCAAGGGACTACAAAATTAAGAAGCGGTTAGCCAAGCATGAATCTTTGGGCAGTACTCTAGCAAGTAGCAACCAACCAAGCAAAGCAAGGATGCTACCAGCAACATACTAACTCCGAGGAGTGCTTTGGCATGTTCTACCTCATGAAAGAAATTGTGAATTTAGCTGACAACGATGTGGATGAATTTCAACAGATCCATTAATTTTCCCACAGCAGTGAAAAGGAAGTACCAAGCCTGGAAGAAGGAACATGGGACCAGCATAATCCCCAGGCCAGTGTCCATCATGTGCCTGAAGAGTAGAATAACGCCGAATCGCCCTTTTTAAAGAGGTCAGCACAGCTTCTTCTGTGACATCTTCATCGTCGCCCAGCTTGATACCAGGAATCTCCAGCTTAGAAGGATTCGATCTAGCGAACTGCAATGTGCAAAAATTGTATTACAAGTTACCACTATATATATTTTGCATAGTGACCCAGAGAAATTCTTCAACAAATTGACGACCATGATTACGACGGCAGTTCAATTCCATGAATAATTGAAACAAGTAATAGTTTATCTCAGTAGTAACTTTTGCTATTTTATTGTACTAGTGACAGAGTGACAGTAGGTTCAATGCCATCATGGATCAAATTAACCCTGGATGGTTAACAAGCCCAGCTCAGTGTGTCTCCGCACAGCTACCGAATCCCAGTCACCTCACCCCAATCCCGCGAGGCGAGGCCAGCCACGACATGCGTGGCGTTCGTCGCCACCTCAGTGGCTCGATCTACCCAACCACCCGTCGATGCGTGAAATTTGAAGTGAGGAGAGAGAGATGCGCTACTGAACCGACAATGGATCGAAGACATCTGCGGGGCGTTGGGGATGCAGGCTCTGATCGAGTACATCCAACTTTGGCCTCAAGTCAGCTCGGTTGCTCTAGCACAGGACCGGTTAGACGCAATCTTTTGGCGATGGGAAAATTCAGGCCAATACTCTTTCAGATCAGCATACGCCACCCTCTTCCTTGGAAGGCAGTCTTTCCCAGCAAAGTCGGTATGGAAGAGCTCGGTGCCGTCAAAATGTAAGTACTTCTCTTGGCTTGTGGCTCACCGACGTTACTGGACAGCGGATAGGTTGAGCACAAGAGGGTTGTCGCACCCAGCCACTTGTGTCTTCTACGATCAGCAGGAGGAAACCATCTATCACATCCCGAATCCAAACAGCTTTGGTGGCACATCCTGGATGCAATACAACAACCCTTTTGCTTCCCCTTCAACAGTGGTTCCTTCATCGACTGGTGATGTGACGCTAGGAAGAAAGTGGACAAGGCACGTAGGTGAGGTTTCGACACCGTTGTCACCATGGTAGCTTGGACAATTTGGAAGGAAAAGAACAATAGGGTGTTTAACAACGAGAGGAAATCTTGGGGAGAAGTTGCGAGTGCAGACGCGGAGGAGGCGGCGGTCTAGCGCGCGGTTGGCCTGCCCATCTGAGGAGCCACTCCTCATCCGGTTGCAAAACTAGCTGCGAGGTTTAGCCTTACACAAACCTCCCTTCCTTTTTTCTTTGTTCCCATTTGATGCTTGTAAAGGTTTTAAAAAAACTTCTCTTTGTTTAATACAAAAGCTACGCATGTTCTGCGTATTCTCAAAAAGGAGAGAGACGTAGGCTGTGTTCTTCCCTCCAAGTTTTCAACCTCACCTTCCTTGTTTTTTGCATGCACGCTTTTCAAACTGCTAAATGGTACTTTTTTTTGCAAAAAACTTTATATACAAAAGTTGTTGTACTAAAAATCATATTAATCCATTTTTTTAATTTTTTAAGTTAATACTTAATTATCCATGTGTTAATTTATCGTTTCGTTTTACGTGTGGAGGGACCCCTCCAAAAAAACACAGCCGTACTCAGCTACACGTCGGAGCTGGGCGTCGATTCCGTGGAGGAGGCCGGCGCTAGCGAGCGTGCCGAGCCTCCCTGCTCCGCCATCTCGCCGCCTCCGGTGATGGTGCGACAGTGAATATATCTATGCCTTTGCAGTGATGGAAGGGGAGACTTCCAAGATTTTTTTTCTCTCTTTACTTTTTTATAATACATTTTGTCACATGATTATATGTGGTTGGAGGACTAGTTTAGTTAAATTATTATAAATTGAATGTAGAGTAAATCGTAGTTTGAGCCATGTTTTATTACTAAAGTTTTGCTTCGGATCAGTCTTTAACCTATGTTAATGGTATTAGTTATATCGGCCCTCGCATATTAATAAACTCCTGAGTTATATATAGACCACACCTTTAACATAGGATGAGATAAAAATGAAGAGATAAAAGAGTTGAGGTAGTCCAAGGGGAGATAAAAGAGTTGAGGTAGTCCAAGCCAGCACAGAGGTAATATTGACTACTCTAAACTAAAAATGTCAGATAAAGAGTGATCCAACTTAAAACTTTGGTCGTAAAAGGTGAATCAAAGTATAATTCACTCTTAGATTTATACATGCCTCTCTATGCCTATTTTCACATATATAACTATGTTTTGTATATGATATATATTAGATATACAAAAGGAGGGTTGATATATAACTTTCATCTTATGTTTCTATAGATACAATCGTACTTGTCAATTTAGACCCATCTCGATCTGATGATGTGGTTTTTCTTTAACTAATATGATAATATTTAGGCCTCTAGAACGAGTATGGTGGCTCATTTTCAAACAATCTTAATAATATAATACTAAATAAATAGATTTGACTAATCATGATACTCTTAATTTTTTCTACACTGTGTTTTGAAAAGCCTAATTAAACATAGAGAAATGTACATAGATGGGACTGGGAGTAGGGATGTGCGTTTTTCTTCCAACCGAAACCAAACCAAAGTTGATTTCTCTGGTTTTGCTATACGTTCATTGACAATTTTATTCATTAAAATCACACAAATGTAATTGAAATATAATGTAATTATAGTTTAATTATTCATTTGAATCACACGAATGTAATTACAATATAGTATAATTATAATGTAACAAAAATATATAAACAATGTAACTAAGCTTATAGCCCCATATACATTAAACAAAACTCTTCTTTTTAACTGACGTATTTTTAATTATTTACAAAAATTTAATTTTATACATATGGTATAATATTCCCATGCATATATTACACTTGCATTTTGCATGTATGTATACAACCTGCAGGCGCATGAGGTGGTCGGCGCTGTGCTTGATCTGGTGTCGCCGGCGGGAGAACTCGCGGCGCGCCGCCTCGACCTCCTCCGCGGCGGCGGCGTCGAACTCCCAGACTTGCCGGCCGGCGTGCGCGTTGGTGGAGCTCAGCCACCCCTCGCCGCCGGCCTCCTCCGCGACTCTTAGCCGCCACATTATGTATGACAGTGTCTATATATACACACTATATGTTCATACATATATATACTCAACCAAACGAGGGAAACGAGAGATATATCTAGCTGCGATTAATTAATTAGCAAAGATAATAATAATAATAATAATAATAATAATAATAATAATAATAATAATAATAATAATAATAATAATAATAATAAGAAGAAGAAGAAGAAGAAGAAGAAGAAGAAGAGCAGCTAGCTAGCTAGCTCGCTCATGTACATAAACTAACTAGTCCGATGTATTCTTTTGGGCTGATCGAATGGAGTACTGGAATGAAATGCTAAATGGATGAATAATTCGATATTACTAGCGAATGAATTAACTGTTACAAGACTGAAAATTAGATTTAAGATAATATTTTATTAGATTTATGTGTATAAAGTTTTCTAAAAATTACAAGGTTACCAGCTCGAGAAACATGCTTATTCTCATATTCCATTCCGTTTTTGGAGAAAAAGAACAGGGGTGTGATCTTCTCCTGCTGCAATTACGTACGGGATCGAGCTTCTTCTTTCTGATAAGCTTTGAATAATACTGGAGAAATGATTTTTCAGCTGGATCGGCCAAAGTCCCGAGAAAAGGCCAACCGAATTTCTAGATTAAATTTATATACTAATCCCTTATCAATTCGAGGCAGATCGATCGAGATCTGACGCTCCCTCTTATCCATCAGCACGTTGATTAATTTTTGGTATTCTACATTAAATATGGCATGTATATAAAGACAATTAACAAGTTATCTCTAAACACTATTTTATCTTATCAGTTTAGGTGTTTCCTGTATAGTGACAAACTGACGAGTATCGTTCATGATACTGTATCAGAGTTCGATATTTTCAATTAATTATTATTATATGGGGGAAGTGCTGAAGAAGTAATTAAGCTAGTAATACTATCCACGTGCCCACAAGGTCACAAATTTTCCAATCATGCATGCATGTACTAGCATATATAATGTAGTGACATTATAATTTCCATCCAATTCTACCCTCAACCATTCTCTTCTCTTTCAACCACTTTTCGCATCTCTGTATATAAGAAAAAGAGAAAGTCTTTAGAGCAATCATAATACGGTATAAAAAGAAGTAATAAGTAATAAAATAACCTTACAATTCACCAACAAGCATTATGAAAACTGACAATAACAACTATAGATAGTATGTCTACTGCTAACAATAAGCAACTTAACTATATTATTTATAGGGATAAGCTCATTTTGCCCTCCAACTCTTTGCTTTGTTTAAAATACACCCACGAACTTCAAAACCGGGTATATATTTGGCACCCCTTGAACTTTCAATACTGTTCATTTTGTCTCCTCGAGCGGTTTTTAGCTGGTTTTTGTCTACGTGGCGCTGATGTGACGGTCCAGTCAACAAATAAAAATAAGGCATAGCCACCTCTTCGGCCGCGTTCGAAACTACTACAAGCACAAGATAAACTTTTACATATTCGTGACACACTTTTCAAACTGCTAAACGGTGTGTTTCGTGCGAAAATTTTCTATATGAAAGTTATTCTAAAATATCAGATAAATTTATTTTTCAAGTTTGTAATAATTAAAACTTAATTAATTACACGTTAAGATCATCTCATTTTACGTGAAACATTTAATCTTCGTCTTTTATCTTTAAATTTTAAATTTTAAGAAGATTCAAACACCACATTCTTTTTCCTCCATCTCCCATCCCCTTTCTCTCCTTCCTGTTTCTCTCTATCCTTCGTCTTCCCAGGCCAGGAGAGAAGCAGTGGTGGCGTCCCTGCTAACATCCCCGAGCTCGACGAGGAGAGCGGTGGCGGTGGAGCAGGGGGTTCGTTGCGGCGGCAGAGCTCAAGCTCCTCCTGGACCCCGAGTCCTTGCGCGCGTGGCTCCGGTGATCTACGCCTCTCTGGCGTGGTTGACGCTCAAGATCCCTCTGCCATCGGCTGATGCCCCCAATGCGGCGGAAGGACGTAGCTCAAGCGGGTCAGTCGGGCGGTGGCGAAGCTAACGGACGACAACCTCATTCCAGATCTAGCGGTGGAAGTGGTGCGGGGGACGGCGAGCTCGCAGACGCCAACGAACTCCATCCATCAAGCGCCCCCCACCCCACGCGCCCGGAGCTCCACGCCCGGAGCTCCACGCCCTTCCGCCGCCGGTAACACCGCCCCAACGAGCTCGAGTTGAAGGCGGAGACAACGCAGGCGGCTCCAAGTGAGCTCATAGTGGGGTCGATCCGCATCCATCAACCCTCACCGGTGCTTGCCGGCGACCCCGTCTTCTCCGTGCTCGGTGACCCTTCTTCTCCGAGCTCGCCACCAGCCCCCTCTTCTCCGACCTCGGCAAGGAGGCGGGCTTCGATCCGTGTCAAGCTCGCCGTCAACCTCCCTCTTCTCCGCATCAATCTCGCCGCCGACCTCCCTCTTCTGTCGAGCACGACAAGATCTCCATGGCCGCCTCAAGCTCGGTGAGGGAGGGAGTCGAAGAGTGAGGGAGGCGAAAGAAACCACTCTTGACAGATAGGGCCCATTAACATGGCATCGTAGGGTGTACCAAAACGGGGGTAAAAACAACTCAAGGATGTACAGTAAACGGTATTGAAAGTTGGATGATATGATATATCCGGTTTTAGAGTTTTGAGTGTATTTTAGACCAAACAAAGAGTAGGAGGGTGTAAAATGGACTTATCCCTTATTTATACAGTGAGCAATGTGGATGCATGGTGTGGGAAGCTAGGGATTTTGGTCCTTTTTTATCTTGAGGGCTCTATCGTATATTCACCTTTTACATGCACACATTATGACATAGAGTATATATTAGCTACTATCAACTAATTCCTAGGACCACCTTATTACCAACTTTAACAATAAACACTACTGTTATCCTTATATCTATGCGGAGGGAGTACAAACTTCTGCATTGACCTTGCCCATACGTACTGTAATTACTCCTCACTCTTCCAACTGATATGGTGCTGACGTTTGCAAGTTAGTTAGGTGGAGTTTGGATACAGGGGCTAATTTTTAGACGATGTCACATCGGATGTTTGAGTGCTAATTAAGAGTATTAAACATAGACCAACAATAAAACTAATTGCATAAATGAGTGCTATTTCGCGAGACAAATTTTTTAAGCCTAATTAATCCATAATTAGCACATGTTTACTGTAGCATCACATCGGCTAATCATGGATTAATTAGGCTCATTAGATTCGTCTCGCAAAAAAGTCTAAGGTTATGAATGGGTTTTATTTTTAGTCTACATTTAATACTTCTAATTAGTGTACAAACATCCGATCTGACAGGGTCTAAAAAATTAGCCCCTGTAAACAAACAGGGTCTTAAGGGTGTGGTACAATATAGTGTCCCGAACGTAGCTCCTCTATCGTAAAGTTAGAGGGACACAAGTCCCTGACAGGTGAGGCCCGTCATGATGAGCCCACACGTCGGTGACATAAAAGTTTTGAAAGCTTTGAATTGTGGTCTCTTCTCACCCATCTTCTCATCCTTCATGGGGTCACTGTCATCAGCTATGCGGAATCCACAAAAATTTCTATGATACTCCACCAAAGAAACTACACAAACACTAATTTTGAAAGAAACTGTAGCTGCTAACAATCTTTCATAATGTTGTTAATCCCCAATAGGAAGGGATTGGAGGAGATTGAGAGAGAGATTAATTCCACATTACAATATACGTGAAATAAATCCCCTTCAAATCTTCCTCAATTTTCTCGTGAGGGATTAACCAAACAAGGAGCAGTATCTTAGTAGGCTGGGCCTAAAATGGTTTTTTGGATGGGCTCATAATAATGCAAGGGCTTAAAACTAATTGATGTCCTAATTGGATTCCTTTCTCAAGTCAATATGAACCGTCCGATTAAATATAGCGGCTCAAGTTGAGGCTCGAAAGACTGGCGGCAATGGCAGTTTTTCATAAAGGTCTTCACTATCTCTTGCACTATTTAATATGCCGTTAAATCTTATCACAACCAATGGTGAGTGAAAAATATGTTCATTTAGCTAGCTCAGTGGCTCGGTTCAGAAATTACTCCAATTAATTTAGTTTTTCTTTCAAAATAACCTTTTTAGTTCTAAACTAAAGTTTGGCTTACCCCAAACTCGGCTCGTCAGCTTGTTAACAAAAATAGTCCCAAATGTCAAAAAAATATACTTCTTCCGTTTCATATTAGAAATCATTTTGACTTTTTTCAGTCAAACATTTTTAAGTTTGACAAAATTTATAGAAAAATATAGTAATATTTTTAACACAAAACAAACATATTATCAAAATATATTCAATGTGACATCTAATAAAATTAATTTACTTTCATAGATGTTACTAAATATTTTTATAAACTTAGTCAAATCTAAAGCGATTTATATATTATGAAACAGATGTAATATATATACAGCAAATTATATCTATACCTAATTAAAAATTTTGTAAGGCTTCCGGTAGAGGATTTTCATTTGTCTTAGTCAGTCATCCATATCATGTGCACCAGCTCTCTGCTTCATCTATCAACGCGAGTCCGCTTTGAAGATCCCACAACCAATCCCAAATCATCACAAATCTAACCCAAGAACTAAATCCCAATCCAATCGGAATCATCACAAAATCATCCCAAAATAAATCCGGGGCAGGAGACAATCCAATCAAAAATCACAAAATAAATCACATCACACAGGAGATGAGAGGAGAGGGAGGGTGAGCGAGAGGCTTTCGCTACTCCTCGCCGCTGTGGAGGTCCCGAGCTCGGGGCCAGATCTTGAGCCACCGCGCCGCTGCTGCGCTGAGGAGCCGCTGTGCTAGGAGCCGTTGACCCGCCCTTGCGCTGTTGCTGCGCTGGGGAGATGCCGAGAGGAAGAGGGAAGAGGAAGGCGACGACGACGAGGCCGAGGAGACGTGGCCGTGGTGGCCGGTAGCGGGAGCTGGATGCGGTAGGTGTAACGCCCGTTCCGTCGTGGCGTTAGCGGGAAAACCTAATTACTAAAAACCCTAATTGCGAAATTTTGCTCTTCGGTTGCGTCTTGTTGTGTGCCCTGGATCTCGTGTTTCCCCTCTCTACTCAGTCCCGGAGAAATCGCGAAATCGGAATTCGAATCCAAACCCTAATCCTTCCAATTTAACTCTCTGCCAAAAGTCTGCCTTTGCCTCCCTTTCGGCCCATTCCCTTGCCCCTCTCTCCCCTCGGCCTCTTCCCCCCCAGCTAGGCCATGCTGCCCCGGCCCAGCCCGCGTGGACCGAGCGCGGCGCACGTGCGCTACACGCGCTCGCGCGCGCGAGAGAGAGTCTTCTCTCTCGTTCCCTCTCTCTCTCGTCGATTTCCCGCCGGCGCCCTTCAATTCCCGCCTCCGCCCGTTGGCTCCCGTGCTCCCGCGTGTCGTGGCCGACCGGGAGGACGCCGACACCATCCCCTCTGGCCGCCGCCTGCCCCGACGCTCGTCCTATCTCCGCGCCGCGCCAAACCGCCCCGCCGTCATCGCTGACACCATCGCCCCTCGGCCCCGCCGCTCTGCACGCGTGTTGCCAAGGAAGAGAGCCGCGGCTGCCTCTCTCGCCCTCTCTCCACGTTTCCTTTTCCCTTTCGGCAAGGAGACCGCCGCCTTTCTCTCCCCTTTCTTTTTCTTTTTCCCGACCGGCGCCGACGTCACCGCTGCCGCCGCTTGGCTGCTAGCGCCGGAGAGTGCCAACTCTCTCCGCGCGCCTCCACCGCCTTCCCGAACCGCCTTCGCGCCTCCACCGACCTTGCCGCCCGTTAAATCCCGCGCCACTCCCCCACTCGGCCGCCTTTCTTCCGCCGCCGAGCTTTTTCCCCAAGCGCCGCTCCCCGTTTTCCTCCACCACCGCCGCGCCATTGCCGGCCATCGCTCTAGGACGCATGAAGAGAACTCCGGGTGCCACTTTTCTCCTCTCTCCCTCGGCCCGAAGCCGAGACGTTCCCACCCCGCGCCGTCGACCCCACTTCTCCGGCGAACTCCTCCCCGCGGTAATTCCTCCTTCTCTCCGTTTTCTCTCTTCCCTAGGCGCTAGCTAGCTCGCTGCTGTCCTCCCGTGCTCGTAGACGCAGTAGAGCCGCTGTTAGCGCCGTCGCAGCCGTCCCCGCACGCTGCTTCGCCGCAGCTCGGTGCCGAGCTCCCGGCGCCGTCGCCCGTGTTCTTCGGTGCCACGGCCCCTCTTCCGTCACTCGGGACGAGCTCGTGAGCCCGAGTAGACACTTCCCCTCCGGCGAATCGATCCCTAGCCTCTCCGGCGCGATTCCCCTCTTCTACCGCCGGCGACGTGCGCCGCCGCAATCCGATGCCACCAATTCCTCTCCGTCGAATCCGAGTCATTGGCTCGTCTTCTCTCGTTCCCCTCTCCGCTTCGGCGCTCTCCCTTCCACCGAACTCGCGCTGCGCCGTCCCGAAGCTCGCCGCCGCCGCCCGCCCTCGGATGGAGGCCGACGCTTCTTCCTCCTCTCGCCCGCCAACGTGGACACCACGTCTGCAAGCCCTGGGTCACTCGGGAGACCGGTCAAGGCCCTGGGTCACTTGGGAGACCGGTCAAGGCCTCCGGTCCACTCGGCCTCCACTCGGCCTCCGGCCCAATCGGCCACCTCGCCTCGCGCGTGGGCCGCCCTTAGTCCTAGCCCACTCGACCTCCACTCGGCCTACGGCCCAGTCGGCCACCTCATCTCGCGCGTGGGCCGTCCTCTCCGCGCGCCGGCTCGCTTCGCTCAGTCGCGCTCGTGCTCGCTCCTTGGGCCGCGTCTCGCGACCAGCCCAGTACTCCCGCACGAGCCTTGTTCGCTCGTGGGCCGCGCCTCGTCGGCCGGCCCGTCGTTCACCCCCCGCGCCGATCGGCCTTGGGCCGTTTCCTCCTGTTAACGACGAAATTTGGTAAATCATGCATTGGATTCAGAGTTAAAGCCGAAGCCGATTGGAGGAGATAAGCGATTACAGAAACAGAGTATGAATCGGCTGCAAGCCAAATCGGCTACGGTGTGCATCGGCTGAAACAGAATCGGACAAGGATAGCCGATGTAGCCGATTCCGATAAGGAGATGGCAGGATCATTGTCGGGTTCGGTTGATGTGCTTCATGAGGATTGCCACGTGCGGATTGAGTCCGAAGAAGGCAATTGTATCTATTAATTAGAATATTTGTTAGTTTCCTTTTATCTTTAGGAAAGTGTGTTTAGTGTCCCTTAAGGACTTTATGTTTTTCTTTTATCTTTAGGAAAGTTTCTTTCTTGTCCTACAAGGACTAGTATCTCCCCATGGGTATAAATATGTACACCCGGGGTTATTGTAA
>BDMV01000002.1:22319644-22408932 GCA_008326285.1 Oryza officinalis
CGCTCCCACGCCTCCACTAACCCCACTCGCCCGTTTGCGGCGCACGCGGCAGACGTGCGGACGTGGCGGTTGAAATGGGGCAGATAATGCGCGCATTAACTGCGCTCGCCGACCGTGAAAAACGCCATCATCATATCCCCAGGCGAAACGAACCGGCACGTCCCGATTCCCGCGCTGCTCGAGTAATGCAGCGGTCTTGAAGAGGCCGCTCATTATCGTCGGTCGGTTTTCTCTTGCCGATGCGCGCGATTCGCGACCGTTGGGTTCCTGTCCGCCTGTAGGGACCGGCCCCATCCGTCACCGGGCCTGAGGAGTGGCGTCACGCCCGAGCGCTTCCCTCGAGGGGGGCGGTCGCCCTGGCATAACGCCGGGGGCTACTGTCGGTGACATGGGACCGGGGGTGTCATGACTAGAGGCTTGGGTAGCCGCGGTCCTCCACGTGTCCCGACCCCCTCGGGGGGGTCGGGCCCGAGGGTGACGTGGCCACCCCTTCCTCTGTCTCCCCGAGGGGTCGGGCCGCTCCCGTTTCGGCCCCGAGGGCTGGGGCGCCCCGACCCCCTGTGATTTTGGCGCCACGTGTGCGGGTTAGGTGAGCACAGCAGGGCTCACCTAACCGCATTTATAGCGGATCAGGCGAGCGCACCACGCCGCATTTAATGCGGCGCAGCGCACGCTTATCCGGTCCGTGACCGGTCGCGGTGTGTGACCGGTCACAGACCGGTCAGATCGCGGGTTAGGTGGCGACAGGCGGCCGGTGGCACGCCTCGCCCCGTCCCGTCAGAATGATGAGAGCCTCCTGGCTCTCGTCCCTAGCCGGAGCCGGCGTGCCAACTCCTGGAGTTGGTATGTCAGCCCCGGTCAGATCCAATCCAGATTTCAGCGCAGGCGTGGCAAGGAAGTCGCCGGCCATTGAATGAAGGTTGAAACGGGCGTCCACCGGGAGAGCTGGCGAGCGGGGCAGAAGGCGTGCACCATGCTTGTCAGAAGTCACTTCCGGCTGTAGATTAGCCCTGTTTGTAAAAAGAATGTTTCTTTTCTTAGGCAACTTGAGGCCCATGTGGTGACCCCTGATCGGATAAAAGGAGGCCCAGGCCTAGGAAAGAGGGGGGCTCCGGCGAATACGTTGGAGAGAAAAATTTCCCTTTGTATTGTTGGAGACCCTCAGATCCACCAGAACACAGGAGTAGGGTGTTACGCATCTCAGCGGCCCGAACCTGTCTACGTCGCCCGCGTCTTGCGTGTTTCCACTCTCGCTGACATTCTTTAGATCGAGGGCGAAGAACCTCACTTAGCGCCCCCGGCCGAACCGGCAAAGGGGGGCCCGCGCGGTCTCCCGGTGAGGAGTTTCACGCTCCGTCAAATAGGGCTTCCTTTTGATCGTTGTGTTGAGTCGCCTCGTTTCGCGTGTAGCTCCGGAGCCAGAAGACTCGCAGTGCGCGGATTTCGAGGAGGAAGCTCAAGATCTCGAGCAAGGCAAGTCACCTTTGATCAATTGAACCCATAATTTGAAATTAAGTATTTTGATTCTGCAAATTATGCATCCCTTAGGTTACACATGACACTTTGGCCGTGGTTTGTGATCCAACCGGCAGGCCCTACCCACTTGCTGCATTTGACTTCCTTGATTATTGAATGACCTAACACCCCTTGTCGCCCTTTAGTTCAGGTCTCGGTATTCGTACCCTGTGTACGAATATCGAGGCTCTCTTCAAATTTAAAATGATCAACTGGGTAAAACTTGGGTTTACAAAATTCTTGAAAAACCCGACACTTGGGTCGGTGCCTTGAAAATAAACTGAGTTTCCAAAACTCGCAGTGCGGGAGATGTACTGGAGGTACGGTCTTCCCGTTCTCGCCTTACGGACCGATTCCTTGGGAATTACATCCGAGCATATGAAAAGTACGACCATATGGGTGAATGGGACACCCCTGGCTGAGTAACTAGCTAGGCCAGGAAAATCTTGATGCCAAAGGACAAGTGGATTCGCCGGGGTGGTGTCGGGGAGGACCCCTGGGCTTCCTGGCACAGTATGGTCTATGACCTAACCTGGTGTTGGTTTGTGGGACCCCTCCCGTTGGCATAAAGTGACCCTGAGTCGTCTTTCGAAATGCTTTGTCGTGAAAACCTCAAAGTCGCCAGACGTGGCTGTCTGCCCGGGCTGGGTGACCCGGGTTAGTAACGTCGTGTGGGTAAAGTGTACCCCCTCTACAGAGGTTACCAACTGTTCGAACAGTCGTGCCCACGGTCATGGGCGGATGTGAGGTGATTCCTTAGCGTAGCTCTGTTGAGTACTTTGTGAACTGCTGTAGGTGTAAGGAAATCCTTCCAGTGCTTGATTTGTGGCTGTCGGTATAGCCGGTGTCGGAGAATGATTGGCAGGGAGCCTTTCGTGCCGACAAAATCAATCCATACATTTCACTACTCCGGCCGGATGAGACGCACTTTCTCGTCCGTGTCGTTGAGAAGCACTCACTTAGTCGTTTCCGAAAGTCTTAAACTAAAATCGAACGCGAACATAACTGGCTCTCCTTTGAAGCTTGCATCAAACACTTAATTTCCCTTGGCTTACTGAGTACTCCCATACTCATCCTTGCTTTATATAAATAACCCCCCAGTTCTCGAAGACGAAGAGATGGACCCAGCTGAAGAGGAGTTCTTCCAGGAGCAAGCGAACTACGAGCTATAGTAGGGTTTCGGCTTAATCCCCAAGTCATAATTGTGGCTTTGGGCTAGTCTTCGCTTTCGCCTTTTTGTAATGCAGTTGCGAACTCGGGGTCTGTCCGCAGTTCCAACCTTGGTTGTAACTCTACTCTTAATAAAGAGACCCTTGTCGCTGTGATATTCATCCTTCCTGTTGTACCAGCACTGTTTCCTGGGACTGGTACAGGTTTACAGGTTAATTTGGATCGCCTTACTCTGGCCGCCATTCGGGGCTAGTTTTGGGCGTGACAGCAAGGATAGGGTTGGTGGTGGTGAGGAGGTGGGCGTGCGGCGACGCTAGGAGTGGGTGGGAGTGGGGTGGTGGTGTGTAGGAGAAGGAGGAGGCACCGAGGGAGTAGGAGGAGGGGGCAGTAGTGTGGGGATAAGGATGGATGGCTATGAGTGTGGGAATAAGGTTGGTTGTGTTGATCGGCTCCAGCCGGTTTTTTAATAGGTGTCAGGTTTTTTTTTAAAGAACCAACACCTATAAGATTAGGTTAGGTGTTGATTTTTAAAACCAGAACCTACAAATATAATATAGGTATCGGTTTTTTAAAAAACCAATATTAATACTATAAATATATAACATTTTAGTTTTTATATTTTTCCATCCTACAAATGTGAGAAACGGGTAATAGGTGTCGGTTTTAAATAAATTGGTACCTATGAGCCATCTTCTATTAGGGTTTTATAGTAGTGTAACCAGCCTCACCGGCCTGCGCCGCCACCGCGGTAGAGCATCCCCGAACGCCTACTACACGATTTAGTATGATAGATCAGGGAATTTTCCGTTGCAATGTAAGGACATTTTTTCGTGTNATGTGTATATATATATATATATATATATATATATATATATATATATATATATATATATATATATATATATATATATATATATATATATATAAAGTATTGCATATGGAACCCGGAAAGTATTTGGTTATTCAATATAGCCCCTGGAACCCATCTCAACTTCCTCTTTCCCCTCCAACGCCGGCGAGAGGCGGCCGCCGATCGCCGGCGGCATCACCGAGGGTTTCTCTACCAACGGGAACACATTTGCGCGCTATAGTGGTCCGCATCCGGCATCGCCCGCTCTCATCGGCGACCAACGCTCCAGTCGCCTCCCGGCCGACCGACGGAGAGCTGCCTCTACTGCGGCGGCGGCGGCGGCCGGCGACGATCAGCTCGGCTCAGTGCTCCGAAGCTTCCTCCGCTTTTTCCGGTGGCTACAACCATGCGGATGACGTACGCGGAACGCACAAACATTTTCCTTGAGCGGCCGGAATTTTTTTATTGTTCCTCGCCGCATCATCGGAATTTTTTATTGCGACTTTTTATGAGATGATGAGTTTGGTTGAGGCGTGGACAAAGCGGGTATTAGTTGGGAGCATTTCGGCGGAGGCAATCAATCAATCCGACCAAGTCCTAGTTAATTCGCGTCGGAATCTGTCATGTCCACCGGCGACGACGACAACCACGGCGATCCGCCGTTGCCGCCGCACCTGCCGGAGGAGAAGGACGCCGGCTATGGCGACGTCACCGGTGGCGGGGAGTTGTTTAGTGTTCCTGGTTACGACTGGGCGGACGTGGCGGCGCTGGGGCCGGACGTGGCCGGCCGCGCCGTGTGCGTGCGGGGCGCGGCCCACGCGGTGCGCGCCGTGGGGCGGCGCGTCGCGTTCCTCGTGCTGCGGCAGGGGTCGTCCACCGTGCAGTGCGTCGTGGGCGGCGGCGGCGGAGGAGACGCCGGGATGGCGCGCTTCGCCGCGGGGTTGAGCCGGGAGTCGGTGGTGGACGTCGCCGGAGTCATCTCGCTGCCACGGGAGCCCGTCCGCGGCACCACGCAGCAGGTGTTCGACGTTTTGCCGCTCCCACCCATCACCACCATCCTCTCCTCCACTGATCACCTCTGCTCATGGCAACTCTGCAGGAAGTGGATATCCAAGTGAAGAAGCTGTACTGCATCAGCAGGGCGACTCCGAACCTCCCCATCAGCGTCGACGATGCGGCGCGAAGCGAGGAAGACGTCGCGAAGGCCAAGGCTGTAAGCTTTCTTCTGTCAATCCATGCACTGCCATTGATCATAGCAAATTCTGTTCCATTGGAGTTCTCACTGTGCACTTGATTGTTGCGTTGCACGCACAGGCCGGCGAGCAGCTCGTTCATGTTGGGCAGGACAAGCGCCTGGACTTCAGAGTGATCGACCTGCGGACACCTTCAAACCAGGCGATTTTTCGTGTCCAATGCGAAATCGAAAACGTAAGATTTGCACACCGAACACAGGATACCCAGAAACAAATTTGGCAAAAGAATTATTCAGGAACCGAATTTGTGAAAGAAATCTTCAGAAACTGTTGGTGTCACAAGAATTTGTGATCTGACGAGCTTTGTTGTCACACTCTTGGACTGTGCAGATCTTCAGACAAGTGTTGCTGTCAGAAGGTTTCGTTGGCATCCACACGCCGAAGCTGATCGGCGGGTCCAGCGAAAGCGGCGCGGCGGTGTTCAAGCTAGACTACAACGGCCAGCCGGCCTGCCTGGCGCAGTCGCCTCAGCTCCACAAGCAAATGGCAATTTGTGGTGGATTCGAGCGTGTGTTCGAGGTTGGCCCTGTGTTCAGGGCAGAAGACTCCAACACGCACCGGCATCTGTGTGAGTTCGTTGGACTTGACATGGAAATGGCAATCAAAGACCATTACTTTGAGGTAATTTAGTCCTATTATTTGTGAATTCAGCTGTGTCAAATAATGTAGCTGCATGACCAGTGACACAATTTTCTTTTTCTTCTCTTGTGAGCGACAGGTTTGTGATGTTGTGGATAGGCTGTTTGTTGCTATGTTTGATCATCTGAACAAGAACTGCACCAAGGAACTTGAGGCCATTAACAGGCAGTATCCATTCAAGCCTTTGAAGGTAAGCAAGTGTACGTAATTTCTCATCAGATTCAGACGAAAGATTGCCAGAACTTTTTTGTAGTATTACAAGTAGGAAACCGATCGATCTACCATAACTTGATAGCTGATAGATGCATGTTTTCAGTTTGTGCTATCAGCCCTTCAAATTTGTTCAGACCAACAGGCTATTCATTTTTGTATAATCATGAACCATCCTGGATGTAATTGCACAATGCGATGCTAACTACTCCTATACAGAAGAACTAACCGCACATGGGGATTAATTCTTGCAGTACTTGCCCAAGACCCTGCGCATTGAGTATGACGAAGGCATCCGGATGCTGAAGGTTTGTGTCCTGTCCTCCCTCAACTGCACATGAACAACTCTGCTTTGCAAACTGAGATTCTTTGCTTCTTTGTACCCTCTCCTTGCCGTCAGCGAGGAACTGAAATTGATTCAACTAATGCTTGTGAATAATGATGTCAGTAACAAATCCAGTTGACCTCTCTGACAGGAAGCTGGGGTCCATGTGGAGGCCATGGGAGACCTCAACACAGAAGCCGAGAAGAAGCTGGGTGAGCTGGTTCAGGCCAAGTAAGCTTCCCATCATCTCATCTCACTCATACATGATGTAGTAGTAGTACAATGCTAGCTTGCTGTTGACCACTGGAATGGTTAGCTTAGCTTGGAAAATCTTGATTACTCGTGTTCTTCAACTGCAGGTATGACACTGACTTCTACATTCTCTACCGGTACCCGTCGGCGGTGAGGCCCTTCTACACCATGCCCTGCTCCGACGACCCACGCTACAGCAACTCCTTCGACGTGTTCGTCCGAGGTACTAATCAACAAAAGTACACTTGAATTTTGAGACGGGTTCATCCTGTCGCAATTTCAAAACGAATTGAACGACTTGAATTTTCTGTGGCAATTTCAAAAACGAGTTGAATTTTGAGACGAGATCGTTCTATCTCATTCCGTTGCAATTCTGAGGGAAAATTGAACTGAAATTTTGGGCCATGGATGGATACAGGGGAGGAGATCATCTCGGGAGCACAAAGGGTGCACGTGCCGGAGGTCCTGGCGCAGCAGGCGGAGGCGCGGGGGATCGACGTCGGCAGCATCGCCGCCTACGCCGACGCGTTCAGGTACGGCGCGCCGCCGCACGGTGGGTTCGGCGTCGGGCTGGAGAGGGTGGTGATGCTCTTCTGCGGCCTCGGCAACGTCAGGAAGGCTTCTCTCTTCCCACGCGACCCCAGGAGGCTGACCCCCTGAAAACAGAAACACCACCTATTCTCCCAAAAACTAACTGCTTTTTTTGATGTTTGTATTTTGCGTGGCAAGAATTCTATCTCAACACAAACATTCGATTCAAGAATCCATTCATCTCGAACTTGTGTTTCTGTTTGACTACGCTGGCATCACTAACGGGGAATACATATAGCCACATTATTACAACTGGAACATAGCTACATTATTTCACGTAAATACATCCACATTGTTGGTGCTGCTGCTCTGCTCGTGCTGAACTACTTGTCTGCGGCCAAGACTCGGCGACGGTACTCCCCCAGGGACCAAATAGGGAAGATGTTTCTGTACTCGGAGTAACTGATCATGCAGTTTTTGTTGAAGACTCCAATGATCTCCTGTTATACGCGGTACAAAAATGTTATTTAGCATCTCGGATGAAAGACGATAACTATCATGTCAACTATTTAGTTTTCCTAGTTCAGTATCGGGTGAAGCAATGCATGTTCCCCTAGCATCAAAGATCTTTTAACAAGAATGCACAATGATTCTTCAGGATAATTTCCAAAATACAAATCAGAGTTATGGCATTCAATCGCATATTGCAAAAAATCCATTCATTTCTGGGAGCACTAGCACAAGCAAAAATGGTGGAAAAGTCTACTGTTTGAAAGAGAGTAAAACAACCAAAAATCCCAAGAGCTAATCCAAAATCACCTACTCGATTGACTAGCATAGCTTTTATAGCTGCTTTATCCGCCTGAAGTCATGTAAACCAGAAATGAATTAACAAATATGAAGCAAGACCTACTCCTTCCCATCCCAGGAATAATTAACTTTGGATCTATGGTCGACTGGTTAGATAACATGCCTAAAATAGTCTAATGATTAGAAACACGCAACTAAGGGACAACCCTCAGTCAATTAGTTCAGATTATATTGCTTGTCAATATCTAAACCCTATATTTCTGTGCTTCTACAGCCCTCATAGAAACTTCTATGAAATGCTCTTTTTTTTTAAAAAATAAAATAAAATAAAAGTTTAAATAGATTATTACAAGCTTAACTCTTTAGTAAATGCATGCCAACTTATTTTTTTTAATAGAGCAACATTTCATGTCATGAACGCATGAGATAGATTGAATTTATATGGATCAATTAGGACTTACTTGCTGAGGAAATTCACCATCCTCCGATTGTAAGTTGATCAAAACCTTCGCTGCTCGATGCAAAGGCATTGAATCTCTCTCAGCCTGTACAAGAGGAAAGTACTATCACAAATAAGCATATGTTTCATTTACGAAAACTGAAAAGTATAAAAAATAGGCATTGAATCCTCTGATTTACTATCACAAAAAGGCATTGAATCCTCCGATTGTTTCATTTATACACAAAAAATATAAAAAAAATAACAAACCTGCCCTGCATCGATTAGGGCCAGCATGGCCCAACCAGTGTTCACTGCATGAGGTCGCTTCCCTTCAAGATTGGTATAAACCTAATTGAACACAAATCATAAGATGGTTAAAGCAAAGACAAAACCTATGTAAACTAAGAATCAACACAACTCCTGATCAATATTTCAAGTGCTGTTTATGTGCCAGACAACGTCCAACATATTATTTGTAAAGGCAATGTTCTAAATAGTGGTAAGCAGTCAGTGAGTGGGCAACCCATCGTGTACCAGTTATATGTATAAAAAGTCTTACATGTCACAGGGATTACAGAGAAAAGAAATACACCTTAATAGTTGATTCCCAAAAATATATCATTTATTGCTACATATGAAGGCATTTTGGTAGAAGTCACTACTAATTTAATCTTTTACGGCTGGAAGAAATTGAAGTGACTAAGTGGGTTGCGCAAAAAAACAGCAAAGAACCCTACAAAACATTAAAACCTACCTGTGCACCATGCAGAAAAGAGCAATGGCATGTAATTTAGCATCCTACTTTATCCAATACAACAAAATGCAACACTGTAAGATTCTAGTTGTATCCCGATTGTAGAAAGAATCTCTTGAGTTCATGTCCACTATGTTAAAACTTTATATGTTTTGGAGCATTTATCCCAAATAACAGGTAATATTGATCAGAGCTCATGGTTATGGACATCATAATAGATGGATGCAATCCAGTAAACAAGATTGAAAGCATATCCATGGTACAGAAAAAGAGAGAGCAAAGAACAGTTAGATCGCACAAATTCCATAGAAATGAATTTACCTGATCTTGAGACGACAAATAGCTTTCTCCCCAGCCTCCAGAAGGAAGCTCTTTTGACAACAGATAGTCACATGCCTTTCTGATTGCATGACTGTTTTTGAATGTCCTACCAGCAGCAACTAATCCCTTTACACCAAACCATGTGCCATAGGTAAAACAAACAGCCCAAGAACCATACCTGTTGGAAAATACAAAGAGAACAATGTAGACAATTATATGCGCGCAATGTTCCTATTGTTTCACGTGAAGTCCTTATACTAACCATGAACCATCGCTTTTTTGAATACTCTCAATAAAGCTAGCAGCTTTGCTGATACAGTTGTCTATTTCAGTCCTGCGGTGCCCAGGGTAGAGCTTTTTAAATGCTGTCAGGGCCTGAATTGCTGCTGAAGTGCACTCCACATAACTACAAATTTTATACATACACAAAAGAGAGAAGGAAAGAAAGATCAGGTCACCTTCTACATGGCAAAGCAAGAAATAGGACAATGGATGGGTTATTGCGTCTTACGGATAATCAATCACAATGTCCCCAAAGGTCTCAGCAGGATTGATAAGCTGAAAAAAAAGTTCAATAATGCGTGTCAATATTGATGAAACATGGTCAACAGTTGCATAGAAGGATGTTCCAAAATCAATATAAAAATATTACTGCCAATGGTTAATAGTCTTTCTCAAACAAAGAAAGCATCTAATCATAGAGCTCAACAAATCTTTATTATATTGAACAAGATTACAAGAACAACTAAGAAATTTTTAGGTGACGTCTTTTGAGTTGGCAACTTCCATAGTTTTGATGTCAGAACAGAAATTGACTTGCAGCATTGCTTGCCTAGACAACAACAAATAAGAGCGAGATGGTCCTCAAAGACGATAGACTCACCTCCAGCCAGGCATAAGACCTTGTGAGTTCATATGTTGCAAAGCCACCATTATTATTCTGTGAAGAATATAAGGATCTGTAAGGCAGTGTTCCTCTCAAAGGAAGATGCATGTGATATATTTAAAACAACGATTAAAATACACAAAAGAATGGGAGAACTATTGGCAACAAAACTTTGTGGAACACTGTAACTTGAAAACATATTTTTTAAAAGAAATGATAATATGTGGTACTTGAACAAATCCACTTTGTCATAGTTCTATGTATCTTATCCTAGAGAAGAGTCGAATGGAGCACTCATCAAAATTGCATGCTCACTGCAACAAAGTAAGCCTGCATGCATTAGTAATTCTTCCCTCAGCCATTAAACTGCTATACTAGAGACACTTTGTAGTCCTGACAAATTCTACATCTTATGATAACCATAAAATTAAAATCTGAGAAGGATGCTTTTCATACATAAGGGTACTTGCAGATCTCCAAATTTACCACATCCTAAATTTTAATTATCAATTGAGAAGCAGATCTCCAAAATTCACATATAAATCAGAGTAGAGAAGAAAAAGAAGCTTTTGTTTGTTTTGGTATCCTACAGAAATAAGATGTGCTTAAAAAAGAGACAAGACAAACATCTTCTCTGTCCTTGTTCTGAATGCAAAAGGAGCACTTGAACTCTTGAAGATAGGATCATAGGTATACACCATATGATGCTTACTGAACTGCTGCTCCAAAGCTTCAAAATTTTTATACTCAAGACTTACTATTCATGTTACATATGAAATGTTAAAATGACATGAGGGGTTTACAATCACCCTTAAATATGAAAACTGATTAAAACTTACCATGTATGACATCAGACAATTGACAGAATCATACAGTCTATTAACTTCCACTGCTTCGCCGACAATATCTGGAGAAATCTTCGATAGCAACAATGAGGCCTAATAATAAAACAAAACAAGAACAGTTAAGACTTTTACAGTATCAAGAATACCAGCAGATAAGTGCCATGGAACAGACTAAACTTTGCAGATAAGATCATAAGAGAATCTACAATGGTTCTCGATTACTATTTCCCATGAATACCAGAGAGTTTATGTATGCTAGAAGAACAATATTTCCTCGACATTGAAAGAAAATAATTACCTTAAGTCCTTCTGCAGTGCAATCTGATATAGGCCAACCATGATCAGCAGTAGAAAAGGGCCATGCACCTTTAGATATGTGGCGGTACCAGTGACTAAGATCTCCAGGGCAGTCATCAATAACCTTTCAGGAGAAAAGCCACAAGTAAGTAGTGAAATGGCTTGAAATGTTGATTGGTATAAGGGAACATGCATGATGCACACACCTGAGTTTTCTTTATGTAGTCATGTGCTAGTTTAAGAGTAGGACCAAATTCTTCAATGAGGCCAGTAGCCACTATAGCTTGAACTGTGAAAGCTGTGTCCCACAGCTGGCTTCCATTATAACCCTGCAGCGGTCACAAACAGAATCTCTTATAGTTAAAGCAAACAGAACACACTTGATGCACGCTTATCCTAAAATTATGCTATATTAAAAACTTCATTGGCAGAAATAATGCCAAAACAATTTTCCAATGGCATTAAGAGACAGTAAAGCACACTTGTACAATAGGTTTCTTGTGCCAAAGTTAGTACTTGTTGGAAGTTACAGTAAAGAAAAAAAGGTGACCTGCATTTTCATGCCATCTTCAGCAATCCACAGGTAATCGTGGACTCTTGGAATATGGAGTTTGAATGCCTCTGAGTTTGGATCTTCAATCCAGCAAGCAAGCATATTTAATACCTGAATAGAGAAAGAGTAGATTTGAATAACAAGAGCACAATGTGTCACAGACTGACATGACTGAGCAGTTCAATTCAGATATTACAGCATCAAGAGTAGTTTTCTGATTGTGTTGACATCTTATAGTCATGGGAGGAAGAAACAAAAGGAAACTCCATAGTCTGAAGTTTAGTGGATCATTTTAAAAAAAAAAGAGCTTCTTTGTGACCTATATATTTTTACACAGGGCTATAATAGGCTTCTTTTGGCAGAAGGGTTCATGTTTTAAAACAAAAGAAATATAGCATGGGCAGAAGAACAACTTGCAGCTTGAGAGAAGGTACTGCAGCTAAAAATATTTTTAATTTATATAGGCCACTTGGAGCAGGTACTGTGGTGGCCACCCAAAAAAAGAGTGGTGCGAAGAGCCACCATCACTACAATAAAATAGTAAACCAAGATAAAAAAAAAGGTGAAAATTCAAAGGGGAATGCTGTAAAACACAGTGATTATGACAGTTTCCGTCTTGCAGTTGCAGATGTATTCCGTTCAATGTTGAAAATTTTAAGTGTGTACCCATATAATGGAATGATTTCCCTTTTATGCTTGCAGCAAGAAAATAAGAACGATCCACTTCCTTTTGTAATGAAGCAATCATAGTCTTCAAATTACCTTGTTTACTGGACCAATGCAAATATATCGGGTGTTCTCATCTTCATAATGAATATGCTGCATGACAGTGTCCAAAGCTTTCTCCCTCAATTTGCTCCCAGGCCAACACATCATAGCTGGTTCAACAAATTTGTGGAGAGTGGCCCATAATACATCCTGCACGAATGGATGTGGATAGTACAGATCTTCCTGCAATACAAAAAAAACTTTCAGAAAGAACAATCCAGATCTTATTAAATACAATGTGATAAAGCAAGATACGTAGGATAAATTATGTAAAAATTTTGGGCTTAACTTCTCAAGCCATGCACAATAACAACTAAGCATGAGAAACTGAGGATACATATAACAAATTCCTTCAGCTTGTAAGGAGCTTGAGTTCATCAGATTACTGAGTCAAAGACATGATTTCAACCATTGACTTGTAATCTACCAGGGACAATAATAAAATTTAAACTTTGGCTACTTCTAAATTTTAAATTGTACAGTCATGGTAATTGTATATTTATCACTTCAATAATATTGTATGGTTTTAAGTATTTACAAATTTATTGATAAATAATATGGAGGTCAAAATTTGTGCTCTGAAGTCAACAATGCCAATTATTTAGAAACATATGGAATATTATTCAAAACGGACACAGTTTTCCACATCCAAATGTGTTCAAAGTAAGATGACAATATGTTACTGGCAATTTTTTAATGACCCATCTCACAAGATAATCTTTTACCATACTGTCGCCAAATTTTATCATACACATGAATATAACAAATGTTAAGTAATTAACAAACCTTAGCACATAGATTGCGAGCCTTGTCCCAATCAACTTCGTTGTAGGGTACTTTGTAGAGTTCCTTTCTTAATTCCAATATAATTGGTGTAACTGGGCCCACAAACCTCTTTCCATAAATGTAACACATAGGCAAATAAACCATCCGGCAATGACACCACATTCGCCCTTCACACAATTATAAAGTATATCAGCAAGGAACAACAGCACTACTGCAATCTACAGCAAGCAAAGTAATGAATATATTATTGAACACATTCAATAGGAGAATGCATAAAATGCCTACAGGGGGAGCACAACCTGGATGAATTGGCAGGCAATACGGCAACAACCATATTTCTGGTGGCACTGGGTTGTTGCCAGACCAGTCAAATACACCAAGTACCTTACATGATTAGGAAATATGAAGAGTTATTACATTTAAAAACCAGGTTTGATTATTACAGCAATTAACATACTGTAAGAGGAAGTGTTAATTCCCTACCGAAAGCCAAAACTTGCCCCATGATGTTATATAAGCTGCTCCCCCATGGTCTAAAATCCATTTTCGTCCTTTCTCCATAGCTCCATCGCCACTATCTGGCCCCTCCCCAAGCAATCTCAAAGAAACATATGTCAAGGCTGAGCCAAACATGGTGCTGTGGCCCTCAATGTGCAAACCCCATCCTCCGTCTTCATTCTACACTTACACACAGAAAATGAAAACATGGCCTTTACCTATTTCAAGATTGTCAAAGTATATAATTAGCTCCTTACCTGATGATTGTAGAGATACCGCCGTATCTCCTTCTGATGTTCAGATGACAAAGCAGTGTTCAGTGCTCCGCTCACATATAATGTTATAATCTGAGTAAAATGGAAAATATAATGAGTAACTTTCCCATATAACAGGCAGCATGGAACAGTTCTCACACAGGACAAGATTATGAGTAATTAAAAAGAAATTCCATAGTTCAAATTTTAGTGAGTAACCAAATTGGAGACGGCTTGTGGTGAGTTGGAAGAGTACCAAGCCTGGCATAAGGAACATGGGACCACCATAATCCCCAGGCCAGTGTCCATCATGTGCTTGAAAAGTAGAATAACGAGCAATTGCCCTTTTCAAAGAGGACAATACAGCTTCGCCTGTAACAGCTTCATGCTCCGCTAGCTTGATAGCTGGAAGGTCCAGCTTAAGAGGATTTGCTTTAGCAAACTGCAGAATATACAAAATAAATGCTTAAATATCGGGGATAACATTGTGCATTGACTAGTGAAAAAGACACTAATTTCATGGCTAACACATATAATTCAGAGCAACCTAACAGAAGTAAATAAAAGAAAAACATTCAGCAGAACATTGCACGTTTAAGATATTACCCTCCAGTCTATAAAATCGTGATGTCAGTAAGTTACCTCCAAGCATAATCGGCTTTGTCTCTCTTTTTTACTGTTTTGTACATGTAGTTGATATTAGACATTTTGAAGTAAGAAGTACCGGAGTTCTCTACATCCTAGAGTCCTCATAAGAGGCTAAAAACATGATAACCCAGTTTGATTTGCCCACCGGCCACTGCACATTAAAAGCTACTTCGAGTTAAGGCATATCCCTACCGATCCATCCATCCTGCCAGCTCTTCCCATTGCCGTCCCCACAAGAACCCAAAATTTTAGGTAATGAACTGGATGGAGCCCCCACATGGTCCTTCACCAGATCCCCAAATTTAATTCCAAGCTACTCGGTGCACAAGCAACCCGGAATCACCAAACAATTTGGATGCAGAGCACTCAGGGAACACTGAAACACAGACAAGACAATGATAATAAAAAAACAAGAATTCACTAGTGCTAGGCTGCTAGTAGCTGTTGACAATTTGGTGTTGCAGGGCATCCTAGTACTGCTAGTAATCAACATGGATAGCGAAACATTTCTACATTGTCAATGGGCACCTCTGAGCCGCAACCTCGAACTGTATGGGCGTATGGCTGGAATTGAATGCAGCATCCACATCAAAATCCACCACTGGATCATGCAAACGGAGGAGGCAAAGCGAAAGGGGAACAGATCGCCGGCTTGCATCCACCAGGAAGTCTCGTACGAATAAGGAAAAAAACGCGTGCAAGTTGCGATAACCTATCTCCCCTCACCCACCCGCTGCGCATTAAATCGAAATCCACTGTATCTGAAACAGCAAGCACATCGCCGCATTGAACGCTTCCGGCGGCAGCGACGCGCTCGATCAGTGACGCCGCCTCCCACGGCGATCCCGCGAGAGAACACCATGCGCAGATGTGCGCCGCCCCCCACACAAGCAATTCAGACGAGATAAGCAAAGGGGAGTAGTACAGTAGTATAGGAGTCAGAGGGTGGCGGCGTGGGGCGGGCGGCATTTACCTGCATGCGCATGAGGAGGTCGGCGCTGTGCTTGAGCTCGTGGCGGCGGGCGGCGAACCCGCGGCGCGCGGCCTCGACGGCGGCGAGCTCCTCGGGGTCATCCGCGGCGGGGTCGAACTCCCAGACCTGGCGCCCCACGTGGCCGTTCTTCGTGCGCAGCCACGGGTCTCCCCCGCCCTCCGCCACCCTCAGCCGCCACATCCTCCCCCTCGTCCTCGCCGCCGATCAACCAACCAACCAAACAAGCCGGCGGCGATGGCGGCGGCGGCGAGTGAGCGAATCGATCGGAAGCGCGGCGCGGCGCACGACGAGGCGCGGAGCACGAGATCCCGCTATATAATACTACTAGTACGGCGCGGCACAGGCTGGAACTAGTGGTGATCTGGCCTGCTGGGGTTTGGCTCGGCTTGGGCCTTGGGCCCACCTTTCTTGGAGGCTGCGGCCTGACAGGCTGGGCCCACTCTTGGAGTTGGGTGGTGATGTGGCCCTGATAGGTTAGGCCCACAACTCTGCCAAGGAGGCAGGCCGGATTCGGGATGTCTGTTTTTTTTTCCAAAAGTATATTCCCCCAAGTGGTTGGTGGGTGTATCTTGGATCTCGGAATTTTCAAAAGCTCAAATGTTTCTCATGGATTTCAACTGAAATTTGCATGAACCGAAAAAGACCCATCGTGCTCGAGAGATTTCATTGCATGTCACTCAATTTACAAACCTTTTCGAATTTGTCATCCGATTAATGTGACTTTTGAATTTTGTCGTAAGAGATGTCATTTTTTTCATTCCATGCGACTTAATTCATCTAACGTCTATTCGTTACCACTGCACGGTACCATGGCACTACACATCGGCTATTGTTGCTCATCGTCACCGCCATCGCATCGAGCGTCGACCTCGAGCTATTGCCACCAGGTCGTCGATTCTCGAGCCACCGCCACGAAGGCGTTGCCTAATGGCAGCATGGGGGAAGGCCAAACTCAAACGTGAGGACATGTGCAGGCGTAAGTCGAGATCGAGTTGGCTGACGACATCAATAGAGACAGAGCTCAAGCATGTGATGGCATGGTCAGAGGCTGACGTCGAGATTGGGAGGGCATGGTGGGAGGTCAAGTTTGGGGACCGTGTCGGCGGAGATCAAGGTCGAGCCCAGGACGAAGGAGGCGAAGAACGAGCTTGGATGCGGTGCTGGCGAAGGTCGAGCTGGCTGCCTGAGGACGGTGGCGATGGGGCACCGATGGAGGTCGAGCCAGTCGCCAAGGCATGATGGCGATGGCACTAAACAACGACATCGATGGTGCACAATGGCAGCATACGAGTGAACATCGATGGTGCGTAGTGACAGCAAACGAGCGAACAGAGTGGCACAAAATGATAGAATTTACATACTTGGTGGTAAATTCTAAAAGGCATACAAATGAGATGGTAAATTTTAAAAGGTTTGCAAATTAAGTGGCGTATAATAAAAGTTTCTTAGCATCCTCCGTCTGTAATGATGTTTTTTTTGAGGGATTAAAGATTGAGGTGAAATGAAGGTGTTTGTAATTGGTTGAAATGAAGAAGTAGGTGAAGAGATATCTATATTTTAGAGAAAAAGATTTAAATGCTAAAGACAACTATATATATATATTTTAAGATGGAGAGAACAGTAGATTAATAAAAAGACAAGACCAATATTTTTTTTTGACGACAAGAAGACCGATATTTTGGTTTAAGAAATAATGGGAGGTGTGGCATAGATGGTGGATGTGACTTTTGAGGCGTTTAACTTTCGGGAAGGCATAGGCCGTAGAATACGATATCTCATTGTCTCATAGGAGTAATTATGAGTACAGCATAACTGAAACGTATCAGTGACAAAATTACACATCAGTCACCCGATTTCTAAAATAATCGGACAGTTAAATATTTCAGTTGACCAACAAGCGAAACATCAAGTGATATATGGTGAAGAAAAAAAAATCAGCAATTGAAAACATTTATAAATTTTGTGAAACACGGTGAAAACATATGTTGAAACTGTCGACGGAGTAGATCGCGACTACGGTATTCGTATGGTATAGGGATTGTTGATGCCAACGTATACGCGAAATTTAGGTAAAAGAGATGAGAAACGGGGATTTTTATACAGGTTCAGACCCCCTTAACTGAATCATACAAGTACAATATTTGGGAGAACCTAATCTAGTCATCGTCATTTGGGTGGCATGGAGCTCCACACATAGTCGACGATAGAGTAGTTTTCTTCCTCGAATATGAACTCGACGAGATCGGAGATAACGCTAGACCTCTCTTGTCGGCCTCTGTGGCTCCAAATTGGATATGTCTAGGCTTATCCCTGATGTTGGTGTCTGACGGCGTGTATATATTTTTCTCCTCTTAGGAGGTCTTATATTTATACTAACGGAGGGTTAGCTCCTCAACGGGGGACAGAGAGAGCTCCCTTTGTGAGTTCGGCCAGGGGCGCAGGGTGAAACTCGTTCCTCCCTGATCGCACCAGAGAGAGAGAGACTGGGACGCAGACGTTTATATAGGTTCAGGCCGCTGAAAAGCGTAATACCCTACTCCTGTGTTTTGTGGATATGTCACCGGAAATCAGGGGATACAAGTGCTTGCTCTCCCTTTCTCTCATGTCTATCTGTTCTTCGTCCTCCTTTTCCTCCTCAGGCCTAGGCCTCCTTTTATATATCAAGGGGCTACCGCATGGGCCAAAAGGATGTCTAAGGGAAAAGGAAAACATTCTTTTACATTTAATGGATGTCTTATTGCTTGACTTGGAAGCCACACGCTCAGACAACACAACATGGCTCTCATCCGGCCAGGCGACTGACACAGGGGACGCCCGTGCCGAGCTCCATTAAATGGATGAAGACTTCTGGGTTCCGCTCGCATCGGGAAACAAAAACCATCTGACCATCTGACCGGGGCTAGCATACCAACTCCGGCTAAGGGGCGAGAGGCAAAAGGCTCTCATCATTCTGACGGGACGGGGCAAGACGCGCCGCACGCCGTCTGACGTGCGGGTAGCGTGCTGGCACCCTGCCGCCGTCTCACCTGTGATCTAACCGGTCTACGATCGGTCAATCACCGTGACCGGTCGTAGACTGGCCATACACGCGCCACGCCGTATTAAATGCGGTGTGGTGCACTCGCCTGAGCCGCCATTAATGCGGTCAGGTGAGCTCTGGCCACGCTCACTTAACCTCGCACACGCGGCACCAGCACAGAGGGGGTCGGGGCAACCCGACCCTTGGGGGAGGTCTGGGAGCGGCCTGACCCTCGGGGGGATTAGGGAGGGGCAGCCGCCACGTCACCCTAAGGCCCAACCCCTCCGGGAGGAACGCCACGTGGGTGCAGGGGGCCGCCCATCCCTCTTGTCTTGGTACCCCGGGCCCGTATCACTGATAGCAGCCCCCGGCGTTATGCCTGGTCGGTCCTTCTCAAGGGGCGCCCAGGTTTGATGCCACCATTCGGGTCTAGTGACACGTGGGCCTAGGTCTCTAGGGTAAGACCCCAACGGTCATGATCCTACGCGTAGCAAGGAACCGCCACTCGGCAATAATGAGCAGTCACCTCGTAACCGCCGCATTACTCGGGGCGGCGCGCGGACCGGGGCACATCGGTTCGTTTTGCCAGGGGATATAATAATGGCGCATTTCGCGATAACCGTGCACAATTAACACGGACACGATCTGCCTTGCCTCGACCGCATCGGCTGCACGACTGGCGCGTGCGCCGGAAGCGGGCGAGTGGGGCGAGCGGAGGAGTGGGCGCGAAAAACGAGGAGGCGAGTTAGTGGGCGCGGGAAACGAGGAGCTGAGGAAGGGATTTGCTTCCTTCCTCTCGCTACTTTTCCCTAGCCTCAGCCAAACGTGCCCTAGCTCTCTCGTCTTCCTTTCTCCCTTCTCACCATTCGCGCTCGTTTTCGCATTCCTCCTTTGCCGGCGACATGACGCGAAGCTCCGTGCCGCTGGACGGCAGCGTGCTGCCGCCTTCTCGCATTACGAGCGAGAGGCAGGCCGGGCTGCCACGCCGGTTCATGCCGGCGTCGACCGGCCGGGAGGTGGTCGTGCTGGGTGAGGGGCGCCCGGCGCCGCGCTACTCGGAGCGGTCGATATTCTTTCTTTCTTTTGCTATGGCAAGGTTGATCTCGCCGTTCTCCAACTTCTTCATGGACGTCCTGGAGTTCTACGGGCTCCATATGGCGCACCTCACCCCCAACGCCGTGATGACGTTGGCCATCTTCGCACACTTGTGCGAGATGTTCATCGGGGTGCGCCCATCCCTTCGGCTGTTCCAGTGGTTCTTCACCGTGCAGCCGGTATTGCCGCCGACGGAGGTCAATGGCTGTTATTTCCAGCCGCGCGGGCAGTTGGCGAAACGCTACATCCCCTGCGTCCTACATAAGAAGTAGGACAACTGGAAGAGCGACTGGTTCTACACCGCCCTCCCTGATGAAGGGCGTCTCCGACTCCTGAGCCAGCCGCCGGTGCAGGCGCTGAGCTAGCGGGCGACGATGGAACTGGGGGACGCCTACAACGCCGTCCTGGACCGCCTAGCCGGGCTACGAACCCTGGGGCTCACAGATGCCATAGTGTTCGGCGACTACCTCCGCCGCCGGATCGCGCCGCTCCGGCGACGCGCCCAGGGCGCTTGGGAGTACACCGGCCTCGACGACCTCCTGAGGACCCATCAAGGCCGTAAGTGGGATTGGGACCCCGAGGACCTCAGGATGGTGGTTCAGTGGGTGCTAAACCTCAGCGCCGTGGAGTCGTCCCTCATCCCTCCGGGGATCCTCCCCCTCTGCAGCGACCTGGAGCGCGCCAACATCCTGGCCATCATGCAGACGGCCGGTGCCTCGGGGGGCCAGGCCCACCGTGGCAGCGACAGCGCAAGCGGTAGCCGCGAAGGAGGAAAGCGACCTCCTCGGGGGGGCCACGTAGTGGGGCCCAGCGGCGGGGGTTCGGGGGGTTTGTGACCACCCCGCTGAGCGCGGAGCCCCTCCTGCAGGCCTTAGCCACGGCCAACAGCACCGTGCTGGATGGGCTGAGCGCCCAGATGCAGGCCCTGTTAGGGGAGCGGGCCAAGCTCGACGCGGCGTGGGAGCGCGTCGCCAAAGGACGGCGCTCGGTGGAGGCTGAGCGCTCGCGGAGCTCGAAGCTCGGGGCGAGGCCCTGGCCGAGGTGGCCTGCGAGGTGGACGAGGAGAGGTAGACGGCCCTCGTCGCCACCGCCATCATGGACGAGGCGCGGGCCGACCTCCGCCTCTAGCACGGGGTCCGCGCGGCGGAGCTAGAGGAAAAGCTCGACGCCGCCGCACCCCGGGAGCGAATAGCGGCGGATACCGAGAGATTGACGCGCCAGCGCGAGGAGGCCATGGAGGCTCGCACCATGGCGCTGGAGGAGCTCACCGGCACGCTCGGGGAGCAGGCCTTGCGCCTACAGGCGGAGGAGGACACCGTACGCCAGCGGGCCGAGGCCCTCGACCAGCGCGGCCTAGCGCTGGAGGCGCTGGAGGAGCGTGGCCACGCCCTGGACGCATCGGAGGCAACACTGGTGGTGCACGAGGCTACTGCCGCGGAGGTGGAGTCCGCACTCCGCCTCCGCGAGGATGCGGTCGCCGAGCGGGGGCACGTCCTCGAGGAGGCCGAGGCCACGGCACAGCGGCTGGCAGAAGATCTGCGCCTCCGCGAGGAGGTGTGGAAAGAGCATGACGGGGTGATCGTTGAACGCGAATCCGCCATCTCCCGTAGCTAGGCGACGGCGCGCCGGCACGAGGGCCAACTCGCCAAGCGTGAGGAAGCCGTTGTGGCGCGCGAATGCCATCATCTGGTGAGTGCCTGCGCCGAGAGGGCTGCGCTGGAGGAGCACGCCTCCGAACTCGAGGCGTGGGCAAAGGTGGTGGACGCGTTGACGCGCGGCGGCGGGGTGGCCACAGGCCAAAACGACCAGGCCGCCCGCCTCGCAGCTGCCGAGGGCGTCGTCGCCGAGCTGCAGGGGGCCCTAGGCTCGTCTGCCGGGGAGCTCGAAGCCCTCCGGCTGGCGAACGAGGTGGGGCCTGGCATGTTGCAGGATGCCGTTGCCCGTTTGGACCGCGTGGGGCATATGGCGCGGCCGGCACCCCAAGTATGCCACCAACCAGGGGGGTCTCGCCCATCGCCTCTCGGAGATGGCCAGGGACCTGGAGAAGCTCCCTGAGGAGATTGAGGAGACGATGAAGTCTTCCTCGAGGGATCTCGCATGGGGGGTGGTGGAGCTCGTGCTGGCGAGCTACCAGGCCTGCGACCCCGACTCTCTCCGTGGGTCGCGTTCGAGGAGTTCCCCCCCCGGGACCGAGGCCGGCACGTGCGCTCAAGTCCGGGAGGCTGCCGACGAGATCGTCCACGGTTTTGAGGGGACGGCCCCTCGGCTCGTCTTCGTGCTGGACTCCGACGAGGAGGACAATGGCGACGGCGGCGGCGACAACAGCGACGACGAGGCTGGTGGCCCGAGCACGTCGGGCTAAGCGGGAGAGGCCAACCCCCGGGCTGTCGCGCGCCTTTATCTTTTCTTTCCTTGCTTTAAGGCCTCCGGGCCATGTTTGTATATACATTTCCCGCTATCTCCATTTACCTGCAATGAACAAGTTTTTAATTCAATGTAATTACGCTTTTTTGCTCGCAATAAGACTGGCCTGCCTTGTGATCCCACCGAGCTTGGCTTGAGCGGGAGCTCGGACTCGGGCCTCGGCCTCAAGCAGCAAGGGTCGGTGCTAATGCCTTGGGAAGTTTCACGTGTCGAGACTGGCCAGGCCAGGAACGCGGTGACCAGGGGTTAGTGGGGACCCGATTGTGGGCCATTACCGATTCCCCACGGAGTTTGCCGCGTCCCGGGGCACGGCTCGGTTCTCGGCCCCATCGCGTCTTAGACGGCTTGGGCTGCCGAGGGTAGGAACGAGCATGGACGAACTGACTCAAGCCAAAATACCCGAAAGGGAAGAAACAACGCAGGCACGACCTTAGATAAAAATCAAGAAGGCTTGCTATTGAAGTACGGAAAGAAAGACACATATATATATATGGTGGGAGCCCCCGGCCAAGCCCGTACGCCCGGGGGGTCATGCGGGGTTGGCCTGAGCCCAAGGCACAACTCTCGACCCCTTTATGGGTAGAAGCGGCGAAGATGCTCGATGTTCTATGGGTTAGGCAGCTTTGTGCCATCCTCCGTGGCCAGTCGAACCGAGCCCGGCCAGGGGACGCCGATCACTCTGTATGGTCCTTCCCACATGAGCTTGCTCAATCCAGCACGCGTTTGGACGCGGCGTAGGACGAGGTCATTAATGCTGAGTGATCGGGACTGGACGTGGTGCTGATGGTAGCGCCGCAGGCTCTGCTGGTAGCTCGCGGCTCGGAGGGCCACGCGCCGCCTTCACTTTTCCAGGTAGTCAAGGTCGTCTCGATGAAGCTGATCTTGATCAACCTCGCTATACATGGTGGTCCGAGGGGACCTCAGGGTGAGCTCGAATGGGAGGACCGCCTCCACGCCGTAGACCAGGAAGAAAGGCGTTTCTCCTGTCGCTCGGCTTGGGGTAGTCCGGTTTGCCCAGAGCACCGCTGGTAGCTCCTCGGTCCATGAGTCCCCATGCTTCTTGAGGATGTTGTACGTCTTGGTCTTAAGGCCCTTGAGGATTTTCGCATTGGCACGCTCGACTTGACCGTTGCTTCTGGGGTGGGCGGGTGAGGCGAAGCAGAGCTTGATGCCCATGTCGTCGTAGTAGTCGCCAAACAGTTCACTGGTGAACTGGGTGCCGTTGTTCGTAATGATGCGGTTGGGCACCCCAAACCGGGCAGTGATGCCCTTGATGAATCTGAGGGCCGAGTGCTTGTCGACCTTGATGACCGGGTAAGCCTCGGGCCACTTGGTGAACTTGTCGATGGTGACATACAAGTACTCGTACCCGCCCGGGGCCTTCCTGAAGGGACCCAGGATGTCCAGCCCCCAGACCACAAACGGCCATGAAAGCGCAATGGTCTGCAGGGCCTGGGCCGGCTGGTGCGTCTGTGTCGTGGCACAGGTCCTACATCGCCAGACCAGGTCGGCTGCTGTTGATGCAAAAAACACACACTGGCCTGGGAGATCTATTTAGCTCCAGTGCAGGTCCAAATCTTGGTGAGATGCAGGCGTGCCAGTCAGTTTGATCCTGCAACTGACAAGATATACAAACGACAGATCAAAGAACCGATCAGCCAACAAAGCCGATGTAGTAATTCCAGCCGATCCTGATAACAGCCGATAGCGATAGGGTTTTGAGCTATCGGCTATGTGTTCAATGTAGATTCTGACACTTGACAAAGAGACAATCGGCTGATGATAATATGCATTAGATCGGCAATGACTTGATAAAGTGAAACGAAAGTTAGACATACTCGATCGGCTGTAGATATCAATGATACATAATCTAAATCTCAAAATATATTAAAACCAAGTGATTGGGATAGATCGGACAGGGCGCTGAGACAGTATAAATCACTTATGTCTAAAAACATCTCAAGAGAGAGATTATATATATTCATAGCATAGCTGATGAAGTGAATCTAACATAGATCCAATGCCATAAAATCCACAAGATTAGATTAAACAGTGAAACCTTTGTTGTTATCGGCTAAATTCAACTTATACGCAATCCTTATAAGCCGATGCAACGTCCAGATAACTCATCAGCTGAAACCCCGATGAAACCCTTATCGGCAATCAAAAAGCAGGCTAGAGATTCATGGTTCTAAGCACGACTTAGTAGGTCAAACTCAACTGATGCAGCACTAAGTATGTAAAGAAACACGATATCTAGATGATCAAGCCCTTGACTGATTTTCAGGGTGGTAGATGCCTAAGCTAATCTAATCTAGCAAGACGATTTAGTCGATACCGGCAGAAACCCTAAAACGAGAAGCAGCCGATAAAACTAAATCGAGATGCTAATACTAGATTAACAGAAGACATATGATAAATAGCCAGGCAAGTATATTATCCAAACCAGAGCAATCCAAGAGGTCGAATGTACTGATGCAGCCTTGAACGACACCGACGTAGATGATACAATTGCCTGAACCGACGGAACATTGGACTTACCCCTTCGCCGGAGATCGACAGCCGATGCAGCCCCGCGTCAGGTGCCAAATTCCGCCGGTTGATAAACAAACCGTAACAGAGTAAAAGGTGGCGATGCGCCGAATTGTATTGATCGAGAATTGATAGATTACAATAACCCCGGGTGTACACATTTATACCCATGGGAAGATACTAGTCCTTATAGGACAAGAAAGAAACTTTCGTAAAGATAAAAGAAAAACATAAAGTCCTTAAGGGACACTAAACACACTTTCCTAAAGATAAAAGGAAACTAACAAATATTCTAATTAATAGATACAATTGCCTTCTTTGGACTCAATCCGCACGTGGCAATCCTCATGAAGCACACCAACCAAACCCGACAATGATCCTGCCATCTCCTTATCGGAATCGGCTACATCGGCTATCCTTGTCCGATTCTGTTTCAGCCGATGCACACCGTAGCCGATTTGGCTTGCAGCCGATTCATACTCCGTTTTCTGTAATCGCTTATCTCCTCCAATCGGCTTCGGCTTTAACTCTGAATCCAATGCATGATTTACCAAATTTCGTCGTTAATAGCTGCGTCAGAGCGCCGTCGGCCAGTAGAAACCCTACGAAAGGCCTTGCCGACCAAGGTGCACGAGGCGGAGTGGGCTCCGCACTCGCCTCCATGGACATCGGCCAGGAGCTCGATGCCTTGTTCCCAAGGGATGCATTTTAGAAGGACCCCGTTGGCTCCGTACCGGTAGAGGGCCCCCTCTACCAACACATAGCGCTTGGAGACGCAAGTGACGCGCTCACTCCCTTCGCGATCCTCGGGTAGAGTCTCATCTTTGAGGTACCCCTGAATCTCAGTCATCCAGGCAATCTGTCTTGGGGGGTCGGGCTCGACCCCCTTGGGCCCCGAGGCCTGGACTCCGACGGGCCCTGGGGGTGACGTGGTAGCGTCCGGCTCCCTCGGGGGATTGGGACACGCCGACGGTTGGGTAAGTCTTTCCTCAAAGGCACCCGGTGGGGTCGGGGTTCACGTGGAGGCGAGCCTTGAGAGCTCATCAGCTAGCGCGTTGTTCCGCCTGGACACGTGTCGAAGCTCTAACCCGTCAAAATGACGCTCCATACATCGCACCTCGCGGACGTAGGCCTCCATTTGCGGGTCGGAGCACCGGTACTCCTTGGAGACCTGGTTCATGACCAATTGAGAGTCGCCTAACACCAGGAGGCGGCGGATCCCCATTCCGGTTGCCGCTCTGAGTCCCGCAAGGAGTCCCTCATACTCCGCCATGTTGTTGGTTGCCTGGAAGTCCAGGCGAACCAAGTATCTGAGGACGTCCCCACTCGGTGAAGTCAAGGTGACCCCCGCACTAGCGCCCTGGAGGGCGAGGGAGCCATCAAAATGCATCACCCAATGGGCGGCGTGAGGCTGCCGCGAGGGACCTGCCTCGGCCTCTGGGGCAGAGAGCCCGAGGTCCGATTCGGGAGTCGGGGTCCACTCGGCCAAGAAGTCGACGAGGGCCTGACTCTTGATCGCATGGCGTGGCACGAATGTAGATCGAACTCAGAGAGTTCGATCGCCCACTTCACCACCGCCCAATACCCTCTCAGTTGTGTAGGATCTGGCCGAGAGGGTAGGACGTGACCACGTTGACCCGACGCGCCTGGAAGTAATGGCGCAGCTTGGGGGTAGAATGTGAATTGAAAAATCGAAAATAAACTGAATTTATTTATGACAATAAAAGAGTACTCTCGCCGGAGCTGCCATCAGCAATCAGAGTATGGTACCCTTCCTTGCCCGCAGCTGTCTTTATGGAAAAGTCGTTTTCCACAAAGGCAGCTTAAATCTTATAACAAACTATGCTGAAACAGCGAATTCCTAGCCCCCAGCCGTGAAGTTGAGAAAACCAATTCTCAGTTACACGGCTTGGTTAATACGCTCAAGTGAGTACTCAAACATGACCAGATCTAACATGATCGTTTGACCCTGCATGGCCTGATAAACTTTCATAGTGCTAGGCGTCCCCAGCCGAGGTCCATGGGACCCCGAAGCTTGCCAAACTAGCATAAGTGGACAGTAGGATCGACTTCAAGACGTAGTGATATAAGAAAAGGGGATCAACGGACAAATATTGCATATTTTATATGTATAAACACTTACAAAGATTGATGCACAGGGTGTGATGAGATCGCTACCTCGCTGGTCAAGAACCAGTTGTATAGTCGTACTCAACAAATTATAGAGGTAGTAGGAGAATCGCTATAACCGCTGGTTGAGGACCAGATATATAGTCGTTCTCAACCATTCATAGGGGTAGTGGGAGAATCGCTACAACCGCTAGTCGAAGACCAGGTGCAGACGTACCTCGACCACTTGAAGATGTAGTGGGAGGATCGCTACGATGCTGGTCGAAGACCAGGTGTAGACATACCTCAACCACTCGAAGACGTGGTGGGAGGACCACTACGACGCTGCTCGAAGACCAGGTGTAGACATACCTCGATCACCTGAAGATAACTCGGAGAGATGGTGAGAGGATGACTACCACCGTCGGCCGAGTACCAGGTATAGTTATCCTTCGACCACTCAAAGGCAACACGGAGAGATGGTGAGAGGATGACTACCACCGTCGGTCGAGGCCCAGGTGTAGTTATCCTTCGACCACTCGAAGGTAACTTGGGGAGGTGGGAGGGAAATCACTACAGTCGCCGGTCGAGAACCAGGTGTAGTCATCCCTCGACCACCCGTAAAGAACTGGGAGAGATGGTGGGATTGCTACCATGCTTGTACTCAGACCAGGTGTGTAGTCATACCTCGACCACTCGCAGGAGATTTGGAGTGTTGGCGAGATCGCTACAACGTTGGTTGAGAACCAGGTGTGTACTCGTACTCAACCACTCGCAGAAGATTTGGAGATTTGGCGAGATCGCTACAACGTTGGTTGAGAACCAGGTGTGTAGTCGTACTTGATCACTCGTAGAAAATTTGGAGAAATGGTGAGGTCGCTACAATGCTGGTTGAGAACCAGGTGTGTAGTCGTACTCGACCACTTGTAGAAGGTTTAAAGAGTTGGCAAGATCGCTACAACGCTGGTTGAGAACCAGGTGTGTAGTCGTACTCGATCACTAGCAGAAGGTTTGGAGAGTTAGCGAGACCGCTACCATGTTGGTTGAGAACCAAGTGTGTAGTCATACTCGGCCACTCTTAGGGGCACTTGAGTTGGTTATTACATGTGCATCTCATGTGGCCAGCATGACTCACATACCCAACTAGTAGCATATCGAATATCTGTTTACAATTATATCGGGTGATCAAGCTGACAACATTCGCGAGGAGAACCAGGTGTAGTCATCCCTCAACCACCCATGGAGAACTCGTAGAGGTGGTGGGATTGCTACAACGCCTGTACTCAGACCACTCAGACCAGGTGTGTAGTAGCACCTCAACCACTCAGACCAGGTGTGTAGTCGTACCTCGACCACTCTTAGGGGTGCTAAAGTTGGTTATTACATGTGCATCTCATGTGGCCAACATGACTCACATAACTAACTTGTAGCATATCGGACGTCCGTTCGCAATCACGCCGAGTGATCAAGCCGACGACGTTCGTGAGGGGATTGTCCGTAACAACCTTTTCTCGAATAGTCCGGACGTGGCCGACGCTAAATGTGAGATAGGTCATCGGTCTCTATTGGTAGGCTCGGTCCGACAACTCCGTATTTGTTCGAGAACGTTCTCGATAATGGGGTGTACTCGACCGCTGCCTACTTAAGCGCTCGATTGTTCTTGAAAAATATTTTCTAGAAGGCAAGATATATAGCAGAGAATACCGAGCGTGTATTCAAAAAACTATATAAATCTTATAGTATTATCAGGATATAATGAGCAGATTCAGGCATGTATATATCTCTCTCCTCCTATGGGTCTTGTATTTATACCCACAGATGTCCTTTTGTCCAAGTAGAACTAGAAAGACAAATATGGATACGATCCGAGTAGTCCTTGTAGTTTCCAACTTGAACTCTGCTTCTCCTTTCTTATCCAGAACACCTTCTGTACATGAGGCATGATTCCATATAAGACTTGGTATATAGTGGACCCCGCCGAGTCCAACCCAAGATCATTGGGTATGCCTTATCCATAACACCGACAGAAACATATCGCTATCACGTAGGAAACAACGAGTTTTAATAGTTTGAAACATATGTTTTTCTTTCATTAGAATATAATCATGTGATGTCTTTTTGTAAAGATTTAATTACAATGAATATAATGGTTCGATCAAATCGTAGATCGGATATATAGTTTAGAAGAAAATTTTTTTGAAGATCAGTCATATATGCATGCATGAATGAAATGGAGAAAGAGAAAGTAGTATGACAGGAGAGAGTAAGAGTAGGTAGTTGTGTAAGTTTTGTGAAACACAATGAAAACATACATTGAAACATGTCACTATAGCGTATAAAACATTAAGTTTTAACAGTTTGAAATATATATTTTTCTTTCATCAGAATATAACTGAAACTCTTGGCTGCAATGACCACGCATGAGTAGCCGATTGATCAATCAGATAGTTTCCAATTTGATACACCTTGCCATCTGATGAAAGAAAGAGATGCATCGTGTGTTAGTAAGTTGCCATGGTAAAGAAAACAATCCATTAGTGGAATTTTGGTTTTTAGAAGGAATCTAGATGAAAGGGATAGGGAGGAACTAAAGCAATGTTTCAGAAATAAGTCTGAACCCTGAGATGAGATGTTATGCCACTGGAAAAGAACAAGAAGTTCACAACCAAGTCGTGATAAAATCAGGAGTGATTGATACCAGGATGGAAAAACTCTGGAAGTACTAGGTTACCTCTGAAGACCAAACATTTTATGTACATGGTTGATGGTTTATAAGGGGAGATTGCAATATGCAGTAATTTTGGTAAAGAAGAACTGGGAAGAAAATGAATAGTGTAAATTATGTCAAGCTACGGAGACCACGGATCATATTATGTTTGAAAATGCCCCATTGCACAAATTGCTTGAAGTGTTTTTAGAATTTGGGGAGAGGGGACTGGAGTGGTCGTCCAGTTAACAGAGAAGATATGTGAGGTATCGTGGGTAGGAATAAAAAAGAGGGGGCAAATTTAGTTATTGTTTCGGCTCTTTGTAGGTGTTATTGGTAGCTAGGAATGATTTTGTCTTTGATGGATGATGTGGTGGTGAAATCTTCTCACTATATATTTTTTTCGTCCCAAAATAAATTAATCTAGTATGAGACATACTAAATTCGTATTATTAGATATATCGTATTTCGTACTAGATTAACTTATCTGTGACGAAGATAGTAGTTTCGTTTGTACATAGATGGAGGAAGCTGCAAGACAGAATCAAGCTAGAAAAATGGAGCGCCAAGGTCCTAATATTGCTACGAAGTTTAAGGCCTACTGATGTTTTGCCTGACGAAATAGATATGGCGGTTCATTGTGGAAAGGAGTCTTGTTTTGCGTCTTGGATTTTATGGGGTTTGTAAAGCGTTATCGCTATCTGGATCCCCGAATTTACTGCATTTCCGTTTGTGTTTGTTCTTTTGCTGTTCTGGTTCTGTTATGGGCTTTCATCCTAAAGCCGGATCACTAGTTGATATGTTTTTTAAAAACAAAGAAATAGTTGCACAAAATGGTTTATACAATTAATTTACTTCGATTATATATTTCATCCACAAACCGCCTTCATATTCATCTGATTATCAAGGACATATCGCGAGACTAAACACTGAATTATTTGTCAGGGAACTATTCCGGTTACATCAATCAGTGTCATAATAACCCAGAAAAAATTAGCACATGGGCTGCGTTTGTACTAGTCTAGTTAAGCAATAGGCAGGTGTACATGCATACTACGACACTCACCTTGTTACATGGACATGACATAGTTCGGAGTAGGACATAACATTATTGCTACTATGTAAAGAACGAAAGCTCAGGCCAGAGAGAAAACGATCATCGTTTTGAAGGGTTGAAAGCTCTGTCCAGCTTCCAACAGCCTTGATATTCACTCCGTTCCTTCCAAAATATATAGTTATCTCTATAGTTCAAATTAATCCTAAAATATACTATTAACTAGTTGAGTGTCCATACGTTGCAACGAGAGCAAATTCTTGCCAGCAGCAAATCATATTGCATTATTATTTTTCGTCAGGCCAAATCGATTGCATAAATATACAGCCAAAAGAAATTAGTTTTTTAAAAATACAACTAAATGAAAAGAAACCAAAGTGCAATTTTAAAGTGTTATCTAGCACACATTTTAAATAATTGAATCACAATCTCTTTGATTTTATATAATTCCGTCGTTCATTATAAGACGTTTTGACATCTCCGTTAGTTGTCTAGGTGCACTAATGTACATATGAATTTGAACACGTATATGAAGCGTATACATGAATCCATACATAACCCTATTCAAAACTTAAAATTTCTTATAATTTAAAACAAAAAAATAACCATTTTCTTCGTAAAGTTGTGTGCATTAAGATGATGCATTCTCAAGTCGCATCCAGTCACACGAATCTTTCATTATAAAGTTGTGTGCATTAAGATGATGCACTCTCATGTCGCATCAAATGAATCTTTCATTATAGTACTAAGGTACACTGATTAGCAATGAGTAATTACGTGATCCTGACCAGGTTCGAACATTGTTCAGCAAATAATAGGTCTTAATGTTCGGCTGCTAAAAATCAGATGGGTTTTAGTCCTATGTCACGTATATCTAAAATTCATTATATTTTAAAATAAAAAGAGTATCACATTAGAATTAGAATTTTTTTATGTGTTAAACATCTTGTCGTTTCAATCAGATTCTCATTAATAACAAACTCTAATTGATCACTAACTGGAAGCGGAACTGTAATCAAAGATTCAAGAATAGGACATCATGAAACAATGTAAAAATTTAGCCCTACAATGTAAAATTTTCATTAGTGCCGGTTCTATAGTGCCATCAGTGCCGGTTTTAGAAGCTGCACAATATGTTCAGCATCGGTGAGGAGGGTTTATTAGTGTTGGTTTGAGAAGCGGCACAGATGAGTTTGCACGATTTCTTTTAATAAAAAAAGGACCTGGCTCGGCTCAATATGCTTCGAGTAAAAAAAAAACAAAATCATGAGAAATTATTCTGCATCACAGAAACTGAAGCAAGAGCCGATGCCTCGAATCAATCTTAACACGGCCAACAGAATCAATCTTTAACAAAAATACAATCACAGAATCGATCTTTTAACCCATCAAAGAATCAGGGAGAAGAGGGTCTGAATATACAGCACACAAGAGATAAATTTACAGAAACTTTACATGGGACGAAGGACCTGTACAGAAGTTCAGAACCCAAGGTGCCGCCACAACCTCCTTACCGCCAGATCTGGAGGCCACAACACCACCATCACGCCTCTTGAGCTACCGCCGAGAGTGTAAGTGGGCCGGCTCCACGAATCCACTTATAATATAATTGTACTATAAGTGGGTTCGCGGACCATCCCACCCTTACCGTCGAGGCATCAAGTTGCAGCCATCATCGACTCGCCGCCCTCCAACCCCCTTCTCCTTCCCGGCGTCCGTCGTCAAACCAGCCCCTGCCCGTCATCTCCTCCTGCTCGGCCCTCCCTTCTCCCCCACGGTGGAGTAGGCCGCACAAGGGACAGATCCTATGGCCTCCGAGCTCAAGCCCTCTGAATCTTGTGAGTACCACCAGAATAAACATTTTGAGAGACTTTGATATAGAACTTACCTGCCAAAATACACTCCTGATTGCACTGTGGATGCTGCTGGGGAAGTCAACCAAGCATCAACTATGGACCTTGGTAAGTTTTTCGGAACAAAAAGATGCTTCGTCTGTATGACCATAGCCGTCAAACACCTGTAAAATACCCCCAAAAATTTGAAACCATTAACCATCTGCTGCGAAAACTCCCATACTGAACAAAAAATTGATGACCTTAACATCTCAAATAAGAACACACACTCCTTTAATACAGAAAGCAACATACAAAATTTGACATCTCAACCCAACAATGGTTATGCTTACAGCCTACTGTTTACAGGGAAGGAATATTGTTGCTCACTGAAAAAAACATTAAATGACAAGTCGATAAAATGGAGCATACGCCCAAAGAACTGGATGAATGTTAAGAAAAAATAAGTAGTCCTGATAATGGAACTCCTAAGACAGAAAAAAAAATCAAAATAAAGACAATAATAAAGCATTTCGATTAGCAATGTGTTAACAGCAGATTTTCGTAATCGATCCAAAGAGGAAAGAGAAAACCGAAGTAGAGAAGGAGGACCAAGTTGGAGTCGGACCAAGCGTCGTATCGGACTCGGTGAGCGTATCGGACTGGAAGAAACGTTAGCAGGAAGAGTATATCGGCCGATATGGATTCGATGTAGTTGTTGGCCGATAGAGATAGGAAGTTAATAAAGTTAGTATGGGCTTGGTTTAGGTTCAAAATAAGCTTCAAGGAGGTTGCCAAATAAAGATAAGGCTCGGTTTTAGACAGTTGTATCTTGTAAATCAAGTAGGTTTAGATCTAATCTTTGGCAAGAGTTTTGCCACAAAGATTTGTTTGTTAGTTAGAGATAAGATCGTGTCCTACACGGACCATGTTGTAATCTCGGGTATAAATATCCCGGTAGTTTGTACATAGAAACTCTCTCAACCAATACAACAAACAATTTGTTTTAATCTATTTTCGACGCATCGCCAACCCTCGCAAGAGGTTGTCTTCCGGCGAGTTCTTGCTTCCCCAGAGCAGAGGTAAGAACTCGTGCCCGATGATCTACATCGTCGGGGCTAGCGTGTCGTTTTAGACACGTTAAGCCTCGATGATGTGATCGTCGTTTATCATGTTTTGAATGATTTTAATAGATGCTTTAATTATGCGTCGCCAGCGATTAACTCGTTTTAGGGTTTATGGCCGACGCAAGTTTAATTATGGTGTTTAGCTAAATCCTTCAATACATCTACCATCCCCAAAAACAAGCGGCGACTTGATTTTCTTCGTGTTAAGTCTCAATTCACACTTTGAGTTTGTAACGCCCGTTTCGTCGCGGCGTTAGCGGGAAAACTAATCTGCTAAAAACCCTAATTGCGAAAATTTGCTCTTCGGTTGAGTCTTGTTGTGTGCCAAGGTCTCGTGTTTCCCCTCTCAGTTCAATCCCGGAGAAAACCGCGAAATCGGATTTCAAATCCGAGCCCTAAACCTCCCAAAACCAAACCCTCAGAAAAAGTCTAAATTACCTCCCTTCCCGGGCTGTTTCCCCTTCTCGGCCTGTCCCCTTCTCTCTTTTCCCTCCTGGGCCGCTGCCGGCCCAGTCCTCCCGCTCGGCCTCCTCTCCTTGCTGGGCCGCGCGCCGCCCGGCCCGGTCCTCGCGGCCTGCCGAGACGAGCCGAGAGAGAGAGAGCGCTCCGCTCTCTTCTCTCTCTCTCCCGCTCCCGTTGTCTCTCTCCCCGTTCTCTCCCCTTCTCACCGGCGCCGTTCCGTCCGACCGCCGCCGTCGTCAGTCGGGCCCCTGCGCCGCTGCCCGAGCACGCGCGCGTGCCCCCCCCCTCTCGCAGCCTCCACCTTCCCGTTTCGGCAAGGGGGCAAGACCCCTTTTTTCCCCTTGCCCTTTTCCCCTTTTTCCGACCGGCGCCGATGTCACCCGGCCGGCCGGCTTGTCCGCTTGCGCCGGTCCCCTCCCGCGCGCTCCACCGCCTTTCCCCCGCCCCAAACCGACCTAACCCCCTCTAAAATCCCCCCCCCCCCGCTCGGCCGCATTTCTTCTCCTCCTCCGCCGGCCGCCATTGCCGCCTCCCGAGCTCGCCCCCTTCCCGCTGCCGCCGCCGTCCTTGCCGTCCGCCGCCGCCGCAGCCGAGGGCGCCCGAAGGAGCTCCGGGCGCCACCTCCGCCGCCCTCTTCCCCGGCCCGGAGCCGTGCCGTGCCGCGCCCGCGCCGTCGGCCTCCTTCTCGGCTTGCCGCCGCCCGGGTAACCCCCTTTTCCCCTCCGCCTTTTCTTTTTCTCTCGGCGTAGCGCGTAGGATAGCGCCGTAGTTCTCCCTCGGGCGCCGCCGTCGTGCCGCCAACCTTCTCCCTAGCTCGGTCGCCGTGCGGCCATGGCCGCCGTCGCGTGACGCCGTCGTCGGCCGTCACCGCACCCTCCCTCTTCAATCCTCGCCGAGCGAGCCGACTCCGCTTCACCCCCTCCCGCCGCCGGTGCCCGCCGCCGCCCGCTCCGGCTCGTCGCCCCACCGGAGCCCGCGCTCGTCGCCGACCGCCGCGAGCCGCCCTCTCCGGGGCGAGCTCCCCCTTCTCCCCCTCTCGGTCCGACGTGGAGTCCACGTGGACGCCACGTCCACCGTCCCACGGCCCCACGGGAGACCGGTCAACGGCCCCGCGCCGGCCTCTCTCCCCCGATCGGCCTCGGCCCATCGGCCTTTGGACCCCTTCGGCCTCTTCCCCTTCTCGGCCCAGTCGGCCCGTGCCCGCGTCGGCCATCGGCCCTCTCTCTCCCCGCATCGGCCGCTTGGCCCACTCGGCCCCTCGGCCATCGGCCTCCCCGATCGGCCTTGGCCCATCGGCGCCCTCAAGCGCCGGCCTGCTCAGTCCCCTTGGCCCAACGGCCTCCTTGCTCGGCCCAGGCCGATTCCCTTCGGGCCGCCGGCCCAATTAATTCGGCCGCGCCCGTTCTATTCTTTTGGGCTGCTCTTAGCCGCCCGAATTAAAGTCTAATTGGCATCCCTCCTTCTTTTCTTTTCCAGGGAATTATTAATTAATTATTAATTCCTTTTCTTTATTCCAGAAAATCCTTTAATCTTCGGAAATTCATATCTTTTCAACCGTTCGTCCGATTGACTCCGTTCCACTTCCAAAATTCCTCAAAAATCGAGATCTACCTAATGGCACGCTTAGTGGTCTTTAATAGGGCTTCTTTTTATCGCTTTGTTGAGTCGTCTCGTTTCGCGTGTAGTCTCGGAGCCCGAAGACCCGCAGTGCGCGGATTTCGAGGAAGAAGCTCAAGATCTCGAGCAAGGCAAGTCACCTTTGATCAATTGAACCTATAATTTAAATTAAGTATTTTAATTTCGCAAACTATGCATTACTTAGGTTACACTTGGCACTTGGCCTCGGTTTGCAATACAACCGGCAGGCCCTACCCATTTGCTGCATTCACCTTCCTTGATTATTGAATACCCTAACACCCTTGTCACCCCTCAGGTGATGCCTCGGTATCCGTACCTCGCGTACGAATATCGAGACTCCCCTCAAACTTTAAAATTGATCACCTGGGTAAAACTTGAGTTTACAAAATGCTTGGAAAACCCGACACTTGGGTCGGTGTCTTGAAAACTAAAGTGAGTTTCTAAAACTCGCGGTACGGGAGACGTACTGGAGGTACGGTCTGCCCGTTCTCGCTCTAAGGACCGATTCCTTGGGAATTACATCCAAGCATATGTCAAGTACGACCACATGGGTGATATGGGACGCCCCTGGCTGAGTAATTAGCTAGGCCAGGGAAATCTTGATGCCAAGGGACAAGTGGATTCGCCGGGGTGGTGTCGGGGAGGACCCCTGGGCTTCCTGGCACAGTATGGTCTGGGACCTAACCTGGTGTTGGTCCGTGGGACCCCTCCCGTTGGCATAAGATGACCCTGAGTCGGCTTTCGAAATGCCTTGTCGTGAAAGCCTTAAGGTCGCCAGACGTGACCGAGGGTCGCGGGCTGGGTGATTCGGGGTTAGTAACGTCGTGTGGGTAAAGTGTACCCCCTCTGCAGAGGTTAACAACTGTTCGAACAGCCGTGCCCACGGTCATGGGCGGATGTGAGGTGATTCCTTAGCGTAGTTTTATTGAACACCTTGTGAACTGCTGCTGGTGTGAGGTTTTCCGTTCTGTGCTTGGTTTAAGGCTGTTGGAGCAGCCGGAGTCGGTGACGATTGGCAGGGAGCCTCTCGTACCGATGTGTTACTTGTGGCTGTTGAAGCAGCCGGAGTCGGTGACGATTGGCAGGGAGCCTCTCGTACCGAGGTGCGTGAGTTGTGGCTGTTGGAGCAGCCGGAGTCGGTGAACGATTGGCAGGGAGCCTCTCGTGCCGACAGGAACCAATCGATACAATCTCACTGCTCCGGCCGAATGAGACGCACTTTCTCATCCGTGTCGTTGAGAAGCACTCACTTAGATGTTTTTTAAAGTCTTAAACTAAAATCAATTGTGAAAAATAACTGGCTTTCCCTTGAAGCTTGCATTAAACACTTAATTCCCCTGACTTGCTGAGTACTCCTGTACTCACCCTTGCTCTATATAATTAAACCCCCCCCCCCAGTTCTCGAAGACGAAGAGGTGGACCCAGTTGATGAAGAGTTCTTCCAGGAGCAAGCAGACTTCGAGCAGTAGTAGGGTTTCGGCCTTCCCCAAGGCTTTGCTTGTGGCTTAGGGCTAGTCTCCGCTTTCCGCTTCCGCCTTTTTGTAATGCTGTTGTGAACTCGGGTTCTGTCCGCAGTTCCAACCCTGGTTGTAATCCTACTCTTAAAATAAAGAGACCGCTGTTGTTGTGATATTCAATCTTCCTGTTGTACCAGCACTATTTCCTGGGACTGGTACAGGCATACAGGTCAATCTGGACCGCTCTATCCTGGTCTCCGCCCGGGGCCAGTTTGGGGCGTGACAGAGTTGCTATCGACCTTAGTCCTGTTTTGAGATCTAACTCGAAGCCTGTTTTCGGTTGTAATTAAGGATAGTACTGGGGTTTCAACCAGTCTTACCTAATGTATATGATTATCACTAGGTTTTTATATGTATCTGCCATCTACATGAACAAATCAATGAATATGGATGTATCTGTTACAGATTGATCTTTAGGGCTTATATGTGATTGTTATGTTCCTGTTGGCTGATTAGTTCGTGTAGATTCACACTGGAGTAATAGCCAGTGTAGTTATCTTTATTATCTCTTATCAGCCAATGCTATTAATTGACATCCATATGTTGATGAAGGCCAATAAGATTAGATTCATATTTTAATCTTGCTTTATCACAAGTAAGCTAATATAGCTTTGCCCTATCGCTTGGGTCACGACAATGCGACATCGGCCTCATTGTTGTCTAACATGGTTTACTTGTTTATCTTGTTGATTACAGATCAAATCAACTGGCACGCCCTACACGCACTTAGGTAAGCCATTGGACCTGCACTGGAGCTAAGCAGATCTCCCAGGCCGCCGTGGAACCCGTTTGGTTGCAAGACGGGTCTAAATTCTACTCCAACACGCTTTTGGCACGCCCGGTGGGACCTCAAGAACGCAAGCGTTGCAACAACAAGAAGATCACCGCAGGATGTTGAAGCAGAATGAGATTTCCGGGGAGAACGTCGTCTCTGTGACCGTCGACCAGCTCAACGAAGAGCAAAAAGCTGAGATGGAAAAGCTGGTCGAACAATTTCAAAACATGTACCTGCAGACGTATTGCAGGACTCGGCAAGGCACTCTTATTCAAAAATCTAAAATGGTGATGCCGAGCCCTAGAGACGGAGCCAGTACGTCGGCGCCGGCACACGACCATACGATCAAGACCGAAGAGTACTCCGCGCCGACGCTACAAGACCGCATCGACTCTGCAGTTCACTCTGCGCTAGTCAATCGGTCGGGCATCCTGGTGAACACATTGACCAATACGGTTAAATCGATCCTAGATGAATCTATCCACCGGTACAAGCCTCAAGGGCCGATTTTTTTGCCCGACAACAAGTTCCCTACTTATCAGACTTTGAGGACCGATCTGAGCTCGGCTCCACAGCCGATGGCGCCGATCCCACCTCCATCGGCCCAACCAACATCAACCTTGCCGCTGGTCCTCACCAGGCAAACGGGAGGAAGCCCCCAGCATATCACGGAGGAACAATATGCACAGTGGACGAAGGGGAAACAACCGGTGGTCGAGCCGATGCAGCAAGTTCCAATCAACCCACCATCGGCCGAACAACCTCAATTTCCCATGTCTAGTAACCCTCCGCAACCAGCTGCTTACAACGCGCCACAAAGTTACCAGCAGTACACCGCCGGGCAGTACAACGCACAAAACTTAAATCATCACTTCGAACCATACTCCCCCAGGCAATATCGGGCAGAGGGCCTGCAGCAGTCTTACCACCAGGAGCTCTCACATCAACCCGCAGGATACTGGGCCGACATGATAGCCGAGGTGATGCGAGACCAATTCGGCTTAAAGCCCAAGGAGAGTTCTACAGTGTATCGGCACCCGTATCCCGAGGAGTTCGACAGAGTGCCACTGCCGAGCTGATACAAGATCTCGGACTTCTCCAAATTTTCGGGGCAAGATAACGTCTCTACATACGAGCACGTAAGCCGATTCCTAGCACAGTGTGGGGAGGCATCGGCCATAGAGGCTTTGAGGGTGAGATTTTTCCCTCTGTCTTTGTCAGGGTCAGCATTTACATGGTTTTCCTCCTTACCCTGCAATTCCATCAGATGATGGATAGATCTAGAGAAGCAGTTTCACAGATACTTTTACAACGGCGTACAGGAGATGAAGCTGTCTGATCTCACTGCCATCAGGCAACGGGTTGATGAATCGGTCCCAGAATATATCCAAAGATTCAGGGACATAAGGAATAGGTGTTACAGCCTCAGTTTGACCGATTCTCAACTGGCCGATTTGGCGTTTCAAGGATTACTAGGGCCGATACGAGAGAGGTTCTCATCTCAGGAATTTGACAGCCTAGCTCAGCTAGCACAACGAGTATCGGCCCATGAACAAAGATTCCAGGAGGCGAAGAAGTTCGCGAATAAGATCAATACAATCTATCAGTACGCCTCCGACGAAGATGATAAAGAAAATGCCGATGTCGATCTGGCTGAGTGGGCCCGGATGAAGAAGCCGACAACATGCCAGTGGGCCAAGAAGGGTGACAAAGAGGATAAATACGACTTCGACATCAACAAGGCCGACAAAATATTCGACTTACTCCTGCAAGAGAAGCAGATCCAGCTGCCAGTAGGTCATATATTGCCATCGGCCGAAGAAATCAAGAAGAGAAGGTATTGCAAATGGCACAACACATATTCCCATCATACCAACGAATGCAAAATCTTCCGACAACAGATCCAATCGGCCATCGAGCAAGGCAGGATTAAGATCGATGATGCCAAGCGGCTGATAAAGATAGAAGGACACCCGTTCCCAGTCAACATGGTGTGGGTGGACAGGGCCGACGGCGATGGCCATCGGACCGGCAAGCAGCCTCATCAGACCTCCGAGGGCCTGATTAGAAAATATCAGCGAAGGCGGGAGGAACAAGCACAGGATTACGCCGATCAAGACAGCTCCTATGACCCTCATTGGGAGTGCGAATTTTTTTGTTTCTGCTAGAATGAAGGAATGAGGTTGTCATCCATCCAAGAGTGCCCTGCATGTAATGATGTAGAAGACTCCTATCAGGGCAGCTCGAGCAATCAAGTGCATCGGCCAAGCAAGCAGAGAAAGTCTGTACACGAGAGGCTAGGACCGATGCACCATGATCATCGGACCGAGGACGACGAGCGAGTCCAGAACCCCCAGTGGTTCCCAAGCGACGTGTTTAGCAAGACACAAAAACGGCGGGTTCAGAGGCTAAGGAGGAAGGAGCAAATCCAAGAGCAACAGGCGACAATAGCCCATCGGCTGGCCAAGACCAGGAAGGAGTGGAAAATAAAATCTGCGGTGGTCAAGGCCAATGAGGGCACCTCCAAATCAGCTCAAGCTCCCGCGTCCGCAAAAGGTAAAGGCGTAGCATCGGCTTCTGTTAACAGCGGAGTACAGCGTGCAGACGGCCGATGAAGCGGTAACCGACGATGAGCAGTCCTCGGCTAAACTACAGTTGTCACATGATCAAGCCGTGTTTGACAAACCAGTCGACGCCAGCTACAGGCACCTCCGGCCGTTGTACATCAAAGGATTCGTTAATGGGCGGCCGATGACGAAGATGCTGGTCGATGGCGGCGCGGCGGTAAACTTAATGTCGTACACAACCTTCAGGAAGCTTGAAAAAGTACCTGAAGACCTTATCAAGACCAACATGGTGCTGAAAGACTTTGGTGGCAACGCGTCTGAGGTGAAAGGGGTACTAAACGTGGAACTCACCGTAGGCAACAAGACGATACCCACCACCTTCTTCATCTTCGATGGAAAGGGTTCCTACAGCTTGTTGTTGGAACGGGATTGGATCCACGCAGACTATTGCGTCCCTTCAACAATGCACCAATGCCTTATACAATGGCAAGGGGACCAGGTCGAGATCGTGCAGGCCGATCGGTCAGTACACGTGGCCAATGCCGATCTCGCAGTTTGGGAGATGGAGGGAATCGACTGCTTATCCGAGCGAGTTTGGGATGCCGATTTCCTCAAAGTAACTGATTGCGATATCGAGACGATTGAAAATCAAGACAAGCAGTTGCTTTAACGAAGATGTGCCATCCACTGCCCAAGATGAGCAAGCTAGTCCCTACACAGACGATGCGGTGGATGAGCTAGACGGAAAGTTGGGACAAGGCTTTACGTCGGCCCATCAACTCGAGGAGGTTGATATAGGAACAGGTGATAGGCCTAGGCCGACGTATGTAAGTGCTAACCTGCCAAGGGAATACAAAAGTAATTTGATAAATCTTTTGAAAGAATTCATAGACTGTTTTGCATGGGAATATCATGAGATGCCAGGGTTAAGCCGATCGATCGTAGAACATCGGTTACCTATCAAACCAGGCTATCGGCCGTTTAAGCAAGCTCCTAGGAGATTTAAGGCCGACATGCATGAAGCTATTAAAGCAGAGATAACTAGACTTTACGACGCCAATTTCATTAGACCCTGCCGATATGCGGAGTGGGTTTCCAACATAGTTCCGGTGTTGAAGAAAAACGACAAGCTTAGGGTATGTATTGACTTCAGAGACTTGAATAAGGCAACGCCAAAGGATGAGTACCCTATGCCGTTGGCCGATCTGCTGGTAGATGCCGCGTCTGGACACAAGATTATCAGTTTCATGGATGGGAACGCAGGTTACAACCAGATTTTCATGGCCGAGGAAGATATTCACAAAACAGCTTTCCGGTGCCCGGGGGCAAGCGGCCTATATGAATGGATTATCATGACCTTTGGCTTAAAAAACGCTGGAGCTACTTATCAGAGAGCTATGAATTATATTTTTCATGATCTTATCGACTCACTGATTGAGGTTTACATCGATGACGTCGTCGTGAAGTCCAAAGAGTACGATACGCACTTGGCCGATTTACGCAAGGTACTAGAAAGAGCAAGGAAATATGGTTTAAAGATGAACCCTAACAAATGTGCCTTTGGCGTATCGGCCGGTCAGTTTCTAGGTTTCTTGGTCCATGAGAGGGGAATTGAGATTACACAAAAGAACATTGATGCTATTAAAAATATCAAGCCTCGAACCAAAAAGACCAAGTTATAATCTCTGCTCGGCAAAATCAACTTCGTTCGACGTTTTATATCAAACCTATCGGGCAGGATAGAGCCATTCACTCCATTGTTGAAGATAAAGGACGATCAAGAGTTTGTATGGGGTGATAAGCAACAAAAAACGTTGGACGATATCAAGGAGTATTTAACTTCCCCTCCAGTTCTAATCTCTCCGCGGAAAGGGGTTCCATTCAGGCTGTACCTATCGGCCGATGAGAAATCCATCGGCTCAGTTTTAGTTCAAGATATTGATGGCAAAGAGAGAGCTATCTTTTATCTCAGTAGGAGGTTGTTAGATGCCGAAACAAGGTATACGCCAGTGGAGAAGTTATGTTTATGCTTGTATTTTTCATGTATTAAGTTGAGGCATTATTTACTTTCCAACGAGTGCATTGTGGTGAGTAAGGCCGATGTGATGAAATACATGCTATCGGCCCCTGTGTTAAAAAGGAGAATTGAGAAGTTGATTTTTGCCTTAACAGAGTTTGACCTCAGATATGAATCGGCCAAAGCAATCAAAGGACAAGCACTGGCCGATTTCATTGTTCAACACAGGGATGATTCAATTGCATATGCAAACATTGTGCCATGGACACTGTATTTTGATGGATCCGTCTGCAGGCTTGGATGCGGTATCGGCCTGGTCATCATATCCCCTCGGGAGGCAAGCTTCGAGTTCGCTTTTACCATCAAGCCTTATTACACTAACAATCAAGCAGAGTATGAAGCGTTACTTAAAGGTTTGCAGTTGCTACAAGAGGTCGAGGCCGATTCCGTAGAGATCATTGGCGATTCACAGCTAGTAATTAATCAACTTTCTGGGGAGTATGAATGCAAGAATGATATTCTCAGAGTTTACAATGAGGAGTGCAAGGAGTTGCTACAAGTCTTCAAGATTGTGACGATGAGGCATATACCCAGGAAGCGGAACTTCGAGGCCAATGATTTAGCTCAGGGGGCATCGGGATACAAGCCGATGGCTAAGGATGTTCAGATTCAAATCGCTGCCGTGGATGCCGACGACTGGAGGTTTGCTATCATTGATTATTTGAAAAATCCTTCCCAGTCGGCGTCACAAAAGATGAAATACAAAGTCTTGCAGTATGTCCTGTTAGATGATGGTCTCTATTACCGGACGATTGATGGTGTCCTGCTCAAGTGTCTAAGTCTCGAGAAGGCCAAAGTTGTTATGAGTGAGGTACATGAAGGGATTTGCGGAACCCATCAATCGGCCCATAAGATGAGATGGCTTTTGAAGCGTACCGGATATTTTTGGCCGACAATGCTTGAGGACTGTTTCAAATATTACAAAGGATGCCAGGATTGCCAAAAGTTTGGGGCGATTCAGAGAGCGCTGGCATCGGCTATGCATCCAATCATAAAGCCGTGGCCGTTTCGAGGATGAGGTATAGACATGATCGAACAGATCAATCCACCATCAAGTAAAGGACACAAATATATTTTAGTGACTACAGACTACTTCACCAAGTGGGTTGAGGCCATCCCTCTTAAGAAGATTGATTCCAAAGATGCAATTCAGTTTGTCAAGGAGCATATCATATATCGGTTTGGATTACCACAAACGTTGACTACGGATCAGGGATCAATCTTCGTGTCCGATGAGTTCGTCCAGTTTGCCGACAGCATGGATGTTAAGCTGTTAAATTCTTCTCCGTATTATGCGCAAGCCAATGGGCAGGCAGAAGCTTCTAATAAGACTTTAATCAAGTTGATTAAGAGAAAAATCGACGAACAGCCGTGGCAGTGGCATACAACGCTGGCCGATTCGCTTTGGGCGTATCGGATGGCCTGTCATGGTGCAATTCAAGTGCCACCATATCAGTTGGTTTATGGACATGAAGCTGTGCTGCCATGGGAAACTAACATCGGCTCAAGAAGGATTGCCTTGCAAGACGACTTGACGGCCGATGAATACCACAATCTTATGGTTGATGAGTTAGATGATTTGGCACATGTTCGGTTGCGGGCCTTGGAGAAAATCAAGCGAGATAAAGATAGAGTGGCTCGTCATTATAACAAAAAGGTTGTTGCCAAGTCATTTGAAGAAGGGGATCTTGTTTGGAAATTGATAATGCCGATTGGTTCCAGAGATAATAAATTCGGCAAGTGGTCACCTAATTGGGAAGGTCCTTTTCAGATCCATCGATGTGTTCCTCACAATGCCTATCTGCTCAAAGGGTTAGATGGTGAAATTTATGGTCGAGCTCTTAATGGCAAATACTTAAAGAAATATTATCCTAGCGTCTGGATCGATTCATGATCGGCTTGCCAGCCGATTTATGGTGATAGCCGATGTGGTGTACATCGTCTTTAGATGGCCGATAGATACTATCACCCTTAGTTCAAATTTTACAACATGAGCCCTCATCTTCCAAAATTTGGGGGGCATATATATATACAAGCACGAAATTCTTCAAGTTTATCGGATTGTATCCGATTGGTCCAAGTTTATGGACTTAAATTCTTCAAGTTTTTCAAGATTATCAAGAGTGGCCCATGTTTATGGATTTTTAAAACTTTTTCAAGCTTGGATTATTTCAGATCAGACTCGGCTGATTGGCCGATGCGATTTACGACTGTTTCAAGCTCGGACTTCTTCAGATTCGTTCAAGTCAAATTCGGCTTATTAGCCGATGAGACTCATGTTAATCAACACAGGTGTTTATCAGTTTACAAGAAAAACATATAATATAGTACATCAGCTTATTAATTTTTCGATAGCTGCTATGGCCTTGCGGCGGATTTGATCAATATCCTCTATTGCTTAGGCGTCATCGGTCGCTAACCCTGGGATTGGTTTCAAGGATTTGCTCAGGGTTGCCAGGTATTTGGCTGATGCCTTCAGCTTCACCGTCTGGTCTTCTATGGCCTTCGGTGACGCAGCTATCCCAGCCTCGACTTCTTGGATTTCTTTACGAGTTGCTTCCAGCTTTGATACGAGGTCTGCTTCGAGGCGGTGAAGTTCTTCAAGCCTGTTGTTCAGGATAATCGGCTCGACAGCCAGCTCGTCCAACTTGGTTTTGTCAGAATTGACTTGAGCTTTGCTGACAATCAAGGCCGATTCCAAGCTTTCTCGTTCACGCCTCTCTGCGATTCTTTCTTTAGCCTTGTGGAGCTTGAATTGGTATTGTTCCAAGAAGATGGCCGGTGTTAAGATCTCCATCAGGTTTTCAGGTAACTGGTCCTGAATTTCCTGCACCCTGCTCTTGATGGGGTTGCAGTTCTCCACCAGGGTTTCCAACGAGGACTCCAGCCGATTGACGATGTCGGACAGCCGGTTTTTCAAATCTTCAGAGATTGACGTCTTGGCTGTGCTGGGTGGCTCCTTGTCCTCATCGTCGAGAAATTGGCCGATATCAAAAGAGAACATATCGGCTAAGCTCTGCAAGCGTTAAGATAGGGCGTGGTTAACCCAGTCAAATGAAATCGGCAAGGGATTCGAAGCGATCTGATTTACCTGTGACTGGACATCGGCTGTGTCCGCATCGGCCTCCTTTTGCTTTTCTGAAATGGTGGGCGAAGGAGTAGGCCGATGTGGTGCGGGTGATGGAGCTCGCGGCTGAAGAGAAGTAAGAAAGGACGATCAGATCCATGTCAGCAAAAGAATAACAAAAAAGGGATCAACTCTTACCGAGGCAATCGGAGAGGGTGGTGGAGAAGGAGAAGGTGTCCTCAATTGGGCCTTGACTCGCTCGCGCCTATGCATGGTGGCCTTTTTAGTCCTGGGCAGCGGGACCGTTTGAGTTCTTTCTTTCAACAGAGACGATGCAAGAATCTGCAAGGGGTCGAGATGTAACATACCAACAGAAGGAGGCTGCATAGATTCAAGAAAGGAAATATGTACCTTGTGGATTGCATGTCTGGTCTTCCTTGGTTGAGCAGTATCGGCTTGGTCATCGGTCGGTGGGACTGCGGTGGTCTTGGCCGATGGTTCCTTAGCAGCTTCGGCCGATGGGTCTTCTTCTTCGGATAGATCGGCGGCAACTGCATCGACCTCCTCCTCCATTGTTTGGTCATCCAGAAATTCTTCTACAGAGGGGTCTAATTGAGCAGGATCGGCCTGGTCGGCAGCCTTGAACTTTTTCACAGATTTTTGGGGCTTGTCTCTTGCTAGCGCCTTCCTTTTGGTGGCTTCTTTGGCTATCGGCCCTTGGAGCAGCGATGAAACCTTTGGAGCAGTAAGGCCGATAGCTGATTCCAGAACAGAATTACCCGATGGAGCCAGGACCATTGCATATGATATCTTTTGTCCACTATTGCTCACGGATGGAATCGGGCCGTCGGGGACTTGAGGGCTAATATCCTGGATAAGCTCTGTTAGATGAAATCTGGCCGATTGGTGGAAGATATGAGCAGCCCATTCTTGACACCATGCTTGGAAGCTGACGTGGATGAAGGCGCTCAGATGCAATCGATCGCAGCCACCCAGGTTTGGGATTTCGATCTCCAGAGCTTTACTCATGATCAGTGCTGATGGCACAGTACCCCTGCTCTCTAGGAGTCGATGAAAGTATAGGTTGACAGGAAGTTGTCTCAGCCCGCACTGTCTAGCAGCCACCATGGAATTGTAGAATTCATAGGACAGGCTGGTGCTTCTTCCTTGGAATATGCCTATTGGGAGTAGGCATGGGGTGATACCGATCATAAACGATTCTCGTGACTCCATATCATCATTTACTAGGTCCAAGTGGAGATCGTCGGGGAGTTCAAAATCCTGGTCTGAGGTGTAAACGAACATGTCCATCTTAACTGATGGGGGGCTGGTGTAGAATCGGATGAACCATGTGGATATGTCTTCGGCCGATTGATCTGCTCCAGGATAGACAGAGGCCGCTTCTCCAAAAGACATGCACCTTCTGGTTCTGGGATCTTCATGATCGGCGTACTTTGATGGGAAGCAGGAGTCTGATAATGAAGGCCGATCGGCTATGGTGTTGGTATGGATAGTTAACCAAAGTTGGATAAACCACCATGGTCCTCCGTGTGCTACGGTTTGCTTCAGCATCAGATCTTGAGTGGCAGTATGAAGCAGCCGATAGACAGCTCCCAGGAGATATCGGCCAAGGGGGATTTGTTTCTTATCAACCAGAGCTTGAGCCAGGTGTTGGCAATTCAGGGTAGGGCCGCAGGTTGATCCACAGAAAACGAATCTTTCCAACCATAAGGTCAGAAAGGCCACATGCTCTCTCTCTGAGACAGATCCTTGTTCCATATGCTTGGAAATATACCTAGACCAACCTCCAATCTTCTTGGTTTTCAACTTATGGCTGCTGTTTGTTAAGAGGTTGAAGGGATTGATCTCAGAGTCGATATCTAGTCCTGTCAGTATCTTGACATCAATTAATGTTGGGGTCATCGGACCTTGCCGGAATAGGAAGGCATTCAAGGTACTAAACCAGAAATAAGTGACCGCTGACATGAGTGGTTCGTTCTTTTTGGTATCGGCCAGAGACAGAGTGATGCATTGGCCGATTCCTATTTCGTCCCAGTGAACCTGCTTGGTTGCAGCAATCCTCTAGTGCCAGGTTCTGTAGCCATTGAGCTTTGACGGCCAGGATCTGAAGGTGTGCTTCCAAGAAGAAACATTGGGTTTGGCTTGTTTGAAAGGAACTCTGTTTGTCTCCGCGTTTATCAGCCAAGTTGGGTCGTGATTGCCCATGGGGCCTAACAGGAATCGGTGTGATTTGTCGTTGGTGGGGATCAAGATTTGGTTTTTGAAGACCTATGACATAAGAACAACGATGAAGAGTAAGAGTCGGGGGGCAAGAGCAAGAACCCTAATTCGAATAACTCGGCGAGAAAATGAAAATGTGAATTTAGAAGGGATTGACTTACCACGGGGATCTCGAAAGCATAGAACGGTGCGGAAGCATTGTTGTTGTCAAAGAGGTCGTTGTTGAAAGGGTTGATGCCGATGGTACACCGAGGTGTTGCTGGAGTTGAAGAGCGTGAGTGGTTAACAAATCGGTGGCGGAGGGTTGCGAATCTGGATCTGCGCGGTTTTCAGACAAACCCTAGTGAAGAAGACGATAGGTTCCTCGGAGCTAATTCCGCCACATTATATAATGAAGCGGAATTGGGGGGCATGTGTTAATAGCAGATTTTCGTAATCGATCCAGAGAGGAAAGAGAAAACCGAAGCAAAGAAGGAGGACAAAGTTGGAGTCGGACCAAGCGTCATATCGGATTCGGTGAGCGTATCGGACTGGAAGAAGCGTTAGCAGGAAGAGTATATCGGCCGATATGGATTCGATGTGGTTGTTGGCCGAAAGAGATAGGAAGTTAATAAAGTTAGTATGGGCTTGGTTTGGGTTCAAGATAAGCTTCAAGGAGGTTGCCAAATAGAGATAAGGCTCGGTTTTAGACAGTTGTATCTTGTAAATCAAGTAGGTTTAGATCTAATCTTTGGCAAGAGTTTTGCCGCAAAGATTTGTTTGTTAGTTAGAGATAAGATCGTGTCCTATACGGACCATGTTGTAATCTCGGGTATAAATATCCCGGTAGTTTGTACATAGAAACTCTCTCAACCAATACAACAAACAATTTGTTTTAATCTATTTTCGGCGCATCGCCAACCCTCGCAAGAGGTTGTCTTCCGGCGAGTTCTTGCTTCCCCAGAGCAGAGGTAAGAACTCATGCCTGACGATCTACATCGTCGGGGCTAGCGTGTCGTTTTAGACACGTTAAGCCTCGATGATGTGATCGTCGTTTATCGTGTTTTGAATGATTTTAATAGATGCTTTAATTATGCTTCGCCAGCGATTAACTCGTTTTAGGGTTTATGGCCGACGCAAGTTTAATTATGGTGTTTAGCTAAATCCTTCAATACATCTACCATCCCCAAAAACAAGCGGCGACTTGATTTTCTTCGTGTTAAGTCTCAATTCACACTTTGAGTTGCTATCGACCTTAGTCCTGTTTTGAGATCTAACTCGAAGTCTGTTTTCGGTTGTAATTAAGGATAGTGCTGGGGTTTCAGCCAGTCTTACCTGATGTATATGATTATCACTAGGTTTTTATATGTATCTGCCATCTACATGAACAAATCAATGAATATGGATGTATCTGTTACAGATTGATCTTTAGGGCTTATATGTGATTGTTATGTTCCTGTTGGCTGATTAGTTCGTGTAGATTCATACTGGAGTAATAGCCAGTGTAGTTATCTTTATTATCTCTTATCAGCCGATGCTATTAATTGACATCCATATGTTGATGAAGGCCGATAAGATTAGATTCATATTTTAATCTTGCTTTATCACAAGTAAGCCGATATAGCTTTGCCCTATCGGCTGGGTCACGACAATGCGACATCGGCCTATCAGCCGATCGGCCATTGTTGTCTAACATGGTTTACTTGTTTATCTTGTTGATTGCAGATCAAATCAACTGGCACGCCCTACACGCACTTAGGCAAGCCATTGGACCTGCACTGGAGCTAAGCAGATCTCCCAGGCCGCCGTGGAAACGTGGAACCCGTTTGGTTGCAAGGCGGGTCTAAATTTTTTATGTAAAAGAACGTACCTCAGGTGAGTAGGTGTGAACCAAAAAAAAAAGGGTACATTTTTTATATTTTTAACAGCAGTGGAAACGGTGCTTTTGAAAATAATTTTGCTTCTTTTTAACATAAACAACCAAAGTGATGTTCGGAAGTAAATTTGCTTATAGGTGAATGTTACTTCAGAAATTTACTGCTGGTGGTGTTATAATTTTATTGCCTAGCTTTCGCGTGCTCTAAACTCACAGATTGTTTACATGCGTCAACAGAATTTGAGTTGGAAATTGTCAGTATGAACAAAAAAAACTAACCTTTTGATTGACTGAAAATGGAACTATTGTGAGTCTCAATTTCCCTCAATTGATTGCTTCTGATTAACTGGAAACTGAACTCTAGTGAGTGTTAATTTCCCTTAATTGATAGTACCAGTCAGGAAGCCTACGTGCAGATTGATCCCCAAATCTGATTGTTGACAGTACTATGTTCAGAACTTAATATTGCACCTAAAAGAAAATGACAAGAGAGAACAAATACTAACTCTCTTGTCATTTCCATATGTCAAGCAAACTCATTTCCATGCTAGAAACACTGTACTCTCTATGTCAAGCAAACTCATGCTTTATTCTTATTAAGTATATGGCATTGTCAGGTCCATTTGCACGGTCTAAGAACACGACAGGCACTGCAGCAGCTGCTTGATACCACACGATACATTGATTTTCAGCATTTGAAGCAGGTGACAGACCTGATGTTGAACGCTAATTGCCGTCTTTCAGCCGTTTCAGTTTCATCTGGTGGCCTCCCTCACTACGATGCTCAATGAGGCTACCAATAACATGAAAGAACTTGAGCAGGAGAAGGACCAGATGTAACAAGACATCCCTAAGCCATGACACCACAAATGGTGCAGAGAGATGGAATGACACCCTCCATTATGTCTAAAAGGCAGCTTAATTGATATCAGTATAGGAAGCTACTCAGGTTCCAAACAGTAGGCAGAGGTTTACGAGACTAACATCAGCACAAAGTTTTAAACTAAACGTCACATGGAACCATCCCCAAACATCTGCTCATTATCTAAAGTGAGAAGAGATTGAAAGGACGGACCATGAGGACACAAGCTCGATGCAGAGCTGTGCCGGCTGAAAACCACCTCGCCGCTGATCCCCACGAGACCTCCTGCTCCTGTTATAGAGTTGGAGGGATTTCAGCAAGCACACACAGGGTTAGCATCAAGGTTGAACCATGCAAATCAACCATACACTAAATCGTTACCTACATTTGCATTGCAGAATAAATTCAGAGAAATACCTGCTTTCATGCTGTTCGATACTACTTCAAGAGGGACGGAGGCTGCAGGGCAGCGACGACACCTAGTCGGGGGAGGGACGGCAAGGCGGCTGGGGAGGTACAAACGGCAAAGTGGTGCCGCGGTGGCAAGGTGCTACGGCGAGGCTGAGGCGGCGCCACGAATGCGGGGTGGCGAGGGACGGAGGGAGTAGTATAGATTTCTTTTTATGTGTATTCATCTCAACCAATCACAATAATCTTTCATTTAATTTCTTCACCTTCTCTCTCTTTTCAACCAACCATAGTATTTCACTGTTCAATTCCACTCATACTTCTTAATACAACAATATACAAGTCTCTTGTACAGTCTAGAAGAGAAATTCTCATTTGACCTTGTAAGTGTAATTATGAAAGAGCCCAAAGCTCACAACAACAGAAGGCTACAAACCATCTGTGCCCACCTTCTGAAGGCATATATCTTTTTTTTCCAGAGAAATTTATTAAGAGAGTTTATCTTCATGGATACAAATACAATAACAACAAATCATGTTTAAGTTTCACTCTCTTCCTATACTGTCTCCTGATTGTCAGTCTTAGGCCGCGTTCGTATGTACTGCTACTCCTGATAAAAAAAGATAAGGATATTCGTAGCACGTTTTTTAAACTGCTAAACGGTACGTTTCGTGCAAAAATTTTATATATGAAAGTTGTTCTAAAACATGAGATAAATCCATTTTTCAAGTTTGTAATAATTAAAACTCAATTAATCACACGTTAATGGCACCTCGTTTTACGTGAAACACTTAATCTTTATCTTTATTTTTATCTTTAGGACTTTCAAACACCACGACAATACAACATCAGCTTGGATTGCAATTACACACACCATATACCATGAAGCTAGCTATAACATTTTGCTTGTTTTGGCGGGTATATAACTAAGAGTTTTTATAGGGTGATGGGGATATCAGAACATGTGTAGCCTATATTAGAGATTCCTGCCAAGCCATCGACCCCTTCCCCTTGTCACAATGCCATGCTCATGCACGCCTCATTGAGCGAAGATGACGGCAGTACTCTCCAAGAGCCCAGATGGGGAATAAGTTGCGGTAGTTGGGGTAATTGAAGAAGAGGGAGCAATTGAAGCAACCAACATGTTCCTAGCACCAGCACAAGAGCACAAGCAGAACATGACATAAATGGTCAGGTACCAACATTATCTAAGCACAAGTAACGCTGAAACATCTTAGTTCAGAGCACCACCAGGGGTTGAACTAATTGGCGATATAGTTAGTTTCTTTTTCAAGCTTCCAGAGCAACAGTTAAAAATGGCATTGTATGTCATAAAATCCTTACGCAGAAGTTAGAATATAGTCACAAAGTTTCTGGGTCGATGGGATAGGAACGTGGTACGCTACTTGCGAGAGGTTTTTACAAGGTGAGGACGAAAATGACCCTCGTTCCCCTGACGGGGACGGTGTTCCCGGGTCGAGGATCGCTGCTACCAACCCTGTTTCCTGTGACTATATTACCATATGGTAGTTCAGTTCCTAACTACAGCCAAACAAAACAATCTCATCAAGTCCTCTTTCTTATCTAATGAAAACACCATGGTTCTTTCCTAAAAACCAGTTGATTTGTATGCACAAGGTAATAGCATATATCATGTTGAGTATGCTAATTGAATTGCTAGATCAGGATTCGGTTCTTCTTCAAGCATGTAAACTGGACTGTAAAACGAGCTCAAGTTGTCCATAAATTTATATAAGACATATCCCCATCAAAACTTAAGTTGAATGGATACTTACTTGTTGGGGAAACTCTCCTGTTTCCAACTGCATATTGATTAGTTCTTTTGCAGCACGATGCAGTGGGGCTGGATCTCGCTCCATCTGACATCCAAATAGTTAATAGATCATTTGATAAACAAGTTTTTCCTATCAGAATTAAATTGAAAATAAACAAAACATACCTGTCCAGCATAAATTAAAGTCAACATTGCCCAAGCAGTATTCACTGCATGAGCACGACCACCTTTGATGTTTACATAAACCTGTTTGGTATTATAAAAAATAAAAATCAGTTGGAGAAATCTGTAAAAAGGCCGACATTTCAAAGAAGTCCCTTTTATCAGTGTAAAAAGGCCGACCATTACTAGTGTTGTGAGCATTGGTTCTACAGTTCTACTATACGTTTAGTAAAGGCCAGTTCTAGTTGAATTTAAAGTCCTGATTTAAAAAACTATGCTAATTAACCCACCATTGTTTATTCTACATGCCAATTATCACAGAACTTCCAACAAAACGAACCATATATGCTTACTCAACCATAAAAATTAAAATGAATGATCTAACGAGCTAGAGAGAAAAAAAAACTCACCTTAATTTCATTAGAAACATGGCTTTCTCCCCATCCGCCAGTATTGAGCTGTTTTGACAATATAAAGCCACATGCTTTCCTGATGGAAGAACTATTCTCATATGTTCTTCCAGCAGCGATCAAGCCTTTTACTGAAAAGAAGGCCCCATAGGTGAAGCATACACCCCAAGTGCCTAGCCTGGCGAATAACCAAGTTAAAGTGTTATTAATTGAACTAGAACAGAGACAAACTATCCGCAGACAGAAGTCAGTAAATGGTGCTCTTGTTACATACCATGAACCATCTTCGCCTTGTGTGTTCTCAATAAACATCGCTGCATTTCTGACACATTTTTCTATCTCTCTAGTACGGTAATCAGGGTATAGTTCTTTGAACAGTACCAAAGCTTGAAGCACCGAGGAGGTACATTCTGGATATCTGCCAATTTATGGTACAATATGAGTAGCGAGGAGTTACTTCATCTACGAAGTGAAAAGGGCTACCGGGATTTTCTAAACACAGCGCTACTTGAATCACTTACGGATAATCGACCACCATGTTTGGAAAACTCTCACAAGGATTGAGAATCTAGGTTATAAAAAGAGAAAGAACATGTCAGGCTGTCAGAGACGGCAGTAAGAACTTGAAATAAAAATGGTGATTGGTTAACTCTTCAATATAAGTGTACTGGAACATACATGATGTGCTGAATCAAATACTTCCTCCTCTGTCCCAAAATAAGTTCATTTTTCACCCATCTCACACATACCAATACAAAATCAAAAAGACTAAAATACCCCTACTTTATCAAATCCCAATACAACTATTCCTCACTTTATCTTTTCCCAATACAACTATTCCCTACTTTCACAAACTCCGATGCAGTGATTACTCTAAAAATGAACTTATTTTGAGACAAATGGAAGAAGCTAAAAATGAACTTAATATGGGATGAAGGAAGTAGTTAATTTTAAGCGCATGCATCTTGCTGACGTTATTTTAACATAATAAATTAGATCGATTACGTTATGATGTAGGCACAATTATGGAGTTCACATGATGTGTACTGTTCATAAAGCATATCAGGGAACTAACATGCAGAAACTCACCTCTATCCAAGTAGCAGTTCTTTTACATTCATATGTAGAAAGGGTGCCATCTTTGTTCTGCAAGGAAAAATGAATACATTGACCAGATGATCTCCACATCTAAAAACCATGCCAACAAAGAACAATCTAAAGAAATCTCCTCCAAGAGAAAGTGAGAGACAAGGAAACTACTCCCCTCCAATTATAAATATTTGAGGTTAGGACAAGATTTGGACAAACTTTTAAAATTCCGATCATCGATAATTTCTCAAATGCTTAGTTTAAAAGCAAAAGTAATGGTACCATAAACTTATTGTAATATAAAATTTATGGACATAATTTTTTATGTTTGACCGAATCATGTTCTAAACGTCAAATATTTATGACCGGATGGAGTAGTATCTGCATGGGTGACGATCACCATTTTTAGTTGGATTTTTTACATTTTGTCTGCATAAAGTTGGCAACAAGTTGTGTTCTGAGATTGGATTTGGGTTTCAAAGCTGGACTCATACTGAATTCTAGAAAAAAGGTTATTAACAATTTACATAGTTCATTCCATTGTCCCTGTAAGTTTGGTGTGGCAGATTCTTTTAACCTCTCTTCGGTTAGAACAACTAATAACACTACACGAGAACATAATTTTTCACATGATTATGAATGGGCACCAATCTGCAAGGAAATTACAAGGTCATGTTTGATAACTGTATTTAAATGATTCCGTACCACGAAAGATAGGAGGCAATCTACAGCATCATTCAACCTTTCTCTTTCAATTGGATTCCCAACCACGTTGCTAGAGATCTTTGACAGCAACAGTACAGCCTGGAAGTGGAATTATGTAAGATCTCTAGGGTAGACAAAATAGAAATTATGCAGAACTGGCAACAGATCAAGGTAAATCATTTTTATATGCATGAGCTTCTTGGGTCAGTTGGGTGTGCTATCACTGATTAAGACTACATTAATACGATACTTATTTGATTTCTTCATTTGTCTACCCTAGTAACAGAAGGAAAAAAAAAGAACATAATGACCTTCAGTGCTTCTGCTGTAGTGTCAGAAACAGCCCATCCATTGTCTGCGGATGAAAGAGTCCACGAACCCTTTGATCTATGGCGATGCCAGTAACTTTGGTCACCAGGATGATTCCTCACAACCTTCAAGAAAGAACATGCAATTTATGTTGGATTATCTCATGCATCAGTTGATTTATAAGTTTAGATGATTAAAATATAGATTCTGAACCTGTGAATTTTTCATGAACTTGTGGGCTCTCTCAACAGTTGAAGCATACTCATTTACAAGATCAGTAGCACAAAACGCTTGAATTATAAATGCTGTTTCCCAACTCTGGCAACCATCATATACCTATCATTGAGATAACAATATATTAAAGTTTTTTTTCCATTTCTGCCTTAGATGAAATAGCTAATTTTCTAGAACAAAAAACATGTCATATTAAAGAATTTAGCTTTATACCTATAATAGTTTGGAAACCTTCTTCATATATATTTAATATAATTGTACCAAGTACCATTTTTACTGGTGTGCTCCCTAAATATGTGATGAACATCACTGAAAGTACAATTATCCATAGGTGTGTCCTTGTTCCTCCATTAAATTTGATGACAACACTAGATAGTAATAGGAAAATGTTCCTAGATGAAAAATATTTTTCTAACTTATGGTAGTATCGACAGTGGAAACTTTAATCATGTTAGCAGCCCTTCCACATTAAATTAGTCAATTCATCATAAAAGATGTGAATGTTAATAACCTGTGCCTTCATGCCATCTTCTGAAAGCCACAAGAAATCAGGTACCCTCGCAAGATGCCGCTTGAATGCGTCTGAATTTGGATCTTCCACCCAGCAGCAGACCATGTTTAGAGCCTGTGACATATTGTTAAGAAGAAGAGAGACATCAATTGATCCAAACAATTTGAATCCTGATTATGCCTAGCTCAAATCTGACATACTCTAGCCCTCTCCGGAACCAAACTAACACTCAACACCATATACATCTGTACTTAACGATGGCCATCACAAAGGAGGGAAAAGAATCATTCAAGCTTACCTTGTTGACAGAGCAAATGCAGAGGTACTGCGTGTTCTCGTCCTCGTAGTGGATGTGCTCCATGAGTGTATCCAAAGCTCTCCCCCTCAGCTTGTTCATCGCCCAGCTGCTCATCACCGGCTCCACCCACTTGTACAGCCAACTCCACACCGCGTTCTGCACCAGCGTCCGCGGGCAGACCAGATCCTCCTGCCATCACACTCCAGCAGTTAGGGCACGGTGACGCCAGCGACGCGCCGTCGCCAGCCCGTGGGGAACGGCCGCCACCAGCGGCGGCAGCGGAGACGACGACGACGGCGAGCAACGCGAGGCCCATTTACAGGTACGCTCGCCTAGCCGTTTCACAAATTTGGGCCCATTAAGATTCGGCCCGGCCCAATAGTATTTTCTCTTTCTCTCTTTTTTTTTCTCTTACCTCCGCGCAGGCGTTGCGGGCCTGGGCCCAGTCGATGGCGCCGTAGTGGGCCGTGTAGATCTCCTCTCGCAGCGCTAGAATGGTGGGCGTGATGGGCCCCACGAACTTGTGGCCGTACAGGTAGGCCATTGGCAGGTACACCATGCGTGTTAGGCACCAGAATTTGCCTGCACACAAGATCCAATAGGTATTAATTACACCCTTCATCTATATTATGAGAAGTTTTGGATTTGTTATAAGTTAAGTTTGATTTAATTTATAGAAAAATATGGTAGTATTTTTAACATAAAACAAACAAATTATTAAAATATATTCAATGATGGATCTAATAAAAACTAATTTGATGTTATAGAAGTTAATGTATTTTTCTCTAAATTTGAATGAATTTGGATAAGTTTCGCTTAGAATAAACCTATAAGGTACTAGTAATAAAGTTACTCCAAATTATAAATTCCATACATTATTATAAACCCCATCTTACCTGAATTTGGAGTAGTCTACAACCACCGGTCGTTTGTATAATTATAAATTCCAGAGATTAGTATAAACCCCATCTTACCTGGATGAAAGGGAAGGAACTGTGGGGCTAGCCATAGCTCAGGGAAGATGGGGTTGTTTCCTGACCATTCGTAGACTCCAAGTATCTGCAGTGAGCCCAAACTAATAAGTTGATTGAAATTAAATAATTAAACATCCTACAAACTCCTACTTAGCCGAACGTGACACGGTTTTTTTACTTAAAATTAAAAAACAAAGTTTTGTTAAATATTAGTAATTTTTTAGGGTTTGCAGAATCATTTAGACACCGAAAACCGCTCCTCCACGATTTCGTAACGACGGTTATCGATGCACAGGGACACCAGAAAAATCTCTTCAAAAATTTAAGAATTGATTTTGCATATGATTTATCGAACAGTTTCTAAATACCTTGCGACTCGAGATGACCGGTTATCGTCTCGTGATAAACGAGCAAGAGTGGTTATTCTTGATATTACAAATTAGATAGGTTATTCTGGATGTATTACTAATTACTCCTTCCGTTCATGTCGGCTCTGACCAGAATTAGATAAACTTTTACCATTATTTTTTTAAAAGCTATGTGAAAGCAGATAAATCTGAATGCAAGACCAGTAAATTACTTTTAGTTACAATCAAATTACAACTACTTTGATGATAAAAATTTAAATTTATCCGAAAACATTGTGTTGGTCGGGTCAAAGTAGAATAACTCAATGTCAAAACCGAGAACAAAGAGACAAACCGAGAGCCATATCTTTCCCCACTGTGGAACAAGGGTGGCGCCACCACGTGATATGATCCAGACGCGTCCTCTGGCCAATCGCTCATTGCTTGGCTCCTCGCCAAGAAGCCTCAGGGTGATGTAGTTTGAGCATGTGCCAAACATGGTGCTCGAGCTCAAAATCAGCGTGCCCCATCCACCGTCCTCATTCTGCACGCATGCATGCGTATACGTGTAAATTAAATCATGTATGTATAGTGTAAAATATAAAAAACAATGCAATGTTTTAAGGGTTAATTTTTGAGTTACCCCTCTCAATTATCATAAAAATATGATTTATCTCCGAAACTTATTTGCCAAACATTTGACACCTATATAAAGTATTAAATCCAGACAACTTACCCTGGCAGAAAACAGAGCGATTATGATACTACTCACTTCGTCCCATAAAAAGTACATTGTTCATTTTTTTTACAACGTTTGACTCTTCATCTTATTTATAAAAATTATGATTACTATTTTTATTGTTATTAGATGATGAATAGAACTTAATGCGTGACTTTTTTTTTATTTTTTTCATAAAGTTTTCAAATAAAACAGACGATCAACGTTAGACACAAAAACTAAAAAAAATACACTCTTCGTGTTATAAAACCGGCCCTGAAATCACCATTGGTAACCAAACGCGAAAGAAACGTCATAAAAGATCCAAACACGATAACGACACTGAGACACGATATTTGTTAACGAGGTTCAGCCAAAGCCTACATCTCCGGGGCATTGATTACGGGCGCTCTTCCCCGATCCAGTATATACAGCGTATCAGAGTTACAACGACTTACGGCCGGACTCCACCGGTAGCCGCTCCCTTTCGCTATGTTAATTTGTCATGCGGTTACAACAGGCACGCCCCTCTATTTATGAGAGAGCCTAGAATAGAGCCCGACTCTTACTTTAGTCCTAACACCTAGTACAGCTTCAAGTCCTAAACTGTAACCGACTTTGTACATATATTCGACACAAACTCTAACACTTCGTGAGACAGAAGAGATGGAGGGAGTATGTGATAGGCACATGATGCTAATTTTGATGACATGGAAATCTAGTAATCCAAGCAACAAGATGAACACATAATATTAAAAAAACTCTGACTGGTCCCACATGTTAGTCTCTAATTCTTTTCTTCTCCTTCTAGATCCTGACGGCAGGAAGGGGAAGTGATCAAGCTGGTTGCAGTCAGGAGGAACAGGCTCCTCAACATGGAGGCATGACGACGGAGAAAAGAGAGAAGGGATCCGACCACCACTAGATCCTATCAGGCTGGTGTGAAGTGGCCCCGCCGTTGTCCAAGTCTCTCTTTGCCTTCCCTCTATCCCACGACCCTCTCCCTTGAGTGCATTGCCGCCGGTCGACCTTGGGCCTCCTGTGGAAGCTGGTAGAGAAGGTGGCTGCGGGAGAGGGCCTCAGCTAGCGAGACAAAGGTCAAGGAGGCGGTAGAGAAGGTGGCGGCAAAGGATCTTCTACTAGGGAGTCGAGCTCACCGCCATGAGTGGCGCCCAACCTCGCCGTAGGAAGTCACTCATGGAGACGACCGATAAGACGAGAAGTTCACTATGGTGCCAACGGACAATGAGTTGCGGCAAGAAAAAAAATGGAGAGAGAGGAAGGAGATAAGAGATGAGTCCAAAGATTTGTTTAATTTTATTTACTCCGAGTTGACTACTATGTACTGTAGATGCCATTGTAGTGTCACATTAGATGGCCTAGCGCCTAGGCCAGAACTGACCGACAAAGGGCGACAAAGGGCTTAAGAGAGTTATGTGTCCTGATTCAAAGGGCTCAGGAGAGGAGAGTTACGTCTCTAAATTCAACAGTTGATGGGTGCAATCCATATAATATCATAGTTGATCGGGATAATTCATACTTTTGTAATAGTTAAAGGGATAAATCAAACCTAACCATGTGATAATTTACACGACAGCATTTAACTAAATGTTGCTGAAAAATTATAATTATTGTTTTAGTTGATTAGAAAATTATGTTGAGTTGAATCAGTTAGTGCTTTATGCAAGCATATATATTTAAGCTTATGCAAATTACGTAGCATGCACTTTCTTTTGTAACAAACTTTTATCAAAGCTATAAAGGCGTGCGTGCGTGTGCATGATTGCATGCATGGGTATGGTTTAATTTCTGAGTCAAGTCCATACTATATACCAGTGTGGTAAAAGTCGGCCGTCACGACCGATTAATCGTCTGACTAAACGGAAACGGAAGGCAAAACGACACGATAGTGCATATCGAGACGGTTTTCTGCGTGCAAACATCAAAATGGCTGACTCGCCCGATTAGTCGGGCGGTTAGCGACTAATCGTCCGTCTTAGCCCGTTTTATTGGCCATATTGAGCCCAGGCCCAGCAGCCCACACATACTTAATTAGCATATAATCCTATATATACCATGCGCCTGTTCAGTTATGGATGATGAGATTCTTGTTTCTGATGAGTCTAAGATTGAAGCGTCTGATGATAATGTTGTGCTTGATGATGATTTAGACTAAAGCGAGAGCTGATATGATGGTTATGGAGCATTTTGTGTATTTGAGTTTAAGACTTGTTATTTTGGTCATCTTTGAAGTTTAGAACTTCATATTACATTAGCTTGTGTCTATATGATGATACATGCTTTCTATTTTAGTTATGGACTAAAATTGCAAGTGGTATTTTGGTGCAAAACTATTTTCAGTACTAGTTAGAGTTAGTGTTGAATTTATTCTTTTATTGGGTGTAATTGGTTGGTTACTAATATAATGTATGTTTAAATATCACAAAAACTTAATAACCTAACAATATATTTATTTGTTTCATGAAAGTTAAATTTCCGTACAATTGCGACAAATCGTTCGTATTTCGATTAATCGCTTACGTTCGACACCCGTTTTTGCCTTTTACAGTACTGCTGTATACGAAAAGAATCTTGCCTGATGATTATAGATATAGCGACATATCTCCCGTCGATGCTCGGATGATATGACAGTGTCCAGCGATCCAGTGACATATAAAGCAAATATCTGCAGTTATTTTGTACAGTAATTACTCGAAATCGCAAAACATGAATTAATTAGCTAGATACAAATAAAATTAAATTAAATACTACCAAGCCAGGCATGATGAACATGACACCACTGAAGTCGCCAGGCCAGTGGCCATCATCTGCTTGCAAAGAGGAGAACTCGTCGAGAGCTCGCCTCAACGAAGCCATGGCGATTTCTTCAGTCGCCTGCTTGTCCTCTCCAAGCTTGACAGCCGGTGGAATAATATTATCACGACGTTGGTGCTTGTTTTGCTTTGCAAACTGCATATATGCAACAATAATCAAATGAAATTGTGCCGAATCAAATGAAGTTAACACTGTCCCCAGAGTTTCAAAATATACAAATTTCAGTTTAAATTACTACGAAGTCAGGGGCGGAGACATGAGGAGGCGGTAATTAGGGCTGCAGCACTCTCCTAAGCCTAATACTTCAAAAGGTAGAAGATAAAAAATAAAACTATGTAAAATACATTAGTTAATTTAGTCTTAGGGTTGAGCAAAATTCTTTTTGTGCCTAAGCACAAAGCCATATAAAACCTTTTCTTTTAGAGCAAAGTCATATAAAACCATTGGTATATATATGATTACTACACTAAAAAATATACTTTTAAAGACCGGTGATAACTGATTTATATAGATGGTTAGTGAACCGCATGTGATTTAAGACATGTAGAAATCAATGATTTTGTACATGCGGTTTCCAGTTGCATGTGAAAATGAATTTTCAGTTTTTTTTATGTTTTTAGCAAAAAAACTCAAAAGGAAATATTCCACATTTGAAAAACTACTTTTAAAGACCGGTGATAACTGATTTATATAGGTGGTTAGTGAACCGTATGTGATTTAAGACATGTAGAAATCAACGATTTTGTACATGCGGTTTCCAGTTGCATGTGAAAATGAATTTTCAGTTTTTTTATGTTTTTAGCAAAAAAAACTCAAAAGGAAATATTTCACATTTGAAAAAAACATCACAATTCACACAATTATTCGTGTGAAATATGTGTGCATGCGATATATAGAATTTAATTTGAGACATTTTACTCCATGCGTAGTCTTCTTACCATCAGACAATAAAAGTTATGATTTTTTTATTGAAAGTGTTGTTTCCTTTTTTTTAAAGAGGTGGTTCCTTAATATAAGAACCATATGTAAAAATCACCTTATTCTTTAATTTTAGGAGGTTTCTTAATAGATGGCCTCTAAGAATTATGATTTTTATTGGTGGTTTCTTGAAAAGAACCGTCTAAAATTAGACATATTTTTATATGTAATTTTTTTTATGAACCACCTATATATAAATATATAAATAAGTTTTTCATAGGTGGTCTGTGACCATGAAGCGGCCTAAAACATTTTTACATACGCTCAAAAATTTATGCCACCTATTAAAAAACTATAAAAAAGAGTCTATGGCCTACGAAAACCCTTTTTTATATAGTGTTATACCGACCAAAATATGTACTACCTGCAAACGCACGAGGAGATCGGCTGACTCGCGGCGGCGGAGGCGATGGTCGGTGAACTCGCGGCGCACCCTCTCGACGTCGGCGCGGTCCTCCGGCGTGCCGTGGTCGGGGTCGAACTCCCACACCGCCCGCCCAAGGAAGCCGTTCGTCGACCGCAGCAACGCGCCGTCGCCGTCGCCGCCGCCGCCGCCGGCGGCGGCCACCTTCAGCCTCCACATGATATGTGGTCGCTAGCTAGCTTTACGTATGATCGATCGCAACCACCACATCAGCCAGCCAACCAGGCCAATCAACTCGCCGGAGACGGAGAAGAAGGCCAGCAGGTAGCTAGCTATAGCTTTGTACGAGCGTGTTTGATTGGTGTGTTCCAAATACGGCAAGGCTGGCTTTTAAAGGGAAGGGTGCAGTGCCATGCACGCAATGTGGGCCTCACCATATGCTCTGATTGTTAAGGGCAAGTCTAATAGTATAGCTAAGTATTGACTGATAGCTTATGCTAAAACTATATAACACACACACACATACATACATACATATATATATATATATATATATATATATATATATATATATATATATATATATATATATATATATATATATGAACTATAAGGTTGGTTTTATTTTTTTCTCACTATAAATTTAATTTAATGTAAATGTTTTAAAGGAAGTGTATAATTAACTCTGACATGAGAGCCAACATTTCTCACTTTTCTTTATCTCTCTTACACGTAAGCTTATATTTGATTTATAGCTCATTATTATCTATGCTTTAAGAGCAAGTTTAATAGTAGAGTCCACTGCTTACTGTAAGTACATTGTAGAGCTAACATATATAATAGGTTAATTAGCTACAAGGTTATTTTTATTTATTTCTTTTTTTCTTACTATAAATTTAATGCATATTTTTTGAAACATGTGTTACATGAGAGCCAACAATTTTTATTTTTTTTATCTTTTTCTTTCACATAAGCATATAGTTTGCTTATAACTTACTATTATGCTTGCTCTAAGTGAAATTGTGTTGTCAAAGTTTAAAAGGAAATGCTATTTACCGGATACCCTCCCATCCGTGTACGGAGGTGTATCCCTATTCTTCTTGGCTTCTCAAGCGGTGCAAGCGCGGTCCCCTCCACCAGCCAGCCAGCCAATCAACTCGCCGGAGAGAAGGCCAGCAGGTAGCTAGCTATATAACTTTGTACGAGCGTGCTTGATTGGTATGTTTCAAGTGAAAAAAAAAATTGAAAATATATTTTTTTATCGAATTTACAAGAAAATACTGTTTTGGGAGAGAAGTACAAAAGCTTGATATGTATTGAACTACATCATCTAAAAAATAATAGCATTTGAATCTCTCACATGTTTTAATCTCAACCATCCATTTGTCATATACATTTACAAACCACTAAATATAATTATTGCTATAAAACTTAATATGCATTGAACCATGACATCTAAAAGAATAATAATTATGGAATCTCTTTTATGCTTGATAATAACTATTCAGTTGTCATCATAGACAATTGCAATTTCACATCAATTACTATAGATATTACGAGTACATGGTTTGAAAAAAACTTTGAGTTTTCTTTGAAGTATTTTTAATTCAATGCTATAATGTACGGGGTATCCACTAGTTAATTAAAGTAGCAGCCAGCATATAATCCACTTCAATAATCTAGCGAATGATCTGAGAACAACTGAATTTTCTCAATGCCAATGGTTTGGTTTGCTGTTCAGAACTTAATGTTCAGCACTCAGCGGGTCATGATATTCCGGAATTTTCACAAACTATGTGCTATATGCACGTATTTGTGTCCAAATTGTTGTTCATTTATTCAAAAGCTAGGTATCAGTTAGTAGTTGGTATTTGTAGGCATTTAATTGATTGTAACCCCACGTATCTATTGGTCTTGCAATCATGGACTTTAGTTATTTGCACAGCATACTTCCCCACCAACCTAATCAACTGAGTTTCCTAAACAACGGGACTAACGGGAATGCTAGAGAATAGGTCCCGTTCCCTGTCCCTGCACAGTACTCCCTCTGCCAAACAACCTGCGCCTACACAGCTTCAACGTGGCTGCATCCTGTCTATTCCCCACCGTTGTACGTCTCGAGGGGATGGGCGTTTGATCGAGTGGATTTTTTATAATTTGGTTCTTTAAAAAAAACTTATTTTATAAATAATTCTTAAAAAAATTTATCTCATTAATGATTCTTTTTAGGACGTCAGAGTGACTGACGTCATGGTCCAATTGAACGGTGTCAAGAATACTGACGCTATCCCCCTGCCACCGTGACACACCCGACGCTGACGTGGTCGAAGGAGGGCACCCTCCCCCCCCAAATGTTCCTCTTTTTCTCGCTAGTGTAGAGAAGAGAGGTGCAACTTTTTTTATTTTTAGTTTATCTTTTTAATTTTTTTTCACACATAGGAGCACGCAGGACCCAACCACAGAAAATTTAAGGTCGAATGGACGAAATATGTGGCCCGTAGAATTTTTCAAAGTTCTATCGAAATGGGTCCCGAAGCTTCTCATCTCGAAAACACAATCTTGCAAGTGAAATTTTGAGATTTTGATTTCACTGAACCTGGCAAAGCTGGGGAGCAACAGATGTAACTTTTTCTATAGATATCCGTAGATATATTATATGTCTGATTCCGAATCCGTATAAAAAGATATGGCTATTTTATGAAAGGACACTCAAGTTATGGCTGTTTTGACGGCAGACTCAAAGGCAATCGGATTCCAAGGAAGAAACAGATCTTACACAAACGGAAAGAGATTTGGTGGGTGGCAACGATGGTGGTAAGGGCGACAATAGTGATGATGACGACAAGAACTCAAAACTCCAAATGACGGAACACTAAGACTAGCAACTCGACACAACAATGTAACAGATACCAAGCCCTAACTAAGCAGTACTAGTAAAAAAATGCTTAAAAGTTTATAGGACTATGAAAAACTAATCTATTAATTTTTTTGCCTTTTTTTTGGACTATAAGAAAAACAAAAACAACAAAGAATATGATGGCGCCGTGATGGGGAGGGCAGCGCCAACAGTGCTAACGCCCTCCTACTGCCATGTCAACGTCAGACCGCCGGGTTTGCCACGATGGCAGAGTGATGGCGCCAGTGATGTTGGCACCGTCTCGTTGGACCACGGTGCCAGCCACTCTGACGCCCCAAAAGGATTATTTCTGGGATAAATTTTTTCAAGAGTCTATTTGTAAAATAAGTTTTTGTAAATGACCAAATTATAAAAAAATCAGGTTTGATCAATCTCTGCCCAGGGCACACCGTTGTCAATACGTCACCTATTTCTTCTATTCCAAAAAACTCAACCTATGTGAGGATGGAACACAACTTAAAACAACGAATTTGATTATTTTCTGTCTTTGTCCAGATACGTTGTCATAAGTTGTATCCCATTTTTATCTAGATTAGGTTTTTTTAGATGAAGAGAGTATGTTGGTATCAGATCTGATACTTGCTTGATATCATATTATTTGGACAAAACCCCATGCTATAGCAGCCCCTTTAGCATATAATACTTCTTCTCCATCCCTTGTTAATAAAACAAATCTTTCTCTAATTGTATCCGTCTTCTTATGAATGCTCTCATGTACTCCGTAGTACATAAGAACCCATCATATACATCGATATACTAGACATGAAAGGATTAATAAAAAAACTCTTTACCCCACATATAGAACTGAGTAATGTTGTTTAAGGCGTCATTTATAACGTGTGGAAAGTGGTCTTGCAAGTTGCAACAATCATCTTTGCTACTCTAGTTGGTACCATGTCTACATCTCATGTTCACAGGTCGATAACCTGCCATACTCTCCCTAGTGGGGTCTGCTTAAAGAAAAGGGAAGCTCTCCCTGATCCCAGTTCATACTACAACAATGCAAACACAGTCCTGAGATAATCAAGAACCCCTCCAGATGCAGAGAAATGCTCATGCATTTTACTTTTGTTACAGTGGAACAGCTTTGTTTTGATGCCCACACCTACTGATTTTCTCTGGATTGAACAGCACGGTGATATGATGCTTAAGTTTAGAAAAGATTTTCTGCCTTCAGAAGGAGGGCACAATAACAGCAAGTCTATGTTTAAGTTTCATTCCCTCCCTATGTACTGTTTCGCTACGAAGGTTTTGTGTTTTGAACTTTTTTGAAGCCTCAAAAGCTAATGGATTATGAATTTACGAACCAGTCTTGACAATATATACAACATCAAATTGGATTGCAAGCAATTACATCCGCGATATGCAAAGGAGCTAGAAGATTTTGCTTGATTTTTAGGTATAACTGAGTAATATTTGTATAGGGCGATCAATATATCTGCAGCCAGCAGCCTGTATAAGAGTTTCTTGCCATGTTCTCATGCACGCCTCTCTGAGCGAAGACGACGACAGTACTCTCCAAGAGCCCGGATGGGGAATAAGTTGCGGTAGTTGGGGTAATTGAAGAAGAGGGAGCAATTGAAGCATCCAACGTGTTCCTAACATCAGTACAGGAGCACAAGCAACACATGAGATAGACCTTAAATGTTCAGATACCAACAGTATCTACACAACAAGAAACGCTGAAACACCTTAGAACATCCCCAGGAGTAAAACTAATTAGCCATCTATTAGTTTCTTTTCAAGTTCCCACAATGACAGTTAAAGATGGCATTTGTATGTCATAAAATCCTTTGCACAGAAGGTACTGTATAGCATATCAGTTCCTTACTACAGCCAAAAAAAAAAAAACAATGTCGTCGAAGTCCTGATTTTTATCTAATTTAAACACCATGGTTCATTCCTAAAAACCACTTGATTTGTGCCAGGAAGGTAATAGCCTATATCATTTTCAGTATGCTAATTGAATTGCTAGATCATGGTTCAGTTCTTTTCCGAGCATGTAAACAGAACTGTATTGAGCAGTATAATGTAAAGTTTAGTCTAGTCATATTATGTATTACTTGATGACCATAGTTCACATCAGAGAAGCTGGGTGAATTAAACCCCACTCCTGACATACGATGCATTGTATAACAGGAACTTTTTTTTTCTTGTGTTGTTCAATTCATTCCGTAAAATTACTGCTGAATAAACGAACTCAAGTTTTCCATGAATCGATATAAGACATACCCCCAACAAAACTTAAATGGGGACTTACTTGTTGGGGAAACTCTCCTGTTTCTAACTGCATATTGATTAATTCTTTTGCAGCACAATGCAGTGGGGCTGGATCTCGCTCCATCTTACATCAAAATTAAATAGTTAAAGAGATCATTGATAAACAAGTTATTCCTATCGGAATTAAATTGAAAATACAAAAATCATACCTGTCCAGCGTAAATTAAAGTCAGCATTGCCCAAGCAGTATTTACTGCATGAGCACGATCACCTTTGATGTTTACATAAACCTGTTTGATATTATAAAAAAAATGAAAATCAGTGGGGAAATCTGCAAAAGGTTAACGTTTCCAAGAAGTGCCTTTTAGCAGTGAGTATTAAACAAAACCCCAAAATACGTCAAAATTTATAGAAGTTTGCAGACTTCCCTCATAAAAGATTTCTTTTGAATGGAAGCAGAGTTTGTTGCAAATGAAAATGAATAACTCCAATATACACAACAGATCAAATGAATGTGTTGTGCTTCAAATCCTATGCTGATTCAAGAACAATTGTTTGCTTGGATGGCTTTTTTTGAGGGGTGCGAACAAGCACGCTCGTACAGCCGTACTCAAGCCCCAAACTCAGCAGGGTGCAGACCATTACTAGTGTTGTGAGCATTGGTTCTACAGTTCTACTATACGTTTAGTAAAGGCCAGTTCTAGTTGAATTTAATGTCCTGCTTTAAAAAATTATGCTAATTAACCCACCATTGTTTATTCTACATGCCAATTATCACAAAACTTCCAACAAAACGAACCATATAAGCTTATTCAACCATAAAAATTAAAATGAATGATCTAAAGAGCTAGAGAGAAAAAAAAAACTCACCTTAGTTTCATTAGAAACGTGGCTTTCTCCCCATCCGCCAGTATTGAGCTGTTTTGACAATATAAAGTCGCATGCTTTCCTGATGGAAGAACTATTCTCATATGTTCTTCCAGCAGCAATTAACCCTTGTACTGAAAAGAAGGCCCCATAGGTGAAGCATACACCCCAAGTGCCTAGCCTGCCAAATAACCAAGTTATTGTGTTACAAATTGTTAGAGTAGAAGAGAGAAAAAATATCCACTAGTCAGTAAATGCTCTTGCTACAAACCATGAGCCATCTTCGCCTTGCGTGTTCTCAATAAACATCGATGCATTTCTAACACATTTTTCTATCTCTTTAGTACGGTAACCAGGGCATAGTTCTTTGAACAGCACCAAAGCTTGAAGCACTGAGGAGGTGCATTCTGGATATCTGCTAATTTATAGAACAGCATGAGTTGCAAGGAGTTACTTTATCTACAAAGTTAAAAGGGTGCTACCAGGATTTATCTAATTGCATCACTTACGGATAATCAACCACCATGTTTGGAAAACTCTCACAAGGCTTGAGAATCTAGGTTACAAAAAGAGAGGACATGTCAGGCTGACAGCAATGGCCATAAGAACTTGCAATAGAACTGGTGATTTCTTCAATGTAAATGTACTGCAACATACACGACGTGCTGAATCAAATAGTTATGTTTTATAATTTGAAGTGCATGCATGTTGCTGATGTTATTTCGTCATCATAAATTAGATTGATTGTGTTATGATATAGGCACAATCATGGAGTTTTTTTTTTTGGTGATGTCAGGGTGCTAGTGTGCAGAAACTCACCTCTATCCAAGTAGAAGTTCTTTTACATTCATATGTAGAAATGGTACCATCTTTGTTCTGCAAGGAAAAGCTAATACGTTGACCATATGGATTTCACATCTTAAAACCATGCCAACAAGAACGTTCTGAAGGAATCTCCCCAGACTAATGAGAGCACAATCACCATTTTTAGTTTGATTTTTAACATGGCTACATAAAGTTTGCAACAAGTTGTGTAAGTTCTGAGCTTGGATTTGGATCTCACAGCTGCACTCATACTAATTTCCAGAAAAAGGTTCTAACATATTTAAGCCCATTGTCGCTGTAAGTTTGGTGCAACAGGTTCTTTTATGCTCTCATCGGTTACAACAACTAATAACAGTAGACGAGACCATAGTTCTCGAAGGAGATTACAAGATCATGTTTGATAATTGATAGCTGTATTTAAAATATTGCATACCACAAAAGATAGGAGGCAATCAACAGCATCATACAGCCTTTCTCTTTCAATGGGATCCCCAACCACGTTACCAGATATCTTTGTCAGCAACAATACAGCCTGGAAATGAAATTATGTAAGATTTCTAGGGTAGACAAAATAGAAATTATGCAGAATTGGGAACAGATCAAGGCCAATATTTTTTATATGCATGAGCTTCTTCGATGTGCTGTCACCGATTAGGACTAGATTAATACAACACTAGTTTTATACCTCATTTGTCTACATGAGTAACCAAAAGAAGAACAAATAACATAATGACCTTCAGTGCTTCTGCTGTAGTGTCAGACACAGCCCACCCATTGTCTGCAGAGGAAAGAGTCCATGAACCCTTTGATCTATGGCGATGCCAGTAACTTTGGTCACCAGGATGATTCCTCGTAACCTTCAAGAAAGATTATGCAATTTATGTTGGATCTTATAGTCTTATACAGCAGTTGGTTTCTAAATTTAGATGATTAAAGTACAGATTCTGAACCTGTGAATTTTTCATGAACTCATGGGCTCTCTGAACAGTTGAAGCATACTCATTTACAAGATCAGTAGCACAAAACGCTTGAATTATAAATGCTGTTTCCCAGCTCTGGCAACCATCATATACCTATCATTGAGATAACAATTTATCACAGTTTTTCACATTTTTGCCTGAGATAAAATAGCTTTCTTTCTAAATTCAATAGGCATGGCAATTTTAGAAATTTAGCTTTATATCTATCGTGGGTTGGAGACCTTCTTGGTATATATTTAACATATCTACTGATGTATTCCATAAATATGCGATGAACATCACTGAAAGTACAACTATCCATAGGTATATCCTCGTTTCTCCATTACATTTAATGACAACACTAGATAGTAACAGGAAAATTTTCCTAGATGTAAAGTATTTGTCTAAGTTAGGGTAGTACCGACAGTGGACACATTAACCATGTTAGCCCCACTTCCACATGAAATCTGTCAATTTATGCATGAAAGACAAAAGTTTAATAACCTGCGCCTTCATGCCATCTTCTGAAAGCCACAAGAAATCAGGTACCCTCGCAAGATGCCGCTTGAATGCGTCTGAATTTGGATCTTCCGCCCAGCAGCAGACCATGTTTAGAGCCTGAATATTGTTAAAAATAAGTAATAACAAGACAAATACCACTTCACCCAAACCATTTGAATTCTGATGCCTAGCTCAAATCTGACATATCCTAGCCTCTCCGGAATCAAATTAACACTCAACATCAAACATCTGTAATTAACGATGGCCATCACAAAGGGGGGAAAAGAATCATTCAAGCTTACCTTGTTGACAGAGCAAATGCAGAGGTACTGCGTGTTCTCGTCTTCGTAATGGATGTGCTCCATGAGTGTATCCAAAGCTCTCCCCCTCAGCTTGCTCATCGGCCAGCTGCTCATCACCGGCTCCACCCACTCGTACAGCCAATTCCACACCGCGTTCTGCAGCCGCGTCCGCGGGCAGACCAGATCCTCCTGCCACCACCAAAATCCAGAGCATTACGAACAGTTTAAGGAGAGAGAGAGAGAGAGAGAGGGAGGGTGGTGGAGAACGGCGCCGCCGGAAGGAGGGCGAATCGCCACCGCCGCCGCCGCCGCCGCCACGAATCGCGGCCTCGGGCCTCCCAATTACGTTAGGCCCAATTAGAGGCCCAACAAATTTGGCCCGGCCTAATAGAATCTCTCTCTCTACCTTGGCGCAGGCGCTGCGGGCCTGGGCCCAATCGATGGTGGGGTAGTGGGCCGTGTAGATCTCCTCTCGCAGCGCCAGGATGGTCGGTGTGGTGGGGCCCACGAACTTCTTGCCGTACAGGTAGGCCATCGGCAGGTATACCATGCGGGTCAGGCACCAGAATTTGCCTGCACAAAAGGTTCAGTTCAAATTAAAATTTATTCTTAAAAATAAATTCAATGTTTTTTCATTAGATGACAGACGCGCACACACCACTACACACGCAACATCACACTGACACCTTCACGAATGCGTCCCCTAACACATACTTTAAGAGCGAAAACCAACGATATATTTCTGATCTCATTGAAATCCGGTTGAAAACATATCTACGTATGCGTAATAAATTTAATGAAGTTTTGATCTAACATAGACTCCAGGCGCTGTCACCTACGTATGCTACTATTTGATGTAGGAGTATATATACAGTATGCCTATTTGTATATACCTGGATGAAAGGGAAGGAACTGCGGGGCTAACCATAGCTCAGGGAAGATGGGGTTGTTTCCTCCCCATTCGTACACTCCGAGTATCTGTAGCGAGTTCAAATTAAGTTTGACGAAAATGAATTAAAAAGCTACGTATTTATATTTAGTTAGCAGCATGCACGTACTTATACTTCAAAGTTCAGAGTATCTGTTATATACTCTGTTGATTTTCATAAGAGGTGTTTTCATTTTCGAAAGGTTGATCTTCGTCAATATTAAACTTTGAACATTGTTGGTTATCGTCAGTTGTATTATGAGTATCTATAAAACCAATTATGTGAAATTACTTTAAAATATGAATCTTTTGATACAATTAATTTGTAAATGCTAAATATACCTAACCATTATATTGCTCAAATTTATATAAAGCTAGTTTGACGTTTTGAAATTAAACTGCACCCTACAAAAATCAATAAAAGTAACTGTTTAGCAAGATTTATTAGTGTATTCATGGGATAATAAAGTAGACAGACCGAGAGCCATATCTTTCCCCACTGTGGAACAAAGGTGGCGCCACCATGTGATATGATCCAGGTGCGTCCTCTAGCCAATTGCTCATTGCTTGGAACTTCGCCGAGGAGCCTTAGGGTGATATAGTTTGAACATGTGCCAAACATGGTGCTTGAGCTCAAAATCAATGTGCCCCATCCACCATCCTCGTTCTATACGCATGCACATGTAGAAAGTGAAGTCACAAAATATAGAAAATCCAATGTTTTCTAGTAAATTTTCACAATAGATACTTTGATCAAATTTTCATAAAACTATAAATTTAAGATGGTGTATTACAAAACTATGAATTTTTTAGCATTAAATTTATCATGTGACTACAGATTCAAGATTAATTAAGTATGATACTATCGATTTAATAATAAAATTATCACAAAACTATATGTTTGAGGGATTAAAATCAATAGTCTTGTGATGACAACGTTGTGAAATCTATAATTTTATGATATTTCACTTTAAATCCATAGCTTCATGACAAATTTGATGATCAATATGTAGTTCTGTGATATGTCATTAATTATGTAGTTCTATGATATTCCACCATAGTTTTACAATAATTTGGTTAAAGTTTATGTAGTTTTATAAAATTTACTTGATGTTTCTTCATACTAAGTAACATTCAATTGTTACTTAGAAAAATGTGCTTATATATCTGAACTAGTGCTTTAATTTATGCAAACCACCATATTTTTGTTTTTATGGACGTAATACTTGTGAAAAGTAGAGTAACAGGCGTTCTTCTATACTTAATAAAAAATCTTAAACCATATTGGTATATTATTTAGGGTCAGCCCGTATATAGATTTTTTTGCCTGATGGTTGTAGATATAGCGACATATCTCCCGCCGATGCTCTGGTGATATGATAGTGTCCAGTGATCCAGTGACATATAAAGCAAATATCTGCATTTATTTGTACAGCAAATTAGATCGATCAATTATCACTAGATAGAAATTAACCTCGAAATAGCTAACCACGGATTAATTAATTAGCTAAGAGCAAATACAATTAATTAAATTAATATTACCAAACCAGGCATGATGAACATAACACCACTGAAGTCGCCAGGCCAGTGTCCATCATCTGCTTGCAAAGTGGAGAACTCGTCGAGAGCTCGCCTCAACGAAGCCATGGCGATTTCTTCAGTCACCTGCTCGTTCTCACCAAGCTTGACGGGTGGAATACTATCACGACGTTGATGCTTGTTTTGTTTTGAAAACTGCAACAAAATCAAATGAAACTAACATCATATGAAATGAAACCAACAAAAAATCAAATGAAGCTAACACCGTCACAGTTTCAAATGGGACCAGTAAATTACAGTTTAATTAATTATTAATTATTACAGAGAGATATAAAACCGTTCTTATTTATTACTACTCTCCCCTTTTCTTTAATGTATGATATAGCATTACGTAATTGAATTTTTAAACATATAACTGATCATATAACTGATCATTTGTTTTATCCAAAAATCTTATACAAATACGAAAAAAAAGTCATTCTTAAAGATTTTTAATAATAGACATATATATAGGCAGATAATATAACTTTTTTTTAATAAAATGACCAATCAAACAAATATATGAAGCTAACAATATTATACATTAAAATACATTATAAACGAAGTAAATATAATTGGTCGGGCGACGAGAGGTCTGTAATATATACCTGCATGTGCATGAGGAGATCAGCCGACTCGCGGCGGAGAAGGCGGTGGTCGGTGAACTCGCGGCGCACCCTCTCGATGTCGGCATGGTCCTCCGGCGTGCCGTGGCCGGGGTAGAACTCCCACACCGCTCGCCCGAGGAAACCATTCGTCGACCGCAGCAACGCACCGCCACCATCGGCCACCTTTAGCCTCCACATGGTAGCTACCTAGCTTTACATATACATGGCCACCACCAGGGTTCAAAATTTCGGAACGAATTTTGGAAATTTTGGTTATCGGACCCTTCCGATATAATATTATTTCGACCGAAATTTTTAAATTTTTTTATTATTTTTTGAATTTGGTAATATTTGTTTAAGTTTGTTCAAATTTTGTTAAAAAATTTAAATTTCAGAAAGTTTGCCATATTGGCACCCCCATACAAATACCGAAAATAAAAAATTGAACCCTGACCGCGACCACCACGAGCTGCCAGGCAATCAACGACTCCTCGAAGATGGAGAAGAAAGGCTAGCTAACTAGCTTGAGCATGCATACACGCGCGTGTTGTGTGTTGTGTTTTAGTTGGTTTGCTGGTACTGGCATGGCTGGCTTTTAAAGGGGAGGCCTATGAGCCAAAATGCTGCCGCGTGGGATAAGCTGTGATGATGTACGACTGTCCATTAATTTCATGGAATTCTAATACATAATCCGTCATCTGTAAGTGGCCTCCTATCAGGAAATAGTTGCATTTTTTAAGCGATCTGTTGATTTGACAAAAGATAAGTGTTTTTCTAAAGCTAGCACAGATCAGGTATCGATTTTTTTTAAAAAAATTCAGGTTATCAAATATTTCAGTTGACAGAATTGTACATGATGAAATAAAAAAGTTAACCACTATCACATTTAAAAATTTAGTGAAACGCATTATGAAAACATGTCGCTACCGCTTGTAAAATATTAAATTTTAATGGTTAAAACATGTATTTTTATTTCATCAACATAAAATCATCACGTGATATCTTGTAGATTTTGGGATTCTTGGATTTGGGAAGTTTTTGTTTTTATTTTTTTTCCAAAAATCTATTGTAGTCGGGCATCTTAACTGGTCTGTCTACGAAAATCAATTTTCATAAACGAGCCTCTTAACTCGTTCATCTACGAAAATCGATTTTCGTGTTTGGTTGCGATGTCTGCCTCTAAAAATCCAAATTTTCATAGACATGTTAGGCTTTTACGTGGTTGCTCCACCCGCCGATAAAAAGTATTTTGGCCGACTGTAAAAAAAAAACTTATGTACAATAGTGTGTGTATTTCAATAATTAAACCATGTTTGGTTGCACGCTTCATATAAGGGATTAGAAAACCAAAATCCCAATAAAATAAATATATAATTAAGGATTGATAGTTCTCTACATGACTATCTCTCATTTTATCCTCGTCCCACCAATTAAACTTAGACACAAAACTTAAGTCCTACTATTTTCGGTTGCTTTACTTGACACCACCAATTAAACGTAGGGATAAGGTCAATACAGGCACCGATGGTGATGTGCTTTCAGCCTTTCAGGGGTACTGTAAATAACACAGGCAACTACCGTCATCATGTAGCACCATATTGATCACCAACACACGTCATTTTTAGGTACGAGATGGTTATTGTGCTACAACTAGCTTACTCTCTACTTTCCCATCTAATATAAACCAACCTACAATAACATACAACTATATTCTACCCCAGATAATCATGTTGATTTATTTTAAAACGAAAAAAAAGTATTCCCCTATCTTCAGCCGCTTTCATTTCACATACCATGAATATAATGCATTAGTTGTACCCATCAAGTGTACACCCTTCCAAGTTGAGTGTCAAATGGCCCAAATCAATCAGTACAACAGTACATAAATAAAGCAAATCAATTGAAAGCAGCGCAGTCAGCATGACTGAATTTTTAGTTGATTCAGTTTGCTATCAGAATTGAATTAGTGCTCAGCACTCATCAGCTGATCATGAGATATTCCAGAATTTTCACTATGCGATGCATGCATGCATTTAATTATTTCGTCTGATTCTTACTACTATATAGTTTTTTCTTTTGCATTTATTCAGAAAGCATCAGCTGGCAGTTGGTATTTGTGCACTTAATTAATTGTAAACCCCACATATTTATTGGTCTCGCAATCATGGACTTCCAGTGCTTTTTTTATCATAGATTTTCACAGCTTTATTTCGCTTATTCATATGTTTATTCGAATCGCTTATTAACAAATAAAAAATTATTTACGAGTAAAACTTTTATATATGTGTCCTTAGCGAAAAAACAAATGCTGTAAAATAAGCTACAATGAAAAACCAAAAAATCAAATTCAAAATCAAATTTTAAAATTTAAATTTTGGTTTATAAGGATAAGCATAAGCCAAACATTAAGGCCCACAGTGCTTTTGTGACACTGTCTACACTATTCCTAATAAGGTTAACTATTAGCAAGTATGCCAATTCAATTATTGTAAGATAAAAAAGAGACAGCTCCATCGAGAATGAATAGCCAAAAGGAGATATGATCCACCTTTGTTACATTCACAATAGACAACGTCGGCTGAGCGCGCGCGTCTTCAACAACGTACCGAGAAAGCTTCCGCCTTTAATTTGCTAAGGCGATTTGATTAAATTGCTCATTGCCCCATTTGCTCGATGGTCGGCGCCCGCCCGGCGACAATCGGGGAATCGTAGAGACGTAGCAGAGACGATATGGTAGAGTAGTTGAGCAACGCCGAGACTACTCACGGTCTCACGGAGGCATGCCGGCAGAGAGGTGGTGGCGGGCCTGCACTCTGTCCGTGCGCGCATGGATGTCGCGCGGGCATCAGTCGGACGACGTATATACCAAGAGAACGAACGGAACGGCTCGGTGTGATGCCACGAGCGACACGAATATGTGACCACGGACGAAAACAAAAACAGTCAGTATTTTTTTTAAAATGATCAGCACCAAGACAGTGTGATAATTTATTAAATAAAGTAAAAAAAATTACAGCCTAGTATCCTAGAGAGCAGTAGTTAGGAACGAAAAAACCACCAAACAACACCTACACAAACAAGAAGAAGGTTAGCACTGAACTGACCGTCACTAGATCATCAAGGAAGCTACAGCCGAGACTGTCCAAAACTAAGTCCTAACAGCTGAACATCGAACTCCACCCTAGCAACATCTTTGGGATTGAGAAGAAGAAAGTGAGAGAGAAGAATGGATCCGCTCTTCCCTAAAGCCAGTCAACATGACCAACTTGCATAAGCTAAGACGTTGGCACAAGAGGACAATGCATCTAGAGGAAGTTCGTGCTAGCTGTCAGAGGAAAGTTTTGGCAAGGGACCTCCTAAATGACGTCTCCAGGGATAAGGCAATGGTGACACCGCCGCGCCATGTTTTGGGAAGACAGGATTTTCACCCGACAACCCCACCAAAGGGAAAGAAGCGGCTCGACAATGCCCTTAATAGAGAAGACGACGTCCGAAGTACAATCATTGTCGACCCGGCAAGACCGGGCTAGGTTTATACTTGCCGCCTGTCCCTGACGATCTACAACTAATGCTCCATTGCTTCATCACCGATCATCCTTCGCCAGCGCGTGAACACTGTTGTACCGGTGCCCCCCGCCGGCCAGGCTCCACGTACCTCCATGTGGAATGTGGCACGCATGCCGTCACCAGCCTCCCGCGGCGGTCTTCTTGTTGTCACCGTGGCAGCCTCCCGCACCGTCGGCCGCCCTGGCCTCCCGCACCGTCGCTCGCTCACTGCGTCGGCCTCCCACCACTGCCAGTCGTGCCTCCTTGTCACGTCTAAATGTCCTGAATAAAATTTGATGTTAGGGTGCCCAAGGAAAATTTCCAGCTAATTAACCTGAAACCATTTTATTCTTCAGACTTGCGCCTAAATATTTTAAGTTGTTTAGTTTGAGATTAGTAGTAATGTGACCTCGTCTGCCTGTACTTCTGCAGTATCTGCAATGATAGAGCACTAGCAAGTCAAATCTAGGTGCTAGGGCCCAGTGATACTGTTGTTAAGGAGAAAGTGTTTGAACGATTTTTTTAGCTTAGAAAAGTCTTAATTACACCTTTAAACTATCATGGTCGATCGAATTACACCTCTAAACTCTAATAATAGACATTTTATACCCTTAACTATTTTTATTAGACAAATAACCCTTATGAGCACTATTTTGAACAGTTTTGATTTAAGCTTGTACACGTGACGCTAACGTAATAATCCAGTCAGCAAAAGAAATTAAAAAATCCCTGGACCCATCTATCGTCTCTCTTCCTCAGCCTCAAGCCAATATCTCTTCTAAGGGTGTAATTTGATCGACCGTGGGGTATTTCAAACTTTTTTCTTTTAGCTTTGGGTCAAATTTCTACGTTGAAGTCGTAGTATCAAAATGAGAAATAGTTCTATGGTGTCTTAAATCTTTCTATCTCTAGTATACATAACTTAGTTCAATTTCTTATTAGATATACTGATAAGAATATGTATCTAATTTGTCGTTTCAATACAATATATCAAGTTTTAACTATTGATGGCGTTGGCTGTATTGAAAATCTGAAGTGCAAACTTGTCAACCTCATGGATAAGCTTGGTGAGTGGAATGTTGTCGTTCCAAGAACTTCAAAACAATGGTTAGAATCTTTTTATTGTACTCCATTTGCTTGCCTAATTATAACCATTTATTGTATATGTCATCAGGTGACCATTAACTGTTTCATTTCATAAATCAGCATTGATGCAGTTGGTAATTTGGTATGTTAAAGAGAAGGAAAATGGGTTTTTTGATGTTATTATGGCCGTGAAAGTTGATTGAATCATTTAACATTGAAGTAAACCCATGATACTGGCTATTGTTTAATGTTTTATACTTTTACTCTTCTTTATTCCCTAAACCTTATATATATATATATATATATATATATATAGCTAGAAACCGAACCTGAACTAGAGAATATTTCTTCATGCATCAATCTGACTTTTTTTTTCAAAAAAAAATCTCTCTGAAGAGATCAGAACCTGAACCTGTTGCTGCTACCTCTGAATTTCAGGTTCAATGCTGCAAATCTCGGGAAACCTGAAGATTCTGAAACAGATTGGATTTATCTGGCGCATGTGCGCTCGATTACTTCATAGCGCAGAGTTTCAGAGGGTTACGTGGGCAGTGACGTCATTTTCTCTCCCCAACCTCTTCCCCACCAAACCTTATCTCTCTCTCTCCCCACGAACGCGACGACTTCGAGCTCAACCCACCCCATGGCCGGCGGCGAGCTCCCCGTGGCGGCGGCGGCGGCGGAGGCGGCGGAGAAGGACCTGGTGGAGATCCTCGACGAGGGGTCGGGCCGGCTCGACATCGCGCGGTACGTGGACCACGTCCGCGACCTGGCGGCGGGCGCCATCGCCACGTTCGAGGGCACCACCCGCGACAGCTTCGAGGGGAGGCGCGTGGTGGAGCTCCGGTACGAGGCGTACGGGGCCATGGCGCGGCGCCGGCTCGGGGCAATCCTCCGCGAGGCCCGCGCCGCCCACTCGCTGCGGCGGCTCGCCGTGGCGCACCGCCTCGGGACTGTCCCCGTCGGCGAGGCGAGCGTGTTCGTCGCGGCGTCCGCGGTGCACCGCGCCGACGCGATGGAGGCGTGCCGCTACGTCATCGACGAGGTCAAGGCGTCCGTGCCCATCTGGAAGAAGGAGGTGTACGACGACGGCGAGGTCTGGAAGGAGAATCGCGAGTTCCTCGACCGCACCACCACCGACGGAGCCACCGCGGCGGCGCCGGCGCCGGCGCCGCGGCCGCCGAAAGGCGGCGGTTGCTGCGGCAGCAAGGTGAGAGTCAACGAGAGCTGACGCCAACCGCCGGATCGCGATCGGACGGACGTGAGTTTTTTTTTTTGAAAGAGAAGAGAAGGAACTGCTTGTACTATGTGACTGTGTCACCAGAAATTAAATTCCGCGAGAAAATAATGAAACACGCAATATCGATATGAGTGGATTTTCTCATTGAGCCTGCCTTTATTTTTGTTTTTCCTAACGAAGAAGCAGAGTAGCTGTCGCATTCGCATGGAGTCACAAGATGATCACAAATAGTAGTGGCTATTAATTGCATAGCTTGATAGATTTGACAATTGTTGTGATATCCACATATGACTCGTGTAAACTAGTGACATAATTTTGTGGTATTTCAAGACAAGGCCGCGTGATTGCCCAAGATATTCAGTTGATACTTTGTGCAAGCCATCATTGCTAGGTGAATAACCCTTTTTTTAACACGGGAAAATTACAAAAACCACCTTAGATGTCCCCTTGAGTCTGAGATTCCTCATATAAGACAATTTGTTGTAAATACTCCATTCTAATTCAGATTGGCTAGATATTTCTCCCCAAATACCAGTATTCACATGTTTTATTCATGTTCCATATGTGTTGTATATGGAAGATCGCTACAGATACATCTTTTCAAAGCAATAGGATAACATTAAGCTCATCTTTCTCATATTGAATTTGCCAAAGAAACCAACCACCAAATCGCATGAAGCAAGCGCAATCGCTCATCTTCGACAACCCTGATATCAAGAGTGAAGACTCAATACAACTGTCACCCAACGACGTGCTAGCCGGCAACACTATTACAAAACGATTTTTCCGGGTGGCCAAAACAGATTTTCGCATGCGGGCCTTCGGCCCATCTGCACCCAGATGCCTGCGAAGATCGCCATTTTTTCATGCGGTCACCTAAGTCGACCGCACGCGAAAAAATTTTCGGCAAAAAAAATAAAAATCCCAAAAAGAAAAATATCCCGAAACCCTAGCTTCTCGGTTCTCCCGAAACCCTAGCCACTACCACAGTCGTCGTCGGAGCAGCCCCCACCGCTGTCGTTGTCGTCATAGCCGTCATCGCCGGTCGTCGTCATCAACAGCAAGGATGGCCGGCCGCTCACCGCTGCCGCCCGCGCCGCACGCCGGCCACCGGCCACCCGTAGGGAGAAAGAGAGGGGAGAGAATGTGCGAAATAAGAGAGAGAGGAGTAATATGAGGAGGAGAGGAGATAAGGATGACTTAAAAAATTTGAAGTGCTGAGAGGAAAAAGAGGAGGTAAGACAAACTTCTAGGCGGACCTTTAAAGGGTTCGTCTGTGAAAGTACATTTTTCCATGCAGTCATTTAAAAGGCCAGCCTAAAAAAAGACTTATTTTCGCATACGGTTTTCTAGAGATTTATCATGCGGGTCTTTTAAGGAGCCGTATGCAAAAATAAAGATGATTTTTACAGGCGTGATCAGTTACGGTCCGCCTGTAACCTATTGTAGTGCAAGCCGTCATGAGTAGGGATGTCACAATCGTGTCATCGGGTCTGATCGACATGAGTGATGACCATGGCTTCTCGTCCATTAGTATTCATATGAGCGCATGTGTGGTTTATGAGATTCAAACCAAAGTGAATTAGTAGGGGATTTTTATAACGAATCGACCAGAAGGAGTATCAAACTGAGAGCGACATTTGGAGGTTTTTTTTCTCAATTTCCTCAGTTGACGAATGACGCTCAAAATTGCATGGCTGTATGTATCGTGTGGTGTTCTCGTCCTCGTCGATTAGACTGAACATCAAAGTAGGCAAGAAACTTGTCCAGGACTCGTTGGGCGTCCCTTTGCCCTGTGGCTACAAGTTTTCGCAAGCCTTGGTTGAAGCGCTGAGCCATATCCCATATGAGCATTTGCATCAACAATGCCCATGTTTGTGTATGTCGCCGAGCCATCAACAATGGCCGTTGCTCGCTGCTTTTTCTTGTTTGCTTGCAGTTTAGCTCCTTTCTTTTTTTACACCAGTTTAATTAGCTCGTTGTTAGTGGTAAACTGTAAAGGCTTTTTTTTCGGCCCTCTTTTAACCCTATATAGCTCTCTTACCCCAGCTGCGCTCCAGCTGCAGAGCCACCCCTACTTGTCATCTCCTCAACGGCGACGAGCGGTGGCGGTGAACCTCGCCGGCCTTCCAGCCTCCAACCCCCGCCACGATCACGATGGATCAGTGGTGGAAGACTAGAGGTCGGCGCAGGAGCGTCGCTCGCGCGACGAATGCGTGGGCGGTGGTCGTCGCTGCCGTCGTGATCGTCTTGGCCGCCTTGCTCATCGCCGGTCTCGTCGTCTGGCTCTGGAGGCGCGTGGTGAAGGCCAATGCCACGGCGCCTCCCGCTCCCGCTCCCCCTGCCCCTCGCGTGACGGCGGCGGTGGCGGCAGCCGAGGTCTGAGCTCCGGCGGCGGCGGTGAGCGCGAGCTGGAAGGAGTAGAAGCACTGCAAAGTCGGCAAAACTAGCTGCTTAGCTAGTAGAGTCTATTGTTCATCAGTGTGCTTGTGCTTGCATTGGTATTGTAGAATTAGCTCTGCATTTCTGCAATAATAAGGTGCTTAGCTGATCAAGCTGGCTATGTGTAGAAACTAAAGTAGTTAGTTGCTGATCGGTGGCCCTGATGTTGGGATCGATCGATGGCACCCACCAATCATAAAGCCCTGATTTATCGAGATATCGATGTAGTAGTCTTCGTTTCTAGTTTAATGTTCGGTTGTACCGATGTTAATTCTGAAGCATGTTTGTACTAATATTTTTGAAAAGAATGTTTGTACTAATATGAAGGTGTTTTCAGTGTAGTTGTTGTCCTGAAATCTGAATCTGAGGCCAAGGTGTATTTTCGAAAAAAAGACAATTCGCTTTGGTCACACGCACTTAAGAGGTTATTTTCTTAGAGCTGAACTGAACAGCAGAGATAAAAACTAGCAAACTTTAATTCTCTCTCTATCTTTTCTTGTCCTGCAGAGGCGCGCATGTATGCATGCTGGATCTGTTCAGCTTTTATGATCTAACTAACAACTGTATCTTTTGTTGGGAGATGAATTTTAAATATTTGTTATTTTTGTTACAATTTATAGAAATTGAATTTAAACTTACATATTTGTGAAGTGATATGTTTCATATTAATCTTGATAATTTTTTGATGACTATTTAGGTGATATGTAAGAAACGAGGAGATATTTTCTCGAGGGATGAAAACACTTTCCCCTTTTATGCCATTTTCTGGACTGATGGATGGTGGCCATATTTTCATCTTGTCTTAATATCATAGATAATTGCCTGAATTTCTGTCTTGGGGGAAAAGAAAATTGGTATGGATGTTCAAGGAAAATATCCAGCTAAACTGAAACCATATTTAGTATTGGGCCACTATAACCAAGGCCCAATATCGGCCGTTCACTCTGGGCCACCGAGAGAAGTTTGCTCGTCACGTGTACGGCCCACCTCCGTTTTGGGCCGTGTCCACGGCCCATGCGCGACGGCCGCCGAGACGCTTCCGGAACACTACACGTCGCTGCACACGCGTCAGCAAGCTCGGAGTGAGCTAGCCACTCTACTTATCTCAGCAAGTACACGCTCGCAGTAAATCGAGCTGAATCCAACCCAGGTGATCCAAGTTTTTATCGATCATGGGGCACGGCAAGGAGGTGAAGACGAGGCCGGATCCCAAGGTGGAGATCCAGGTTTGCTGCTTAATTTAATTTCTCCCGATTTGATCGCATTTTGTGTTTCTTTTTACAGTTTAGTTCAAAAGTACTTCAAATCAGTGATGGCGATGTGGGATGCAGGAGAAGGGCGAGATCTTCTTCTTCTACCGGCCCAAGGTTGGCAAGGACGAGGCGCGCGGCCCCGACGACGTGCAGCGGATGTACATCGTCCTCCGCCCCGAGTCCGCCGGCGCCGGCGGCGACCGCGCTGTCGAGGACAAGCAGGCGCCGGACTCCGGCAAGGAGGGCCACAAGAATCAGCACAGCACTGACGGCGGCGAAGGCGGACACGGCAAGGAGGTCGTCTCAGTGACAGAGAGAGCTGCAGATTTTTCAGGTTAATTTGATCGATGCTGGTGTTGTTGCAGAAGGTGAACGTCGAGGAGCAGGCGCTGCTCCGGCTGATGGTGATGGGGAAGAAGAGCCTGCCGGACCCGGCGAGGCGCAGCCGCCCGTACTGGGGATACGTCGAGCTCGTCACCACCGACGTCAACTACATCAAAGATGCGCTCAAGGAAGGTACAAACACGTTCGAATTTTTCTCACGAATTTGTTGTTCCAAATCAAAATTTGAACGAAGATCATGAATCGGTGATTCGGTGTGCACGTATGCTGCGATTGATTTGCAGAGGAGTACAGCACGGCGACGCGCGGGACGCGGCACAGGCCGGCGGCGAGGGCGCTGGGCGAGGGCGTGTACCGCATCCTGAAGCACGACTCCGGACGCCGCGTCCACACCCACCTCGTCTACAAGCTCGAGCTCCCCTCGCCGGCGCGGCGCCGCGAACACGGCGCCGACGCCGCCGAAGCCGGCGAGCCGCAGGAGGCAATGAACGTGGAGCCGGAGGCGTCCTACCTCATCCAGATCAAGAACCCCGAGCAGCCGCCACCCTCCGGCGGCGGGGGGTTCCGCGGGCTGCCGAGCAAGCGCAGGGCGGCGTTCCCGGCGCACCTGCAGGGGCGGTTCGGGAGCAACCACCGGTACGCGCCGGCCGACCCGCCGGACCTGCTCAACTACGAAGGGTGCGAGTTCCTGCTGATCGCCGCGTCCGACGACGTCGAGGAGGAGCTGGGGCTCGAGCTGGAGACCGAGACGGACGCCGAGTCCGACCTCGAAGGTGATGGCGCCGCCGCCGCCGGGTGCTCCGACCTGTTGAAGATGTTCGGCGAGGTCGCCGACGTGAAGCCGCTGCTGTCCGGGAGCTGGGACTAGAGAACATGCACAAGTGATCATCAGCTTGCTAGATAGTGTCAGTGACAGTGTACACAATATGTAGAACTAGCGTCAGTGTGTCGGTGTGCTTGGTGCAATTAGTAGACAAGTTTAGGATATGTTTAGTTCTAGTTTTTTAGTGCTGTACTAACCTTTTGGGTGTTTTTTGGGTGGCAATCCGAAGCATGAAAGGCCGTAACCATATTTATGTTAAGAACAAGATCAGCAGCAGCCTTGCTGGCTTCTGAATATCTGATTTGGTTTCAAGTTTTATAACCCATTGCTTCTCTGAAATCTGAACTTGTGTGTGTTCTGGACGATGATGTAACCTCCAACCAAGTATATATATCACGGGAGAAAAGTCACTGAGGCACATCAAAAAATTTTAAAGTTTACACTACTGGGCCGGGTACTCCTTGAGAGCAGAAAATCCGAAATGAAACAACCAATTTTATGTTAGCTGGCAAATGTTGCAATATATACAGTGCACGTCACGTGTAAAGGCTTCCTAAATAACCAAAAACGCAAACAAAAAAGGAGAAAGAAAAGAACGAATCAAAAACCAATCTAATGCTTGCGTTTGCTGAATTCTTGTACAGCCACGGAACGGAAGGGAACTCGTTTCAAGATATCTATCAGGCGACGAACTTTGGTAACATCTCTGTCACTCGCAGCTGGTTGCTTCTCTTTCTCATCAGTGAAACTGCAGGACAATGCAAGTAATGTTGTCCGAGGAGCCACGAGAGAGGGCAATTTCTGTCAACTTCATGGCTGCTGATTCAGGTCCATCTTGTGCTTTCAGAACAGAGACAACATCCTTGTTGACAAAAGATGCAAAATGCTAGTAGTAGTTAGTATTGTGCCAAAAGCCCAAAATAGTAGATGCAACCAATCTGTGAGCACCAAGTGTGCGCTTGAGAGAGAACACAGTGGATGGCAATTCTTGGTTGTCATGAAAGCAATAATGTTTTGTTTATGTGGCACTAATATATGTTCAAGAGAAGTTCTTTTTTTGTTCGCATAATCAGCAGTAGTGATTCCATAGATGATACCTCATTTCGCATAACATCCCAAAGGCCGTGAGTTGCAAGAACCAGGAATTCCAAATCTTCATCGACCAACATTTCCTGCATAATTACCGCAAAAACATCACAAAAGATTCATAGGTGATGTTCGACAGGCTTTTGCATGAACAAGTTTTGTGGCACATAAGAAATCTGTGTTGTGAACAACTTTTTAGAAGAGTAGAATCATATGCAATGGAGGAACACAGAGCAGGCGAATTAATTAAATGCTGGATTATATGATTTCTCTCATGGAAGGCATAAATATGTTAAATTTCAAGTAAAATTGAAGTACTGAACCATCAAAATGTCAGGGACAGGGAAACAGGGCATAAATAAAGTTCAATACGATACTTGCATGTCTGCTTCTGCCCTCACATAGCGCTTCAATGCACGGGAAATTTCCAGAAGTCCGTTGACCTTCCATGTACCAGCTGCAGTGACATTATCAAAGTCTTCATTCTTATTCCTGTATCCGATTAAGCTAAAGTGGGCTAACTAGATCAGGAGGATTATCATGGTTCAAGGGGCTTACCATCCAAAACAATAATACCTCCTGCATCCTCAATTCTCTTTTGCTCATCTTTTCTATTTGGTGTGTGATCATGTGATAGCGCAACAGCTAAAAAGCACACAAATAAACAATAAGATTTAAATCTAAAGAATAAACCAGAGAATAAATGTCATTATGCAGTTTCTAGAGTATTTGGCATGTGGTAACTTATCAAAGTGGTATAGGAACAGAACACTGAATAGCAACCATTTATTGTTTCATCAATATGGCAATCTGAAGTGAAGTTTCCCTAACAAAGGAACACAACCAGTAAAATATTACCTTCGCCGGATTTCACAGCAATGGCACGTGAATCACCAACATTAGCTACATACAGGTGGTTGTTAATCAAAACAGCAACCTCAGCTGTTGAACCATCCTCCCTAAAAGGATCAGAAGATAGTGATCCAGGAAATCTGCATCAGTCTTCAAGAATGTTAACAATCTTATAGGAGCAAAATTTGACATCCGTAACGAAAAACCACAAGTATGTAACCTATCTATATAACCTGTACAATTGATCCTCATTTAATATAGTTTTTTTCTTTTTGAACTTAGACTTCACTCTTTTATTAAAACACTGGTTTAGTGAGATCACAAACCACCAGAGCGTTTAGAAATTTTGGAAGAGGACGGACCAGATGGACACCTGCCCCGGATCCCACTTCACTTAATATAGTTAATAGTATTTTGCTTTTCTCTCATTTTCATCGTTAGATCGATCTCTCTCTTCAGTATTAGACATTGGATAGAGAATTTTTTTTATTTTTAGATTTTTTTTAATATTACAGAAATATTATAGCGGCTGACGGAGCGAGAGGCTCCTCACCGGGAGACCGCGCGGGCCCCCCTTTGCCGGTTCGGCTGGGGGCGCTAAGTGAGGTTCTTCGCCCTCGATCTGAGGAACGTTAGCGAGAGAGAAAACGCACAAGACGCGGGCCACGTAGACAGGTTCGGGCCGCTGGAAAGTGTAACACCCTACTCCTGTGTTCTGGTGAATCTGAGGGTCTCCAACAACACAAAGAGAGTTCGGTCTCCAGAGCGTATTTGCCGGAGCCCCCCCTCTTTCCTAGGCCTGGGCCTCCTTTTATCTGGCCAGGGGTCACCACATGGGCCTCTAGCTGCCTAAGAAAGAAAACATTCTTTTTACAATCAGGGCTAGTCTACAGCCGGAAGTGACCTCTGACAGGCACGGTACAGGCCTCCTGCCCCGCTCGCCAGCTCTCCCGGTGGACGCCCGTTTCAACCTTCATTAAACGGCAAGCGACTTCCTTGCCATGCTTGTGCTGAAGTCTGGGATGGATCTGACCGGGACTGACATACCAACTCTAGGAGTTAGCACGCCGGCTCCGGCTAGGGACGAGAGCCAGGAGGCTCTCATCATTCTGACGGGACGGGGCGAGGCGTGCCACAGGCCGCCTGTCGCCACCTAACCCGCGATCTGACCGGTCTGTGACCGGTCACACACCGCGGCCGATCACGGACCGGATAAGCGTGCGCTGCGCCGCACTAAATGCGGCGTGGCGCGCTCGTCTGATCCGCTATAAATGCGGTTAGGTGAGCCCTGCTGTGCTCACCTAACCTACACACGTGGCGCCAAAATCACAGGGGGTCGGGGCGCCCCGGTCCTCAGGGCCAAAACAGGAGCGGCCCGACCCCTCGGGGAGACAGAGGGAGGGGTGGCCACGTCACCCTCGGGCCCGACCCCCCCGGGGGAGTCGGGCCACGTGGGCGACCGCGGCTACTCAAGCCTCTAGTCATGATACCCCCGGTCCTATGTCACCGACAGTAGCCCCCGGCGTTACGCCAGGGCGACCGCCCCCTCAGGGGAAGCGCTCGGGCGTGACGCCACTCCTTAGGCCCGGTGACAGGTGGGACCGGTCCCTACAGGCGGGCAGAAACCCAACGGTCGCGAATCGCGCGCGTCGGCAAGGGAAAACCGACCGATAATAATGAGCGGCCTCTTTAAGACCGCTACATTACTCGAGCAGCGCGCGAATCGGGACGAGCCGGTTCGTTTCGCCTGGGGATATGATGATGGCGCTTTTCGCGGTTGGCGAGCGTAGTTAATGCGCGCACGATCTGCCCCATCTCAACCGCCACGGCCGCACGTTTGCCGCGTGTGCCGCAAACGGGCGAGTGGGGTTAGTGGAGGCGTGGGCTCGAGAAACGAGGGGGCGAGGTAGTGGGCGCGGGAAGCGAGGAGCCGGGCATAGCGTTGGCAAGGGTATAAAGACGCCAAGGAAGGGATTCGTTTCCTTCCTCTCGCCACTCTTCCCCTCGCCTTCGCTACTTGTGCCCTAACTCTTCGTTTCCTGTGCCCTACCCTTGCCGCACGCGCTCTCTCTCAAGCTCCTCCTCCGCCGGCGTCATGGCACGGGGCTCTGCACCGCTCGACGGTAGCGTGCTGCCGCCTTCCCGCATCACGAGTGAGAGGCAGGCCGGGCTGCCGCGCCGATTCATGCCGGAATCTGCCACCGGCCGGGAGGTG
>BDMV01000002.1:22409032-22491825 GCA_008326285.1 Oryza officinalis
TTGCACTTTTGCATGCTTGGATGTCAGGTACTCAGGTCAATAAAGAAATGTAAATTTACCATACCTTGCCACAATATTTTGAGAAGTACTGAAGTACAATCTCCAATTTCCACTTCCATTCCACAAAGATCTGATATAATTTGAGAATAAATAATTAATTTACTACAAAAGGACCAGCTGCAAAGAAGAATTATACAACTGGAGTACTGAGAGGCACTGATCGGCACCCTTGGCTGCATCACCACAGCCATGCATCAGGCTAGTGCAGTCAAGCACTGAAGCTGCTGGCTGTGGCGCAGCTGCAGCAAGGACATCCGATCAAGCCAAAAATGGTGGGCGCAAACAAAAATGAAGTCAATAACTTTAATCTCATTTTCCAAATTTTATTTTTCTCTGGAACTCACAATAGTACAGAGTTTCAGGTACAAGTTTTATGCACGAGACTCAGCTCAAGTCTCTGTCGTTATTAAACACCATTGTTGACCCATGTGTCTGAACTGTTATTAAGAATGCAAGATTACCAGCTACTTATGGTTAAAAAGAATTGAATGTTGTACTAGAGAAAATAGGAGCTGACCAATCAAGCAATGTGCCTGTTCATTGGCAACCATTTTAGTGGCCAAATAAAATACCCTTACTCCTACACCATATGCCTTTTACAGAAATGACTTATGACATGTGCATTTGAGGAAGGCCAGAAATGGTCCGCGACGCAAGTAGGAGCAGGTTTTTTACATTTTACTCCAATGTGACATATTTTCAGCCTATTCCACACCAAGTGTTCGCCACTCACTTTCCTCCTTTTGCCCTCCCTCTCCCTCTCTGTATTTCCATTTTTTATTCCGAGTCGTCAGGAGCTACAAACATCTCAGGGGTCTTCACAGCCCTATCATGAGTGCATCACACAAACAATTAAGGAGTTCCAGGGAAAATAACAACAGCACACCTGCCTTAGTATTGGTCGATGAAATTAACAGCACAAAGGATTTAGTTAGACAGTAAGCTTCTAAAGTTTCATCAAGGCTTCCAATATAGTAGCTCTCTGTTCTTTTTATTTATTGAGTATAAATTATTACCCACCGCAATTATTAAGACACTTGAGGATGTGTAACATGTGGGTGTGGTTCCTAGGCCACATGCCTGAGAGACATGGAGTGGCAAATCCTCAAGTTTAGTAGTGTACCTCTATACAGTAGCAAATTGTCATAACCAATCCCCCTTTATGAACAATTAGCATGTGGCGAGCTACATATACTGAAGTGAAAATTTACAGGTAGCATGCAGGAACTGTGAATAGATTTGCATCAAGCTATTGACGCATGACCAACTGATGCCAGTTGAGAATTACTCAATTACAATAACAAAGAATTGTAGATATTTAGGGGGAAAAGACAGGGACAAATAGATGGAATGGTTTGCAGTTACCAGAAGAAATGGAGATAAGTAGCTTATGTTGTAAGTTAGCTCATCTAAAATAACGTCCAAGATAGGATTCCTACAAAGAGAGAAATGGAATGTCAGATATCAAAGGAACCCTGGCTAAGCAAATTGAAGTCAGAAATCAGAAACATAACCTGCACCCATCAGCTCTTGAAGTCAGACCCATTGTGTCCGCTTCTTTTCTAATCAAGTCAAGGTTCATAACCTAAAAAGGAAAACTTGAAATCGTTAGCACCTGTACTTCATGCAAGCTATGTGTACAAGTAAATACTCACCATAGTGAAAAGTTTCTGAACTGATGCAAGAGCTTTTCTTTCGAATTCAAAAGATACGACAGCTAAGGAAGATTCTAGATCAGGTGCTGATTTAGCAGCACCTTCTTTGGAAGATATGCCATCTTCAACTCCCTGGTTATATTGATTGAGCAGAAGAGATATGCAGTTCTTTACTAAAGATTTGAATGCCACCTTCCGTGATACCTGATGTAATGGATAACAGAATGAATTCCAGCAATACCATAGAGCAACATAAGAAACTTGCATGAGTTCCACACCACTTCAATAAAAAAAATGTTGACATAGAGAAGCAGCACAAGAACTGGCCAATAAATCTAACTAAGATATTCTTTATGGACTCTGGATGTAGATCATACCAGAAGCATCTGTAGAAGAGATTCCCTGAAAATTACCCAGTCTAATGACTCTGTTACAAAACCAGAAGAATAGGTAAGAATATCCATTTTCTATAAACACACATACAAAAAACAGAAGCCAAGTTCATGACTCATGAGTATAACTTACCTTTATATGCAATGTGACGAGGTACAAAATCAGCCTCAAGGGTGCTGACAAGATATTCAAGCAACACCATGTTCTTTATATGCTAATTTACAACAATAGAGAAAAGTCAAACTTCATGTCTTAAACAGCAGCAGGCAACAAAATTACTGAAATGAATGCAATACAGCCACAGAATGCAATAATGGAAATATAGAATAAAAGAAACCAATGTGCAATATCTGAGATATTAATAACAGCTCAATAGGCAATATATGAGATTACTTTCATTAGCATAACAATAGAAATTAAAAATATATATCCTATAGGTCAAAAAGGACTAAACTCAACATGAGTTTAAGCACCTTCATTAAACTATTAGAAAGTTGACCATATTCAGGTATAGAACTCTAATTTAAGCTTGATTTTAATGACTATGGTATGGTCCCATTGTGTAGTCGTCTTTTTAATAGTAAATTAGAACAAATATTATGATGAGTTATAATATGATCACATGCTCCTGGATTTCCAATTGAAATACTTCCATCACTCAAAGAACCAAGGCCTATAGTCAATTACCTCAATTCCATTATTAGCATCGGTGTCATTAGCTGTTTCAACCATATCCTCAATCAGTGATGAAAACCTCTTCAAAAGGGAAAAACAGAATTAGATATCTTCATATGCAGAAAAATCAGAATTCAGAAGTCCAAAAATGTTGATATGTAGGGTCAATAAGTTTGGATATACTTAAATATAGTAACTTAAAACAAAAATAGGCTCAAAAGGCAACTGTAATTCCCAGTTCTTGACAATATAGAGTACCATGTACCACGATAATAAGGAAAACGTCCATAATCCATTAGGGAACTCAAGCAGCCGAGTGGCTAGGGAGAAATCAGTGCTTAGAACTAGATAACCTAGAGGCTTAGAGCCTTAGACCCAAGCAGCACAACAGCAAGGGGAGGGTACAACTGTACAAAAGCAAGTTTGTTTGCTTCCTGAGCAGGTTTGGCTCTTCGACCAACATTGCATAAAGGTAGGAGAAAAAGATTTATGACTCGTGTTTTTATCATGCCTACCAAAGATACTGCCATGTCCTGAGCACTTTGTACCACCAGTGGCTACCACCCTACAGAGGTTGATAGCTACCTGCTCGTCAAGGAGGGACAAGTCGTCGTATTCATCATGGCATTCTGCCAGATGCAGTGAACAAATTAGGCAGGCTTCCAACCAGCCAGCATGGCTCCAGCCTCTAGCGATCCAGCAGGAGTTTTAGCAGCAGATGAGGGCCACAACTATGTGGCCTCTAAGTTAACTTGGTTACAAGGATGCATGACAATAATAACATATGATTATACTTTTTGGACAAAACATGGGTGGGAAGTTTCATCAGCAGAAAAAAAATGCAGAGAGGAATTAGAACTTGATGAGTAAATGGCATATAACATCAACTTACTGAAGAATCGAAGAGGTAGTCTAAGTGCCTGTTGTTTCCCCCAATCTCACCACAACCAACATCGCTGCAAAGGTGAAATGGTGACCATGACTGCAGAGAACAAGAAAATACTTAATGGTAATATGTAAGACATGAAAATTCAATGGAAGCATATACACATGGTACTATGCGCTTCAAAAGAAAATGACTGTTGAAACTATACCATCCTTTTACCTCTTTAACTGCCACTAAAGCTTGGCCAGAACTAGAATCGGTCAAATATGCTCTAGGGTATTGCTGCAAGATAACATAAAAGATTAATGAAGTGAGATGAGATAACAATTAAAAACAATAGTTTCTGGTGATAGTTTATCATAGTATACAATGATTTAAGCAGAGCTCCCCTAAACACCAAGGAAAATTCTTTAGTAAGGCTTCAAAAAGTATTGCAGTATTAAATGGTTTTCACCCCTCAAGAAGATATTAAATAGTGAACCATTGTACATAAACGCCCCTTTAATATAAAATATACCATAGGGATTCCCCTACTGTTTCAAAGTAAAAAACCAAAAAACATGACCATATGCCCTCTATGTCCACATTCTCAGAACTCAAACATACTTCTTCCATTTTTCATGTACTTATCACTGTTGACCTCACTGCATAAATTTTGACAATTGTTTTTCCAGCAATGAATAGTAATTTGTAAACATTTAGAAGTGCACAATACTACTAGCTTACGTTGGTTAACAAATTAATGATAAGACTCTCATTCATCTTAATCAAACAATTTAAAATATATTAGTGGTCAAAACTTAAATAGTAAACTCAATAGTGACAAATAAATAATACATAGGTAGTAAATGATATATACAACCAAAGGGACAAGAGTCCTCACTGCTTGCATAAAAATGCCAGAAATATTGTGAAAGGGATTAGAAACATTTCACCTTCCCCAACTCCATTAAGAGGTGGAAACTTGCCATGGTAAGCTCCAGCGAGCTGCTGTCTTGAAGAATCTGGAAAACGGCATTGTACATTCTCCTTGCAAAAGCAAGGAGGATTCACATGAAAAGGTTTTCATATCATGATGCGGGGTTGTGGATTGATCAAACAACGAGCAAAATGAGCATATTTCTCACGCAAAATTGCATAAAACACAGGAAAAAAAAACTAGTTAATCTGAATAATTACAGCAGAATAAAACAAGTGTTCCTAGTGCAAGGAATGTTAGAAAAGAAACCGTAATAAATTCATGCGTGAATTTAGTAAAAGTGTAAAACAAGTGCATATCTATGCAAACTCCATTTTAATTAAAAGAAGTGCAGAAGATGGTAGGAGTATATATATTAAGAGTTTTTGCCTTAGTTTATAAAACAGATAAGCAAAAACTAAAAAACGTCTAAAGGGTGTGAATAGATAGCCCCGAACATGTACAGTGAAACTTTCAGCACGCGAATCAATTTGTGGAGAAGGAATCACGAGTATCAACATGCCCAAAAGAAACTTTACAGAAAAAGATGAGTCCTTACTAAAGCAAGATTACTACCAGCATGTTCCAGAAAAATTTCACCCCAAGGGCATAGGTTTAAACAGAAGGGGGAGGGATTAGGTCCGTACCACGAAGGGGGCGAGGGGCTGTCGGCGGAAAGGCAGGCGGAGCGCACGGTCTCCAGGAAGGCGCAACCTGCGGGGGAGCACGCGAAAGATCTATTAGCGCCGGAATCACCAGGTTGGGGCGCAAAAGGGAGAGAAACCTAGGAAATTCCGGAGAGATTGGAAACAGGGAAAGGGAAAGGGAAAGGGAGAGGGAGGGGAGGCGGGGTACGGTCGTCGTGGAGGTCGCGGGCGTCCTTGATGCCGGCGGTGTCGAGGATGGCCATCGCGTTCTCCTCGATGCTGCCATCCGCGGCGGCGGCGGCGGGTGGCGGCGCGCGGAGGGTCGCCATTTTTTTCGGGAGGTTTTGAGCGGGTTTTCGGGGGTTAACAACGGGCGAGGCGGGAACAAGAAAGGGCCCGGGCACTGCTGGCTGCTGCGCCTGTTGGGGTGGCTGATAAGGGCGTGTTTGGTTGCCCGCGCCGAGCGTGGCTCGCACCCGTGCATGCAGCGAGCTCACTGTTTGGTTGCCTGAACGGAGGAGCGAGCCAGGATGGGCGAGTGTAAAATGCCTCTGGCCAAGCGGAGGAGGAATGCAGGAAAGGGGCTTCGCTCGTCAGTCAGGCTCGACTCGTGCAGGTGCGGACACGAACGGGTGCAGGCGTGGGACGAGCTGGTGCAGCGACGTGTAGAGGGTTGGCGCATCCCCTCACCGCCTTCTCTCATTTGCTCGACACACGATTCAGTAGGAAGAAGGAAGAGGAAAAAGTCGATATCGTATCTGGACACACGAGGTCGAGGGACGCCGCCGCCTTCATTGTCTTCCTCTTCCCATCCTCATCGTTGGCGGCACCGTCTTCCTCGCCGGCTGCTTCCTTCATTCATGAGCTCCAACGCACCTTCATTCATGAGCTCCAACGCGCAAGATCCAGAAGCAACGAGCTTCAGCTTCTAGATCTCCAACGATGGCGGCGAATGGCGTGGAGTGAGGCGACCGGCCGGTGGCTTCACAACTCTTAAGGGCTGGCGGCCGCCGCCATCACCACCACTTTCCTCGCGATCCTCGTCGCTGCCACCGTCCTTCCCTTCCTTCTAGTTGCCAGACCACCAGATCCAGTGGCTACGAGCTCACGACCACCGGATTTGGCCACCGACGACAGCAAGCGACGAAGAGGTAGAGGGGAATAGGGAGAGTGGTGTGGCTGGAGAGGAAGAAGGGGGTGGCGCAAATGAGGTGGAGGTCACCAGGTCGGCAAGGGGCATAGTAGCGGTGGAGGTCGCCAGGCCGAGGAGCGTAGAGCAGCGATACGGTAGCGGTGGACGTCGCCTCATCAGGGTTTGGCGACATGTTATGTTGACCAGTCCACAAAGATTTTTTTTTCTTTTCCTTTTTATTTTTATTTTTCTTTTTTTTCCTAACCGGTCAACATAACATGTAAAGTTTTGATTGAGCCTTGCTGTGATTGATGTAAGGAATTCATTAATTTTATTTCTCATTTGCCGGCTACATATGGAATAGAATAGATTTTATAAAATTTGTTCGGTTTAATATTATGCATGCTCTTTTTTATCCTGAAATTGCAAGGGGTAATCTCACCACATAAGAAACATAAGGTAACCAAACTCAGCCCACATGCACCTAACCAAACAAAATCTTTGATAAACGGCATTCGTTGTACAACCAACCAAACACTATCTTATACTATCCAGGTAAAATTGATACACTCAACCAAACAAACCCTTTTGCACCTACTCATCCAGGCCGGCTCGCATGGGCCAGGCTAGAGTGATGCGAGCAACCAAACACACTCTTATCATTTACAATTTTATTGTATTTTTAGAACTCAATATGCAATCAATGTTAAATCATTATCTTCACATTATTTAAACATATACATCTATCATTTCTATAATGTATAACATGCATCCATTCACATATCCCGCAGCAAAGCGCGAGGTATCAACTAGTCTACATCTATATATATCAAAGTTGTTCACTCTATCAGGCTTGCGTAGAGGATAAAAGGTGAAATTTTAAGTAATCATGGACAGTTTTGGTACCTGCTTTGAATATTTCTCTAATTGGTATGTACTGACCATCAAGAGGAAATTTAGATCTTCCATTACTCAGTGTAAACAACATGATGGTAATAAAACAGTTTACTCCTAATGGTTCTTGCTTTATTCCATTGAACGTGTCATTGTGTCATTGACTGCTATCAAAAAGGAAAAACAGTGGATGGTTGTTTCAGGAAGTATAGGAGGAGCCTCGTTGGTAGCACATTTGAATCAGTGGCTCATGATGGCTTATAGCAAGGCCGGGGCTGAGACATGAATCAGTTAGTGAGGATCTTTGAAAGAATATATCTTTGATCATTTGGCATATCAATGCATACGAACTATGAAGGATCTGGTCCATCTGCTTTTCTTGTTGCAATGATCTGTACATGGCTCCTTCTTATCTCTTTTTATTTAAGGAATAATGTAGTTTGATCCTATGGACTAATGAGATGGTTTTGGTTGGATGTTTACATCATCAAAACGAACAAAAATAACTAGATGTTGTGATAAATACCAATTGTTCTTTATCTTTAGTGTTCAATTTATGGGTTGCCATGGCCAATATTTACCTTACATTTTGTTTTTTTTTGTTATGGTCTATTTTAGCTATAGTTGCTAAACTTCCCAACCCCAGTCTCCATTGACGACCACCGTTCCTCCTTGCAGCCTGCTCATCACACCCTGGTGCGATCCAACACGCTTGAATGGCGCCAACGTCGACAATGACCGCGTGGACATCGGATTCCCCTCCCCTACATACAGATAGAACCAATTTTTCCTCCTGTTTTTCTCTCTTTGTAACTGCTTTCAACTTGTGTGTAAAATATTTTTATCTGATAAGAAAAACTGAAAAAAAAAACAAGCCTCTAGGTTCAGTTTCAGAAGTGCATGGTACAACTGTTCCATAGGATTGCAAAATGCTTGAATGGCTTTGACTTCCGAAATGCTTGGATGGCTAACTTAAAAGAATCTTACCACAGGACTATCTCTGAGATATTTATTTTATTTTAGTTATTTGTCCAGCTGAGGCTGAAAAACGTTTTTTCTTATTCAGTTTGAACATAATATTTTCTCCTGCAATGTAGAATAAGTTTTTTCCCCTAAGTGCCCTCTATAGCTCTTCCCTTTCGACTAATTGGAGAATCTTTTGTATTTTCTTTAGGGCATAATCAAATCACATGATGTTAGCACTGGAGAGATGATGGCTTTTGGTGATGAGAAAGGGTGCCAACACAAGTGCTGGCTTGATTGTTGAACATGGCCAGTGCCTCCATATGGGAGAGAAATATGGATTTGCCAATTTGGAGACGAGAGAAATGAGAGAGATATTATTGTACCGTTGCAATTTTGCAAAAAGAATATTAGTGTTGTGAATGGGATAAAATAGAAGAAAAAATATGTTTGGTAGCAGGTGTATAGCAATAACTATTTTTTATGGTTTATATATTGCAAACCTGAAATTAACAGATTATGAAGTTATACATTAGGAATCAGATTGTTTCAAAAGATAGCAAAATTGCGATGTTATTTTACTCACCTGGCTATGTAATTAACAATATAAAAACTTTCTCTATCACTGTTTTAAAAAGATATTAAACTTATCTCATTTAATGCTTAATTGCTAAAACATATTTTTTTTCTTATTTAATTTGTATTACTAGATGTTACAGCACGGGCCAATTACTTGTATATGTTTAGTGGAAAAAGAGTACATTTGTACAACCTTAAAAGAAAAAGGTTAGACAAGACCTGGCTTTTTATCAATATATACTAGAATCCTCTTAAGGATTTGAACTCCAGAAATACGTCATCTTACAAATCTCATGATATCTCTTCATCTCTTGTATAACTTGTTGCTCCCATTGCTAGTCCTTGGTGTCCACAGTTTATGATAGATCTAATATTTGGCTTTGCTTGCTCTACTCTAGCTGTGGTGATCATAAATTCAAATAGTGATATCGGAAGTTTTGATTTGATTAGATAGTCCTCTTTAATCTTGCGCGTTGCTTTAAGTTTTTAATCGGCCATTCAAACCCCCACCCCCAGGCCTAACTTGACCTTTCAGGTGGGTTGTTTGGATGTTGATCTTTTTTTAGTGGTTTGTGATTGTAGTACATTGGCTACATTGGATGAGGTTCAAGGGAAAAAGTTATAGCTAAGAAAAAATAATTATTGACCAACTTTATTGAATATATGTTGTATTTTTAGATGATGTACAACAATTGGTAGAGTGGAATGCGTCGAAATGAATAGCAATTATATGTACTTCATATTTAATTTTGAAGTATGTTGGTCGTGATGGATTCATTGGGTCTATGCCTTATCAACGGCCATCGGTGGGAGTTCCTTGGCCCATGTGTTGGTATGGTAACATGCGCAAGTTTGGGATTAGCAAAAATGATAACACTTATCGTCAAAGCTATTAGATGTGCACAAATTACCGCAAACTCCCTGGAGAAAGCCTAAACCACAAGGGGAGAAAGAAAAGCCCAAGAAGACGGTGGAGGTAATTTCAATTGTAATGTGGTTGTTCAATCATTATTTTTTTTCATGGATGCTAATATGTTGTCATATGTGATGGTACCCTAATCCACCTCCGCCTCTGTGTAACTTTGTGGGATGGATAGATATAGGGTATGTTTGGTAGAGCTATAGATTCTATGATTCTGATTCTTCCTGAATTAGATACTGAAGAGAATCGGAATCAGTAGTAACCCTATAGTAACAAGAGATTTTGATGCCATGAAACTAATTTTCCCAATTAAAAACATGTGCATAGCACACTATTGTAATTGTATAGAAACAATTGACGTTCATATTTGCTCCAATTAACATTCATATTGCCATTACATACACAATTCATATTTGCCACACTGACTCTGACAATTTGCATTACTACTATTCAGATTGCCAATACAATGTGATTTTCAAATTGCCAAAGTTGGCCACTGTTCCAATTCAGATTACAAACACAATTCTCCCGATCTTCATTAGGAGGGACATGGAGTCGGTCTGAATTTCTGAAACTAGAACACCTCTGAAACTAAAACATCTCTGAAACACGTAAAAAATCACAGCTTGAATTCCAGGCTGGTGCGGCACGGTGACTGCGAAGGCATCGAATGGGGCCGTGACTACGAAATGCGTCACCAAATACAAAGCCATCAGTTTTTGTACCAAATGCACAACAAAATTATTTTTATCTCGAGCTTGTCATAATCATGGACATTTCACAGCACTAAAATATATTTATGGAGCCACAAATCTTTAGATCTACACAAGTCCACTAACACACAATACATTTGTATTTACTAGCACTACAATCTTGTCACATGTACACAAATCCACAACACAAAATCCATTATATATCCGAAAAAGAATGGAAAGAGGGAAATTATTGGAACAAAGGAAAGGGGATTAGCACCTTTGCTGTTCCTGCCTAGGGAGCTCGAAGAGATGGGGGAGCAGCGGCTGATGGGGGGAGGGGAGCGGCGGCCAGGCCGAAAGGAGACCAGCAGCGTTGTTGCCTACTACCAGAGGCGATCTAGATCCCAGGCGAATAGCGGCGGCGGCGGCATGTCTCTGCAAGGCCGAGGGAGGAGATGGAGACCAGCGGTGTTAGCTGGGAGGGCATGACGGGTGCGGCCGGGAGACGCCGCCGGCGAGGACGGAGCTGGGTGTAGCACGTCGTCTCCTGGCTCTTGCAACCCTACCGATGGGTGCGGATTCGAGCATTCTGTTCGAGTGGCACTGCAGAGGGGGTATACCAAGTGGCAGGCGAGTAGTTTTTGAGAAAAGTTATGGGAAAGTTCATATTTGTTTGGTTTGATTATCAGGAGAAGCTAGCTTTCCACCGATTCATCCTTCCTTCGTAGAAACGGGAATCGATCTTGATTGATTTGCCCTGGAAGCTGAGAAAAAATTGCCCATTTGGCTCAGCTTCAACTGATTCTACCGAGAGTCACACCCAAGTATCCCTACCAAACACGCCTATAGATAGATGTTCATCCCAAAGACATGGAGGATTTGTGTAGGCAGAAGCTTTCATTTATGGAGTATTTTGAATAGCAATATAGGACGCCACTGAGATGGGAGGAAGAGTAGAAGATGAAGGAGGATCAAGAATGTAAAGGAGAAGGAAGAGCACGTGGTTGAATAGGAGATGATGCAGGAGAGGGCATGTCATGCGAAGGAAGCTCACAGAGGCTACGAGAAAAGGCCATGGAAATACCCCCAATACCCTTAGTAGGATGATTATTTTTTTATGGAACAATTATATTAAATTCCCTAAGCGATGTAATGATATTATTTGGAGATGTCTCATGTTGATCTATCCATGCACATGCCATTATTTGTTGACGATGCATGCTTGAACAAATAATTTGTGGAACATATGTCTTGTGCTTGTAATGTGTTTAAAGTTGCCAAAATGTGTTTCATGAGAAATATCTCCTATTATGCAAGATGTGTTTCATGAATTATGACAAATGTCTACCCTGTGACAAATTAAACGAATGCTGATATTTTAAATAATAGTTTAGTAACCAAGCTCGAATGAGTCCTGTGGCAACTTCGTTGCAGCGGCGGAGGGAGATGGGTACATGGGGAACATCTATACCCGCAAAATATTTTGCACGATATTAAATATAAAAGGCAAATTTTGCTACAAGACATCATGACTTCATGATTTTAGCTTCTAGACACGGCAGAAGTCAATCTTTGGGGAGGACACTCTCAAGAAATGGTTATTTGCTGTTGGATACTATGTCCATTAAAATATCCATTTATGATTAAATAAGAGAGAATGGTATGCAAGGTCAAATATGCCCCTGCCCCTACTTTTCATATTCTTCCTCTTCCTCCCTCTTTCTCCTTTCTCTCGGTTGACCTCAACCTAGGGCAATGACCGTGCCAGCATCCAAGAAGCCGACATCCAAGCAACTTGCCAATATTAACCGCAGCTTAGGGCGCTCACCAGGAAGTCCAACAAGAACCCCTCGTCAGGGCCATGCCCGAGACCAAGCCACGCTATGCAAGGGCCTTGGCGATGCTCACCATGGTCAATATTTGAAGGCCAAGGCCATCATGGTGGTCAGGAATAAGGAGAGGGTGGCCTAGTCAGGTGGGAGTTGAAGGTTTCTCGTAAGGTTTCCCCCTCTCTCCAAACTTGTATCAAGCCCTAGATGGAGCTCCCATGTGCTGCCATGGATATCACTATGACCAGCATAGTCAGCACCTCTCTTTTGAGCGAACACATAAACTAAACCCCCACGTCCGGGAACACATGATACTTCCTCGTTCCCATCAATTTCTTCACCAGAGTCACCACTTTCATACTCGATGTCGTCGTGGTGCCAAATTTGGAACTCGCGTTATGATCGACATGGGCATCGCCATAGAAAACCGATGTCACCATCGAGTTTGCAGCACTTGGGAACACATTTTCCTCAAGACGTTCTAGTGAATCCATCACCATATCCTAGCCCCCATCAAATGCCCAAGGCCAGGGGCATATTTTCCCTTTCACACTATTTTTCTCTTCTATTTAATCAAAAAATAATATTTTAATCAATACAGTGTCCCAGTAGCAAATAACCATACTTTGAGAGTGTCTTGCTGTCTTCCCTCAAAGATCGACTTTTGTTGTATCCACGAGTTAAAACCACAATATTGCGAACTTGCGGTGTCCAACAAAATTTGCCAATATAAAAACTTTGACAGTATATAAATATATATGATTTATTCTATAATAAGAAGTATTATCTAATGGAATAAAATATTCAATTATTCTATCAGATCTGAAAATGCATAAATCTATACCATGCAATCTAGTTTGTTAATTGGGGACAATTGTGTTTTTACCCCTACTTTCATATGGAATTGTGATTTTATCCTACTTAAAGGTTTGTGATTTTGCCATCACTTTTTAAACAAGCTTTGCCCCTGGTCACACCATCCTCACATCATTTCCATATTACTAGTTCGTTCCCCATACATTACAATAGGAAAAATATATACAAACTCTATGTAAGCTCAATGTGGTCGTTGGAAGTAAAAGGCATAGGGGCGGAAACGGAGGACACCGCGAGAACAAGAAGGGTGAGGTAAACTCACCCAACACCAATGCGAAGGCTACTGGTAATGAAATTGGTTGACGACGAGCTCTGATTGATGATGAAGTTCAAGCCGACAGCGGGGTGGTGGTCAGGTGGTCTTGGACTTGGAGGAGGCAGTGGCTGAGGTCCTCTTGACGCTTTGGTCCTAGCGATGCGATTAATGCAGCATGGAGGCGCTCCAATCAGCAGCGAGCGATGAACAGAAATATGGAGAGCGGCAACATTAGTTGCTCGATGTGGGTTCATGGGAAAATAGAGTAACATATGTGGTGTCAGATAGTTACCTCTAGCTCTGCCATGAAGTTCCTCCATCAAAAAAAGTGAGATCATTCTTAAAAATCTCAACAACATAACAATATAGAGCTTGATTAAAAATAAGACAGCACATGACTTATCTTACCTAAAAAATCTCAACAATACAAAATAGAGTATCTGTTTGTTAATTCGATAAGCTGTGGTATGATCTATTTGAGCTAAACCATGGCGTTGATTTGTTTGGCTAAGTACAAAACAAATATCTCATCACACAATGAGAAAAACATTTGAACTTATACCTATCCGTCATTTTTTTAATATTTAATATAAATCATTCCATGGGTGTGATCAATTTTGGTAGCTACTGTAGCCACAACCAATTCAGATTGGCTGCTACAGCAGCTACACAACAGCCACAACAATCACAACTGATCACCCCATATGTATTCTGCAACAAAGTACATGATATTATTTAGTTTTTTTTATCATTGTCACTTAGCAAATCGTGCCCTCCAAATACTGGATCTGCTGCTAAATTTATCATGATGAGAATAAATAGATTTTAGCTTGCTACGCTGAGTAGAAGCCAAGCAATAAAAAAAAATTTTGGATGGTTTCTAAACTACTCAAAATAAATTTATTTTAAAAGGCTCTGTTTAGCTGCACGATTGTAGCCGCTGTAATACGGCCATACAACTGCTACACGGTCACAAAGTAGATAGCTACATCACAGCCTAAGTAATACAACCGAACACACCCAAAATTAAAATTATAGTTGATTTCGCCCTCCAAATACTGGATCTGCTGCTAAATTTATCATGATGAGAATAAATAGATTTTAGCTTGCTACGCTGAGTAGAAGCCAAGCAATAAAAAAAAAATTTTGGATGGTTTCTAAACTACTCAAAATAAATTTATTTTAAAAGGCTCTGTTCAGCTGCACGATTGTAGCCGCTGTAATACGGCCATACAACTGCTATACGGTCACAAAGTAGATAGCTACATCACAGCCTAAGTAATACAACCGAACACACCCAAAATTAAAATTATAGTTGATTTCGTTACCTCATCTCCCATTTACTCGATTAAAGATTAGTCCCAAAAGAAAAACAAGTTTTTTTTATTCGAAAAGAAAAACAAGTTATCCACACGCCAGAAGGTACATGAGGCTTCTCGAATGATAATAACATTGAACACCGGGGCCCACCTGCCTCTTGAGTTCACTGGTTTCTCGTGTTGCGTTGCGTAGGTGAGCCCATCTTTTACCGCCCGCTTCCCTTCCCAAACCCTAACCCCCCAAATCTCCCCCACCGCTCCCCGCCGCCATGGCCGCCGCCGACGCCGACGCCGCGGAGGTCGAGCGGCTCTACGAGCTCGGCGAGCGCCTCTCCTCCGCCAAGGACAAGTCCCAGGTGCGCCTCCGCTCCCCCTCCGCCCCCTGCTCCATTCGCTGCTACGGCCCGCCGCCGCCGCCGCCTAGGGTTTTGACGGGGTTTCGTTTTGCTCGGGGGGCGGCCTTCCGCATCGCAGCACGCGGCGGATTACGAGGCGATCATATCGGCCGTGAAGGGGCAGAGCGGGAAGGCGAAGCAGCTCGCGGCGCAGCTCATCCCCCGCTTCTTCCGGAGCTTCCCGGCACTCGCCCCGCGCGCCATGGAGGCCATGTTCGACCTCGTCGACATGGAGGAACTCGCGGTATGCACTCTCCCTTTTCGAGAATCCAGATAATGCTGCTTGTGTACGACCTAGTTTAGCGTTACAGAAATACAGAACGAATCACTTGCATTATTTGCTAATTTAACCATTCGTTTAAAACAAAATTCCTGAATTGCTAGAGCTTTAATATGTTTATGTAGGTTTGGAATTTCAGGTCTTTCCTGTTTAGGCAACTTGCTTGGTCCACTGAGTTTTTGGCAAAATTGTGCCACATTTTCTGCCCCTTGCTTAGGCGCATCATTTTTTTTGTCTGCCAACCAAGCTTTTTTTTTCCTAATATGTGCAACTTGAACAATATGCGTTGAGTGGGATTGCATCTATCATTTATTTGTTCATGTTGAACATCATCATTCCATCAGCAAACTCAGAAAAAGAAGAGACATGGTCACTCTTCCCATCCTTCAATTAGTTCTTCTCTAGCTCTTATTATCTTATCCATGTGTTGTTGCTACTAAGGGCTTGTTTGGTTTGTTGCACAAATCAAATTTTGGCAGTGTTGGGATATGTCTGGTTTGAAGCTGTGCCGTATCTTGGTAGAGATTTTGAGACTGGGAACTTCTGGAAATACCAAATCTTGGTAGGGTAGCAATCATTATGGGTATGTTAACCCGTAACAATTGCTACCCTACCAATAAAGGTATCTGGGTTGAAAGTGGCAACAAGCCAAATAGACCCTACAACCAAAATGCACATTGTGGTAAAATATTATAATAGGTTTTTTTTCTTGATGGAATCTTCTATCTAATTGAAACTATACCTTTATTTTTGAAAGAAACTATTTGGTATGTGGTAACTACAAAAGATGTATCTGGTGCATTTTGTGTTAGGTTCTCATATTGAGAATTGGACTGTTCCTACCAATTTTGATGCCTATTTGCTTTCTGATATTCATATATGGCCTAATGTATTTATGCTGCACAAATGAACGGAGTAATGTAGTCTTTTGTCCCTTAATGGTTGTTTCTCATGCTTGTCCCTGGTTACTTGATACTTCAGATGGTTACTTCAGAGTCTTTTGTCCCTTAATGGTTGTTTCTCATGTGTAAAGGCAAGCAAGAGCTCTTCTTCAGAAATAAACTACATTTGTTAGAATATCATCATTATGTCTTCAGTTTTCTTTAGATCAATATGGATGCATTATGCGTCTCAGGTTCCATTAATTCTGCATGATTAACTCCTCTTTAAATGTTCTTGCAGACTAGAATACAAGCTATTCGTGGTTTTCCACTTCTTGCCAAAGACGCAGAATTTGTCTCAAAAATTGCCGATATCCTTGGACAACTCCTTGCAAGTGGTACAATCATTTTGCTATTTTTAATCTGGATCAAATGGTACATATTTGCATTCTTCTAAGTTCTGCATGTATTTTAGAGGAAAATGTGGAGCGTGATGCTGTTCATAAAGCACTGAAAAGATTTATTAAATTGAAAAGGAATATTCCCAAGAATATTCCTTGGCTGACAGGGAGGCATCTTGGACTTTATTTTGGGAGGCTTGGGTTTTGGACCGGAGATAAAAGGAAGTCGGGTAGGGAGGTAATATAGACTTCAAGAGAGGAGCTTGGGTGTGTAGAGCGATATAAATTAGACTTTGGTGAGGAGGGGGCCTGTTGGATGGGTTTTGGCCCGAAGTTTGGACGAAGGATGTAATATAGACTTTTACAGGAAATTGATTTCTTGGGCTCGGCCCAACAAAGGATGTGGGATGCGATATAGACGTTTTAGTCGGCAGCCCAATGGAGGGAATTGATGTAGACTTCCCACCGATGGGTCTCACCTCTTCTATTTTTCTTTTTCCTTTTCTTTTCTTCTCTCCTTATCTCCTTATCTCTCGAGGCGCGGGTCGGCGGCGGCGCGTCTTGCGTAGCCGGGCGACACGGCCGGGAGGCGGCACACTCGCAGGCCAGCGTGGCTGCACGCGGTGGCGACGACCTGTGGTGGGAGGAGGCCGGGTGCGGCGCACCGGTGGCTCGGCCGAGCGGCGCGTTGAGGCGGCGGCGTAGCATCTTGGCCGACGCGCGCGACCGGGAGGGCTGAGGCGGCGCGGATGGGTGTCGTCAGCTCGGCCTGGGCGATGGCAGGGCTGAGCGTCGACTAGGCACGGCTTCGATCGGCTCAGCCGGGCTCGAGAATGGAGGCCGCAACGACAGTGTTCGGCCCGTTGGAGCGATGGTGGTGGCCATAGCAGTCTGGGGTGGAGGAAAGGCGGCGACAATGGACGAAAGATGGCGGCTTTTATAGCCATCGCGGCCGGCGGATGGCAACGAAGGTGGCTCGACCGAGCAGGGCCGACTGCCCTGTTCGGCTGACGCCATTGGCAAGGTGGCATGGGAGAGCAAGGACAGCGGTCGGTGCAGGATGGCGTGGACGCGGTGCTTGCTTTCGGCGTGGGCTGCCGTTTGTAAGCTCTCTTGGCGTGGTGCAATGGAGCATTGGACAAAGAGCACGATGAGGATGCCATGGAGAAGTAAGGGATGGTAGACGGCGCGGTCGGTGAACAAACTCGCTCCTGTGTCCTCCTCTCCCTCTACAGCTTCCTCTGCCACTGCCTGCTTTTCTCAGCCGAAAACGCGGGACGGTGTCTACTTTTGCAAATTGTCATGGCATGGCAGTGAGTGTGTAGAGGGAATTAAAAGATGGATGCAGGCATAAGACAAGCAGTGGAGTATGCGGGTATAATTTGTTTTGCTTGCTATTGCCTTCTATGTACTTGGAGGAAATGAGTGACTTTTTGCCGCGTTTTGCTCGCTGCACTGTGAAAAAGAATGGCGTGCACGAATGTCTGCCTGCTGTCGTTTTGTCCGAGGGTTGTAAATATTTTTGGACTTGTAAAAGGACTGTGGCTCCGATGTGAATTTTTTGGATAGATGGGAAATTGGGTTGGAGGGGTTTTGGCTTTGGAAAAATAATTTGCAACGAATAAAACGAGTAAAGCTTCAAAGAAAAATGATTTAGAAATGATAGAAACTGAAAGGGTGATTTAGGACGCGATTCGGATTCCAAAATCCGAACACGGGGATTTTATTTGAAAAACAATGATTGAAAGAAAAACTCGGCTTTTGCTGGTTTTGTCTGTGCACGATTAAATTCAACAGGAGAAATGAGTGTTAATTTTGGGTTGTACGTGCACAGAAATATTGGTTTTAATATGTTCGCGTATAGCAAATATTTATTGGACGGTTGAAGTCTTTTTTAGACTCTTTGGATGGAAAGAAGATTATTTGTTGGCTCGGTCAAAAATTCCAAAAGCAAAATTTTAACCATACGAATCTTTTGAAACTTCAAAATTCGAATTATAGGAATTTAATTTTAGGAGAAAATATAAAGGTCAAGATTTTTGGTTCACCAGGAAATAAATCTATTGAGATATTTGGCCCAAAATTCTAAATACACTCAAAGAATCAAATTTTTGAATATAGGATTTTGATAAAATAGATTTTTCGACAGGGCGAAAATCGGGGCGTTACAAGTAGGTGGGATGGTAACGCACGTAAGGGCTGAGAGATGAGAGATCTTGAGTTCGAATCTTATATCCCACACATTTTGTTGACTTGTTATGCATCTTTAGTACCGATTGTTTTAATCGGTATTAAAGATCGAGATCTTTAGTCCCGATTTACTTATCACGGTTGCTATAATCGGTATTAAAGGAGGTTTTCAACCGATGTTAAAAATCGTTTCTTTACTAGTGGATATTACACACAGGTGAGTGAGTTTCCAATAGGAATTTATTAATGCTACAAATGTCGTTGGTCTTCGTCCCTTTGAGTATATGTTAGGAGTGTACTCGTAAGTACATATGTAGTGGTACTTGTGCAAGTGTGTAAATTAAAAAATAAAAAAAAACCACTCATATATATACACTAATTATCGTAGTCTATTTTTTTTTCTCGCCCTAGGCCTCTAAATTTTTAGGACCGACCTTGCATATTTTTCTTTCTTAACGACACAATTTCATACTAAGCTCATCTTTCTCATTTTGAATCTGTCAAAGAAAACAAGTCACTGTTGAACCCCATGAGACAAGCAAAACAAAACACAGCTCATCTTCAAGCAACCTCAATGTCTAAGAGCGAAGACTCGTGATCATCATCGTCCAACGACATGCTAGACACCATGAGCGGGGATTCCTCATGCCTAGCCGACATAAGTGACGACGACGTCTTCATAGTCGTGTCATCCCATGGGGTTTGCGACCACGAGAATGAGCGGGGATTTCACAATCGTATCATCATGCCTGGTCGACATGAGTGATAACCAAGTCTCCATAGTCGTGTCATCAAGTGGGTTTGCAGCCACGAGAATGGACGAATAACGGCAAATTTCTTTTTCATGGGAGGGGGAATCTCAAACCACAATAAATTAGGAGGGGATATTTGCAGCAAATCATTTTATAAGGAAAATATCAAACTCATGATGATATTTGGGGTGGTCTTTACAATTTTATGTGCTTAAGCTTGCTACCTAGTACCCCTACATGGCATGCAACGTACGCGTGGTCCATGCATCCTGTCGCTTTAGCCACTGCTGATGTCCTTCTGTTGCACACCCCAGATCATTGAAACCGAGGTTCATCGGTGCTCTCATCACTTCCTTGCTTTGCTTGCAAGCTGCCAAACCATTCCGAGAAATATCCACCGAAATATCCGGCCCAAATTATTTTTCCCAACAGCTAAGCTAGCCAGGTGTTCGACCAAGGTGGCCCTGAGCATGTACGACTAGGACGCACGAGCTAGCTGCCACTGCCCAGATCTGACCAAATTGACCAATATCAGTTTCACATATGAAAAATAAATATATAAATTTTGCATAAATTGGCGGCTAGTCGAGCTCCGACGCCTGGATCTGACCACAGCCAAGCGAGGACGGTGATCATCGGTGATGGAGCTGGCTGACGGTCATCAGCTCGTTTGGCGCAGACGAGGATGACAGCAGTGGAGGCTCTCAACGGCGGTGTCCTAGCTAGAGGCATAGCAGTTGCCAAACAAGCATCGGCGCTAAGATCTAGGCTGTTGGCTGTAGATAGGTGTAGACGGCGGTGAAGCATCTCCGATGAGCTCATGGCAGTAAAGGCAGGTGCATGTCGCGCTGGACGGCTCCGCGACACTCTAAGAGCGACGGGAAGTTCGACGGTCTACGGAAGACGATGGTGACTCAGCAGAGCAGCTTTGCGGCGCACTAGGGGCATTCAGGAACGCGGCAACGGCGTACAGGGATTTAACGGTGACAGCGGACAATAGACACAACAATTGGCAGCAGATGATGATCGTGATCCGTAGAGACAAAGATAGTACACGACGAGCAGCATGGACAAGTTATGATTCTCCCTTTTCGTCCTCTCGCATTGCGACGAAAAGAATAAGTCATCGATGAAGGTTGAAGCTTAGCGTTCTAGCTTTTTTTTTTCATGTTTTTGTGTATTACTCACTGTGAGGTTTGCAGTCCCAGAACTCGCATATGTTCTGGCTGTATACCCATTGTAGATATAAAGACTGGATTAATGAAAAATTTATTATCAAAAAAAATATATTTTACTGTGCGTCAGCTTGTTAATTTTCCAAAGGACTATTGTATAACCATGTCACAAGGTCCAGCAGTACTTGGCTGTGTTCGTTGGTAGTAGTAAACACGGAAAACGAAGCGATCATTAGTGCGTGATTAATTAAGTATTAGCTAATTTTTTTTTCAAAAATAGATTAATTTGATTTTTTAAGCAACTTTTGTATAGAAACTTTTTGCAAAAAAATACACCGTGTAGTAGTTTGAAAAGCGTGCGCGGGGGCAAAATACTGTAGCGCGACGGGAGTACTGAGGGCCGAACACAGCCTTAGTCTTCTTCGCAACGCTTCCCGATTTCAATATTTCATCATTGAGTACATCGATTGACAAAGCATGCAAATAGTAGTGCATGTTTCATTATTAATTTTTTATTATATATTTACTAATTTAAATCATTAAAGTAGAACTAAATAAAACATTTTTGATAACAAATTGACCAATATCAGTTTCATATATTAAAAATAAATATATTTTTTGCATAAATTGGTGGCCAGTAATGGGTTTTTTAGATTTGACTATATATTTTCTAAATATAGTATTTATTTGTAAAAATTTCATTCTTCCAAATAAATATTGTTTTAAGATATGTACAATTAAATTCCAAAATATTAGTCACTAATATATGAAAACTGAAAAATATTAAGATGTCATATGTAAACATTAGTATACTTGTCATTAAAAATATGAAAATAATGTGTGTGTGTGTGTATATATATATATATAATATTTTATAATAAAAATAGTACTCTCATCAATTACAAATTGCATTACAAATATATGCGTTTGACTTTTTTCAAGTCTTGTAAGACTATAATTTTATATTATATAAATATATAAAATGTAGTAAGTTCAAGAGAATATGAAAGTATTTTTAAGACAAATTTAGCCATATAATTAACTTTTATGTTTCGATACTAACTGTTCTTTTTAGAAAATATAATTAAAATTGTAAAAATTCGATCGAATCTTATCCAAAGCTTATGAGACCATACGGATACAGAGTGACGAAATATGTCCATCGGAGATTCATTAAATGGCCGGTGTCCTAAACAATAATTAAAGAAGAAGAGAGAGCATGTGCTTAAGCTTACCTACGTGGTTTCATGCGATGTACGTGGGGTCCATGCATTCCGTCGCTTTCGCCTCTCGCTGTGCCCAACAAACACTAAGCAGCCACTGCTGATGTCCTTCTGTTGCATTGCACACACCGAATCATTGAAAGCGAGGTTCATCGCTGCTCTTTGCTTGCAAGCGCCAAAGCCATTCCAACGAATATCCACAGAAATATCCGCCCAAATCATTGTTCGCAACAGCTAAAGCTAAGCCAGGTGTTCGTCCTAGGTAGGCGGCCATGCGCGCGTACGACTAGGGGACGCGCCTGCCATGGCCGCGCCCGCAGCCGCCGGCGACCTCCGCTTCCTAGTCCTCCTGGGGTTCTTGGTGGTGGTCGTGATGGGATCCCGCCTCGTACAGCGCGCTGATGGCAGCGGCATTCCGACGACGCTGGACGGGCCGTTCGCGCCGGCGACGCGGGCGTTCGACCGCGCGCTCCGGCAGGGCAGCGAGGACGTGCCGCTCACCGACCCGCGCCTCGCGCCGCGCTCGCGGGCCCCCGCGCCCGAGCAGATCGCGCTCGCCGCGTCCTCCGACGCCACTTCGGTCTGGGTGTCGTGGGTCACCGGCGCGGCGCAGGTGGGATCCCACCTCACCCCGCTCGACCCGTCCACCGTCCACAGCGAGGTCTGGTACGGCGAGAGGCCCTCCCCCACCACCGCCGGCGCCGCCGGCGACGTCTCCGGCCACTACCCGCACGTGGCGAAGGGCAAGGCGGAGGTGTACAGCCAGCTCTACCCGTACCCGGGCCTCCTCAACTACACCTCAGGCGTCATCCACCACGTCCGGCTCCGGGGCCTCAGGCCGGCCACGCGCTACTACTACCGCTGCGGCGACAGCTCCGTTCAAGGCGGCGCCGGGCTCAGCGGCGAGCGCTCCTTCGAGACGCTCCCTTGCTCCTCCGCGTACCCTCGCCGGGTGGCGGTGGTCGGGGACCTGGGGCTCACCGGCAACTCGACGTCCACCGTCGAACACCTCGCCCGCAACGACCCGTCGCTGGTGATCGTGGTCGGCGACATGGCCTACGCCAACCAGTACCGCACCACCGGCGGCAGAGGCGTCCCCTGCTTCTCCTGCTCCTTCCCCGACGCGCCGCTCCGGGAGTCCTACCAGCCGCGATGGGATGGCTGGGAAAGGTTAGCTAGTAATTGAGGAGAACAAGTGATGCCAAAATTCAGTTCCCTTTCTTTGTTTGGGATCTGAATTTGGGGTTTCGAACAAAGCCGTCCAAAATCCACACAAACTAACTTATAATTCTAACAAGATTTTTTTTTGGCAGAGCGGAAGTTGTGTTTTTTACTTTCAAAAAATTGCAAAATACCATCGCAAAAATGCATGAGTTACAAAATACCATTCTACAATAGAAAGCAGATTCTCTGATTTACTTCCTAATGACATGGATCTCTGACACGTGGGTTCGCTGGATAGAGAGTTCACATATCAATCACTAATTTAGTTAGAGGAAAGTAAGTCAGAGTATCTCAATCCTTATACATTGGAATGACATGTTTGTCCTTACCCTACGTGTCAATGACACATACGATTTTTAGCTCTGTAATTTTTTGATCGTATAAACAAAATTAACAAATTAAAAAAAAGATCCTAAATAAATGAATTTAAATTGCTTCGTTTTTCAAGTTAGACTTTTGTAGAATTTTCAAATATGTTTGAATTGTGCAGTTAGTAAACACGCAATTAGAAATCAATATGTACTGACAAATTTCAGACAAGAATTAAAGCGGGTAAATTAACCTTGGACCCTGCTTATCTGAAGTTTAACTGCATTGTTAACATTTGTACGGATTCAGGTTCATGGAGCCTCTCACATCGAGGATCCCAATGATGGTGATCGAAGGGAACCATGAGATCGAGCCACAGGGGCAAGGTGGAGCGGTGACCTTTGCATCCTACTTGGCAAGGTTCGCCGTTCCATCCGAGGAATCTGGCTCTAACACCAAGTTCTACTACTCGTTCGATGCCGGCGGTATCCATTTCATCATGCTCGGTGCCTACGTCGACTACAACCGGACAGGTAATCCATATATCAGCCACTATTTCATCTTGATGGCACTCGATTGAATGATCTGCATTTAAGCATTAATGCTAAGTGCTAAGTGCAGCATATCAATATCATGAATGTATATATCATTCCGAATCGATAATACTCCCTCTGTTTCTTTCTGTACGACATTGGTTAGTTCAATGTCAGATATTTCAGAACGGAGATAAGAAATCCGTGGAAAAAAACAGAGATAGGATCCTTTCTGTTAGTTATTCTGGCCAGTGTAAATATCTGTGGAAGGTATTATGAGTGAACCTCACATTAAAAATAGGATCCAGCAAAAAGCAATACAACATATAGAACCAACAGTTCCCCATGGGTGAGCCTCATCATAATGGTGACAGTTGGATGCATCAGTCTCTGACAGGTGGCCCCAGCCGCACTCTCTCTTCTCTATAAGCAGGCATTATGCCTAGCATCCGATTCTATGTTGAGAACAGCTAAAACAAGTTCTGTAGTGTATAGAATCGATCCTATCTTCTTCTCTTTCCTATAGAATTCCTTATAAATCCATCGTTGCAGAGCTAAGTATTAAGTTGCTTAGTCATGTCAAGCATCTTCATTCATACATACTCTTGTTGATTTGACATTTTGTGCTTACATTGTGCGTACGTAGGAGCTCAGTACTCGTGGTTAGAGAAGGATTTGAGAAAGATTGATCGACGAGTCACACCTTGGGTTGTGGCTGCTTGGCACCCTCCTTGGTATAACAGCTATTCTTCGCACTACCAGGAATTTGAGTGCATGAGGCAAGCAATGGAAGAGCTCTTGTACCAACATGCTGTGGACATTGTCTTCTCAGGGCATGTAAGCACACGCATTTTTTGGAAAGTTTGGTTCAAGCAGCACTACTCTTCCTCATGTAGAGGAAGCTAGAGCTCTTTTTAACAGGGTTTGCAATTTTGTTTTGCATATTTCTACCAGGGTACCAAAATTTTTGAGAATGAAAAAAAAATGAAATTTAAATGAAGTTTGACCAAATTTGAAGTTTTGATCAAATTCACAAAAAAATAGAAATAAATGATTTTTTTTTGAGCGAAACAGTTTCGTGTCGAGGGTCCTGAAATTTTGAAAATTTGAACCATAATTTCAAACCCTGCTAAAGGTACATGCGTACGAGAGGATGAACCGGGTGTTCAACTACACATTGGACCCCTGCGGGCCGGTTTACATTACCATCGGAGATGGAGGGAACATTGAGAAGATTGATATCGATCATGCTGATGATCCTGGGAAGTGTCCCGGTCCTGGTGACAACCACCCTGAAATTGGTGGTGTCTGCCATCTCAACTTCACCTCTGGTCCTGCCAAGGGGAAATTTTGCTGGGAGAAACAGCCGGAGTGGAGCGCGTTCAGGGAGAGCAGTTTCGGCCATGGCATCATAGAGGTTATTCCCAGTCTGTTTCTGACTCCCTTTTTTTTTCTATAATAATATAATAGATAAGGATGTTAACTTTTAACATTATATTTGATCATTCGTTTTTTTAAAAAATATATATATCATTTATTTTGTTGTGACTTTTTTTATTTTTTAAAAAATTAAGTGCAATTAATACTTTAACATATTCATATTGAACTTTTAAATAAGACAAATGGTTAAACATTATTTCAAAAGACAATGACGTCAATGACACTATTTTTACTGTTCCCTTCGTATTAAATTATTCATCGTTTTAGTTTTGACCTAAGCCAATTTCCTATTTTGACCATCAGTTTATATAGTTAACAACATATGTATTATACATTATGAAAATATTTCTCATGGTGAAACTTAGCTGATATGACTTTAAGTTACATGTGTTAATTATATATTGCAATAGGGGAAGTACTCCAATTTCACAGTTGTCACGTGTATGAGTGCAGGTGGTTAATTCTACATATGCATTGTGGACATGGCACCGTAACCAGGATGCATATGGAGAAGACAGCGTGGGGGATCAAATCTACATAGTTCGGCAACCGGACAAATGCTTGCTGCAGACTACCGAGGGCGTCCTCTGACAATAACAACTGGTGATTTTCATTTGATGATGAATAAATAATCATGAATTTAGTTACAATTTCTTGTTGAAGTTTATGCCTCTGATCTACGTCCACGTAAAATATTCTCAATCACTTCTTTTTTTTCTTTTACGTTTTATTGGACAGTCTCAATGATGCCCTTCTCTAGTGAGCAACACTGGCTCCGGTGCACAGAAGGATATTATTAGAAGTGACCATCACCTTTGGAATGCCTCTCTAGTCATATGGATGATCTTGATCAGCACAGTTTTCATAAAGGGAAATCCATGCTCTAATTTCTAGCCTGGATTGGTCAACAAACAAGAGGAACCAAAGCACCAGCCAAGATGTGTATACTGTGTGCTCTTGGATTGCGTGGTGGCCAAAGCTGACAGTCTCTGGTTGGTCGTGTGCAGTAACCATCATTTCTTGTTTGTTATATACTCCTATTACATGAGTTTATGAGATGGTCGTCGGTTTTTAATTACTCAGTTGTTAGTGTTGACCACGAACACACAGTGATGCAACTAACTCTTTTTTCTATCTAAAATAGAATGGTCCAAATAACCAAATGCCTTGAAGTGAGTGTGGTGTATTTGTTTTTGTTGTTTGAAAGAACAGTGTAGAGGTTTCTATTGGAGCATATACTACTACTACAACTACAACTAGAAGTCAACAACTACAACTAGAACCGTGGACTATTATTATATTAATGTAGTCCCTGTGTTATATTATAAGTCATTTTAATTTTTATTGTAGTTAAACTTTTTAAGTTTGGTCAAGTTTATAAATAAATATAACAACATTTTCAACACAAAGAGAACATATTATCAAAATATATTTAATGTAATATTTAGTAAAATTAATTTCATGTTATAGATGTTGCTAAATTTTTTCATAAACATGGTCAAACATAAAATATTTGAATAGAAAAAAAGTCATAGCAACTTATAATATAAACGGAGAGAGCGTTTGGTGAAGGAACTGATGGAGAACAAATCTAGTGGGCAGTGGCTATGAAGGTGGGCCCGTGTGAGCCGGCACCGTGTTCTTACCCGTCTACTCTCTTCTTACGTATAGTAAAATAAACAAACCTAGTATATAATGAGATACATGGTTTGTTCAGTTTTGTAGTAGAAAGTATGTGGCAGCAACTAGTTAAAAGAATGTTGTTAAGGGTGTCACGAGAAAAACATCATTTGCCACCTGTTGTGACAATGGAATTGACAATATCAAGTGCTCCCTTCGGTCCCAGATATTTGACGTTTAGATAAATGATTAGATCAAAGTTTTAGAATTTTAATAATCAATAATTCCTCAAATACATAGTTGGAAAAAAATAAAAGAAATAGTATACTTAGATTTGCCTTGAAAAACTATAATAATATCATAAAGTTAATATATTTATAACCTTATTGTTATATAAAATTGGTGATTTTCAGAGTTTAACAAGTCGTATTCTAAACGTTAAATATTTATGATCGAAGGGATCGATTATTTATATATGTTTATCTAAAACAAACACTACTATAGAAAGTAAGTAAGTGTAATTGATTTCAGCTGAGAACCTCACGTAGGGACCGGATTTTTCAACCAGCATCAGATTTTTCAACCGGCACCAATCATCAGTGCTAATTCTAAAACCGACATCAATGACACCTTCATAAATGTCGGTTCTAATTAATCAGCACCTATAGGGGTGTACCCTTTTTTTATTTTTACGGACGTGAAAAAATCCAAAAAAAATATTTTCTATTTTACTAGGCATCTATACATAGTCCCACTTTATTTCTAACAACTCATAAAATTTCTGCACCATTTTCACATGCATGTGGTTTGAAAGGTTCAAACCCACGACCTCTCTCTCCACCCAAAATCTTCTTAAAGTCTCACCTAAAACACTTGTTGTCTTATAAGAAAATATTATTCTTTTAATACTACCCTCATCTGAAACTTATAATACATATTTAACGCCATAGATAAGCTCAAATGAAAATTTTGTCAACTATAAGTTATAGATATCATCTAGATCTACAACTTTCATATAGATTTTGTCTCCATCCGAGATCGTTTACAAATTTTAAAAAATCACTTATCCAAATAGATTTGAGAACTTATAATACATTTTTGAATATCCAAGCGACCTCAAATTAAAAGGTGATCAACTACAAATTGTAGATCTCGTTGAGCTTTACAAATTTGATATAAAGTTTATTTTCATCCAACTTTATATGAAAAAGTTAAATATAAAACACACATATATGAGTAGCGTCATTATTGGTGTTGGTTTTAATTGTCAAGCGGCACCTATGGGGTGCCAGTTTTTATTGAGAATGTGAAGACCGGATGTGTCATTTTATGATAAAAACTAGTACCTATTACGCGTACTCATAGGTGCTAGTTTATTATAAGAACCGACACCTGTGTAACTTTCATTGGTGCTGCTTTATAACTTTATTATAAGAACGGACACCAACAATTATAGGTACCGGTTATTTATGAACCAACATAAATGAGTGGTCATAGATGTCGGTTTTTTATGTACCGGCAGCTATAATGATGTCTCCTTTTAGGGTTTTTATAGTAGTGAAAATAATTGTTCACATGTCCTATATATCTATAAAGTTTATCTCCGCTAAGTATAGTTAATGTTATTTTTCTCTTCTCTCAATAAGCCCACCTAAGTTGTTTCTAGCCCTTAGATGATTAATCTATGATCCAAATTATCTTCCTCATTTTCTTCTCCTATAAAGTCATATTACCTTAGTTTTGTCTTTGAATGATTAATCTATATTATCTTTCTTCTTTGTCTTCCGTCATTGAGATACATCATCTTAGTTTTGCTTTTGAATGATCAACCTATATAAACCATTGTGTGTTTATAACCTTTTTTCCATGATTGATTGAAGATAAAAAATATACAAAGTATATAAAGTTATGTCATCTAGCTATCTTACATGTTATTCATATTATTATCGTATGGATCTTCTGCAGCAACGCACAGGGTTTTGTCTAGTTAGATATCTCGTGAAACCCAAAAGGCTGCATAGTTGTTAGCTGAAAGAATAACATAATCAGGTTGTGTTTTGACTCAATATTAATCATAGATTGTAAGTACCCAATTTATGCTTGAGGCCATAATTACGATATCACACTGGTCGGAAGTTTTAAAATATATTTGTCGGATAAGTGGGAATAGGTTTCCCCTTACCACGGATGCTCGAGGCATGATAGGCCCCACCGAGCCCTACAAGATCTACATCTTCAAGGTATCAAGAGGAGTATTAAGACCTAAAAGATCTACATCTTCAAGGTGCTGAAGCGGGTACTAACGGATACCGGTGTCTTATCTAAAGCCATGCCCATTATGAACTCCTTCATCGACATCTTCGAGAAGCTCGTCCAAAACAACAATTAAATCTACTTTCGGCAATAGGAGCCAATAGCGGAGCTATGTATGAAGTTGTGGGGTCACTTGATTCCATAGCTTTTTCATAAACACCATTGTAACTCTTGGTTTTTACATATAATTCATTAAAATTTATGAAAATGACCCCACTAAATTTTGAAGCAATGGTATTTGACCACACAGGATAAAATTCTTGGCTCTGCAGGAGCGCGCCCGGGTAGGCAAGGGTGCCATGAGGACACGGCTTGCCCCGAGGACACGGGGTGATTCGAGCACGACAGCCAACTGGAGACGAGTTTTTAATCCCTCGGGGCCCTGAGCTCTAATTATTAGGGCCCCGAGGACGCCCTGGGTGCTTCTTGGAGGGGTTTGCCTCATTAAGGAGAGCTGCTTAGGTCCTATGATTACTTGTAAACCACCACCTTACATTTAATTATAGGGTGGTTCAAACCTGGTGTACAACTCACCCATAACTTAGGTGACGTGGTGGCATATGCAGCCCCTTGCATGCCCACGTCACCCCTGGAGAAAACAAGACGCACGACGTGGCATGTCCTCAACAACCATTGCTCGGGGCCGCCTCTGTTGGCTGCGGTAGCTGACGGATGGGCTCGGGGATAACTGGAGTGAAGACTTTGGAGTCTCTACTCCATTGTCAGTCGGTAGGTGTGGCAGTCACATCTGGCCGGCTGGTTTGGAGGGACAACGACAAGACTAGGCATATCAAGTTTAGAGGAGTGGGCCCCACTCCTGTATGCATGCAACAGCATTATGGACTCCTCTTCACGTATAAAAAAAGATCCATGCCACCAAGAAAAGGCTTCGCACTATCATCTAAGATAGGTTAGCTAAACATCTAGTGAGCAAGGATTTTTTTCCTCCTCACTTAGAACTTTTGACATCTCCTTTGTAATTCACCTTGTCACCCATGATCTACCACACACAAGTAGGATATTACGCATCCATGTGGTCCGAACCTGTATACTTGTCTGTGTGCTTTCCATTCGCATGATTAGAACCCGAGCTCAGAACTTGCATCCCGACCAAACTCACAAAGGGGGAGTGCTTAGCTTCTCCGCTAGAGGAGTTCTGTACTCCGATAATATTGTTTAGTTACTTCGACATATACAACAAAAAGTGGTATATCCCGTGAGAGGGGGTCAGCATATCAATCCTTCTCAAGCCGACGGCTTGCTCGTCATTTGATTGGGCCATGTGGCGTGGATGAACTTATGAAATAAATCCAAGAATAATTCATAAGAAAAAATCCAACGAAAAAAATCCATATTCCAGAAGCTTCTCTCCCATTACAATCTAGAATGAGTAGGAAAAAATAGAAAACGAAAAAAACACAGTCTAGCCATTCCCGCGAGCCGCCATCTCCGCACTCCCGTCGCCATCGGTCACCAGCAAATTAGGGAAGAGATCCGGACTTGCAGAGTTTGGGGGTGAGAGACAATAACAAAATCACATTATACCGAGATCAGATCAAGGCCCTCTTAGGTCGGATCTGGCTATCCACCCACCCCTCCAGCCTTACCTCGTGGGCATGCCTCACCAGTTTCTAAGGTTGGTGAAGAAGATGGAGTCGACGATGACAACAAGCAAGAGAACGCCGTCGCTCCCCGTCCATGGCATTTGTGGAAATTATGGGTACCGGATACCCACTCGATTAGCTTATCTGACTTACCATAGGGGATAGGTTATGTCTCATGATTATGAAAACCGGCTATGACTTGGGTATTACATTACCATTGAGATAAGGTAATGGCTCATAGTCCAAAATTGGTAAGATGGAGGAGTCCGACTTAAAATATGAGTGGATCTCCGACTTGTAAACCCCCCTCCGAGACTATATAAGGAGGGTAGGGGTGTCCCTTGAGGGATAGGTTGATAGACAGAGACACAAGTACACGAGTACACAAATCCACGAAATCAAGAGATCAAGAGATCAATAAACCACTCGACGGATCGAATCCCCGAAACAAGAGTAGGGTATTACCTCTCGTTAGAGAGAGCCTGAACCTGTCTAAATCTTTGTCCCGACTAACCCATCGTGTTTGGCGCTTGACTGCTACCCCTAATTTTTATTACCAAAACCAAGTTTGGACAGCATTGCTCCTCACGTGGCTGCAATCTCATATCATCTAATAGCTAGCACCACCACCTAACTTGGGCGCCTTTGCGAGCAGTTCCTCTCTACCCGAGAGAGCAAGCAAACAGCTATGGCAAGCAGAGAGAGCAAGAGATGGTGGGAACTGGGAACTGGATATGTACTCTACACAATACACAGAGAGAGGCTTGTGCTCTGCACCTGCACCCACGCGAAGAGACAAAGTGGCAGAGCAACTGCAATAGGGATGGAAAAAAAGGCCACGCGGCTAAAACTGCGATGTGCACGCCCCGCGCAGCCACATACCTATCAAAATTTCAATTTCACCCTTTAAAAAGCTATTTACAAAATTACCACTATACACGTCCATGTAAAAGACATTGTTTGCTTCCAAAACCCTGGTGGTTTTCTATTTTGAAGAATAATCCAGCTGTGGAACTACGGGCCTGTTTAGATGCAATACTAAGTTTGTCACACTATTTACCATGGTTTTATGTCACGCTTGACTAAGTTGTGGTTAACGAAAAGTGAACCACACCTTAGCTAGCATAATATGATTGTGTCATACCATTTTAGTTGATAACATGTGGGGTCGTAAAAGATCGGAAGAAATCTTACCACAAGTGTGGCTATGAAAAAAATAAGATTATCTTGATCAAACTTGTCTAAAATAAGGTGTTGTAACCTTTGATGAACTAAGGGCGTGAACAAAATAGCCCTTGCATGCTTTACCCCATGTCTGCTCGCATGGTCGAGTTTGAAACTTGAGAATAACATATGAGGTATAAGTAATAAACTTTATTTGTATGTTTGTACTGGTTTTTATTTTTATGTACTGTTTTGTTTTCAAGAATTTAATTGAAATGAAACTAAATCAACAAAACTAAAAACCATCTTAAAACATTATACATGGGTTATAAATTATTCGGCGTGCCAACTGACACGTCTATTTTCTAGTTAACACTTAAACCCAGTCCTCCTTTGCTTGTGAGGCACTATCGTTTCTGCTGTCTCTTGTCATAGCACTTGTGGCCCTCAATGCTTTTGGTGCCACATCCGCTATCTTTGACAGCTAATGGATCCGATGATCCTAACGTCGGTTTGATTGTTCCCCGCACCAGATTGCTCTCCTCGTCCTGTACGGCAAGCTCAATAAAACTTGTGACAAAGCTAATTGGCCATAAATTTGACAATTTGACCTTTTTAAAAAACTTATTTGAAAAATAATCTGTGTCAATAACTTATTTAAAAAACAAGCCATTGGATCAGCGCCATAGAGATTGATGTTGAGTGTCTAAGCTATAATGTCTCAGCGCCACAAACGTTGATGTTGAGATATTATTCGAGATGGTACAAAATTATCACTTCATCATCAGAACTCAATGTCACTGTCACTGGCGCTAAGCTCTTTACTAGATAAGACAAAAGCTTTACCTAACTACAATACATGTTTGGTGGAATGGTGGAGTTTCTTTTCTCTTTCTCAGGTGGCCTCGGGTTTAAGTCCTGTTTTGTTCATGTTTTAGGTTTTTTTTCTTGGCTGCTACTACTACAACTACATGGCTATTTATAATCTCCTGTCACATGTACATGTTGGTGTTCGGTTTGTTTCATTTCGATTATTTTTTTAAAGAAGTATACTATATATATTATTGTTATATTAAGAGTAAGTTTTACTTTTTTTATTTTCATATTAAAATTGCTCTTTCAAATATTGGTCATTAATTTAACATAAATATTATATAATTTATGTTCTCAAATTTGCCATGTAATATACTTCTATTCATATTTTCTTCAATTTCAAAATAAAGCAAATTACAACCAACCCAAATCATTTTTTAAAAGATTAGGAGAGTAAATAGGCAAGAAAATAACAAAAAAAAAGTAAGCTTCATATTTTGTTCGATTTTGAAATAAAATAAATTTACATCTAATCTAATATATGTTATTTTTAAAAAAAATATGAGAGTAGGTAGGTAAGAAAGGTAAAAAACCGAAAAGAACGTGGGATTGATGGGATTCGAACCAAACCAGGGACTGCTAGGATGAAACAGAAGTACTACTCAAATAAGCACGGTTCACTCTTCAAATAAGTTTTCTAAAAGAGTCAAATTATCAAATTTGCATAGGATCCACAACAAGCATTCCTTTCATTTCCATGTGAATTGTGAATGACACCGTCGATCATTTTCCCCATCGCTATTGTCACGTCCAGAGATTCGCTAACCCGAATTCCAAGCAGAATGTGCATTCAATCCCTGTTCAGGACCGGTCAGGATATACAAATGACAAAGTTGACATACAGATCCACGTCTTACAAACACCATAAAAATATCTTACATAAATACAGCGAAAAAAAGATAAACAAACTACTCTAGATAACTAGACGCTTGCAGCGTGACAGCACCATTCCACGAGCATCCTCAACGGCAACCACAAGCCTACTCCTCTGAATAGCCTCCATCGAAAACGTACTCCAACTCTGGTGTGGGAAAAGATAGGGCAAGACTGAGTACTACCCACTATACTCAACAAGTCATACTGAAAAGGGAAAGAAATGATGAGAGTAAAAGCAAAGGAAGCTGGAGGGGTTTGTTTGTATGAAATACGCATTTAAACACAGTAGTTGAACACGGTAAAGCACTTGAGTTATTTAAGCAAAGTTAAAATCATCACTGCCCAACGCTACACCACGTTGTGACAAGCCCAACCCACCACCTGAACTACACCAGTTCTATTAAGTCAGGTTGTTAAAAGTATGACTAATCACGATGAATCTAGTTGATCGCCCATAACCGCGAATACGGCTATTTGAATAGTTTTACTCTGATCAGAGATGTACAACTGTACCCACAAGACACAGCCCCACGACACGTTACCGTGCATCGACGTACCACCACGGTACACCGGAAAGGAACTGTGACAAGACCCTTCGCACAACCCTCCCTAACCAAACACACCACACCACAGGTTTTGCCCCCACATTTAAACCAAGGCAGGCAGCCCCCTCTCATGCCTAGGTGAATTCGGAAGCTGATCAACGAGTAAACCCCCGTCGACCCAACTCCATCACGTCCACCCTTGCCTGGATGCGTCAGCTAGGAAAAGCCACACTACAAGCCCAGCTGTTGCCCATGCTGGCTTGTGGAAAGTACGGTAATTTTTCCAAGGTTTCCCGTGAATCGGTCCTTAATTGCCATGGGTGCGACTAGCAAAACCATACACCCACGGCCCACCATTTGTCATGTTTTAGTTTAAATAGTACCATGGCGTCACTTAAATAAAAAAATCATTAAAGGGATTATGCTAGGTAATTAGGTGAAAAGACCCCTTTTGGTGTGCTACTTGATCTAAGCAGGGCTAAGCATGTTCTAACCTAGCAACTACTCAAATTATTTCCCAAGCTACCAAAAGAACAAGATATTTGGAACATAAGGCTGAGTATAATAGGTAATTAAGCCCATAAATGACATTATAAAACAATACAATATTTAGAGAAAAATAAGACATTCGCAATTTTAGGTATAATATATTCAAATGATAAGCATGACTTGCCTTACTCTTGCGCTGGATCGACCTCTGCAACGACCTCGAAGTACATAGGAGTGTCGGAATTACCGAAATCTAAACGAAAAACAAAACACACAATCAAACAGGCTATAAGTCTACCGAAACAGAAAACAAAACCATTTTGAATGGATTCTCGGCATTTTTATGAATTTTCTGCAACTTGAATGGACTCGAACGGAGTATGGATGAATTAGTTATGTATTTTAGAAGATTAACTGTGTTTTTACTATAAACAGAAAAATCCTTATTTATTTTATTGCGCAATAATTCCCAGTGCTGATGTTAGCGGAAGAAGGGCGGCGGCGCCGACAGGTGGGCCTCACCTGTCGGTGGCACGGGGCCCCGGTCCATGGTGGACCGAGTCCACGGGACCGGCATGGGTCACGGCCTTGGGCCGGCCCGGGGAAGGGAAGGCGCGCGCGGGCGAGGCCGGGAGAGGTGGGCTGACGGCCCGAAGAAAAGAAAAAAAAAGAGATTTTTCAGGGATTTAATTATTGCGGTGAGGGTTTTTAATTTTTTAAAATTATTTCTAGGGCTCTAAAAATTCTATTAAAAATCCTGTTAATGTATTCTAACATGGAGAACTCAAGAAAAATCCCACTATGCCATTTCCACTAATTTTAATACATTTTTAAATTGGAGTTTTCTCTAGGTTAAATAAATAATTTCTTTTAAACGATTTATTTAATGAATTTAAAGTTAGAAGGAAAAACTTCATGGTGTGACAGCTATTGACCGTAAGGGTGAGTTCTTCCCCTTACTTTCCCAACTCACCTCTCTCTTTTTCCGCGCGCATGCTTTTCAAACTGCTAAACGATGTGTTTTTTTGAAAAAAAGTTTCTATACGAAAGTTGCTTTAAAAAATCATGTTGATCCATTTTTTAAAAAATTTTTAGCAAATACTTAATTAATCATGTGCTAATGAGTCGCTCCGTTTTTCGTGCGGAGAGAATAAATTTCCAACGCACACTGCTGAACACACCCTAAATCTATCAACTCATGGCCCATTCGATCACCAATCTATCATGATTCTCGTCAAAGCCGATGCCATTGCATCATATAATCTTGCACCTAGCATAGATGCTTCATGAATGAGTTAGGATATGTTCGGTAGTTAGTGTTGGGAAAATATTTTCTTCGCACGGAAAACGGAGCGACTCATTAGCACATGATTAATTAAATATTTGCTAATTTTTTTAAAAAAATGGATCAATATGATTTTTTAAAACAATTTTCGTATAAAAGCTTTTTGCTAAAAACACACCGTTTCACAGTTTGAAAAGCGTGCGCGCGAAAAAAAGAGAGGTGAGTTGGGAAAGTTGGGTAAAAACTCACCCTTAATCCCCTCCCGTCTCTTTTCTCCACCTCAATTGAAAATCTGTGGCAACTTTGCCCTATGTACATCACGTATTCACGTGATAGTGATTGATCCCCTTAGCAAATTGTAATTAAGATTGACTCAACCAAATCCTCAATCATTCCAATCGCCATCATCCCAAGAAGCAAGTACAACGAACAAACGGCACTACCAACGCCCACAGTTTGCCTCCGTACACGAAAAAGTCGTACATTACACCCTACAAGCCTTTCCTCCGAAAAGTGGTCCCCACAGTCCCCGTGGCCCACTATGTCATCGACGTAACCCTTGCGCGGGTATGTCACCGCTGAGTAGACACTGGATAACAAACAGCCACGCGGGCCGTGGTCCCCACCTCCCGAGACATTAGGAATTTTTTTTGAGAAAAAAGAAAAAGGAAAAGCTTCGTTTTGTCGCCTAGGGAGAGAACCAAACACCATTTGGGTAAATCTAGCTCACTCCGAAAGATCAAACGCCCCACCCGAAAAAGCTTTCGTAAATCGCGCACCGGAAAGGCGAGAGAGAGGCGGAAGGCTGCAAGCCCTAGCGCCAGGGCGAAGCAACCGGATGTCCGGGGGGCACGCGCGCGCGCGTGCGTGGGTGCATTGTGCGATCCCTTCACGCCGCGGCAAGCCAGAGGCGACCAGGCCGCCGCGCGCGCGTCGCCACCTTCTTCCGGGGCGCCGATCCATGGCGGAACGGCGGTGGTAGAAGGGTTTCGCGAGCGGGGCGGGCGAGCGTGGATCCGGGGGCGGCGGCATGGCGCTCTTCCGCAAGTTCTTCTACCGGAAGCCGCCCGATGGCCTCCTGGAGATCACCGAGCGCGTCTACGGTGCGTTCCCCTGCCTCGATGCCCCGTCTATATGGGATTGTATGCTATTTGATTCGTTTTGGGATGGATACGCCATTTTGGAGTTCTTCTATGCGTGTGGCATTGCGGAATCGGTAAGGTGGTGTGCTTGCATTTGTCATGCAGGATTCCCAATTTTTCATCATTTTTGTGAACTCGTTTAAGGAAATTACAGTTGGGGCAGCAATCCAGTTTATTCGGTAAAAGTTGTAGTTAGTGCAGAGATTTTGGACTGTTCTAGAGGAAATTGTAGTAAAATGGCATAGCTGCTATCTGAGCGTTAAGCTCGTACTGTCCGATGGATGCTATGCCATTCATACTAGTGTTGTATAAATAATTAAATATAACATAAGGTATTTGCTGAATTAAGGGTAGCTTACCAGAGGTCGAACTTCTCATGAGAAGTGATCGTTGTCATTGTTATTTACTGGTTTCCGAGTTACCAAGGGAGGTCTTCCATTTAATCTTGGTCCACTGATGGGAACGCCAATGTTGACTCAAGATTATTTTGAATTAATGCTATTTTTTGTTTCGCAATTTTATTTTTTTTCCTCTGCAGGTTTAAATTTTTTTAGAATTAACTTAGTAAAGGCAGGTTTATATCCATCTTTGTATACTCACTTTGCTTCTGTTTGCTGTACCATTAATTTGTCTCATATGCTATGTTATGCCTAGATCATCTAGATTATGTTTCCTTAACCATTTATTCTTTCTCTAATGATGATAGAAAAATCTACCATTGTGCTTTTCAGACTTTTCAAAAAAAAAATATTTTTTTCATCATTTTTCCTGGTCATTAATAAGATCCATTTATGCCTTTCAAATGTATGTGGAAAAGTAATCTTGTTTTGTTGCTAAAATTCTGCCATCAATGTCTTGTCCTTCTGTAGTATTTGATTCTTGCTTCACTACGGATGTCTTTGATGATGATAAGTACCGAGATTACATTGGGGACATTATCGCACAACTTCAAAGCCACTTTGCTGATGCCTCATTTATGGTGTTCAACTTTCGAGAGGGAGAAAGTCAAAGTTTGCTGGCAAATATCTTATCGAGCTATGATATGGTAGTGATGGATTATCCAAGACAATATGAGGGATGCCCACTTGTTACCATTGAGATGATTCACCATTTCTTGAGGTCAGGGGAGAGCTGGCTGTCTTTGAGCCAGCAGAATGTGTTGATAATGCACTGTGAGCGAGGTGGCTGGGCTGTACTTGCATTCATGTTGGCAGGGCTACTGTTGTATAGAAAACAGTACATTGGTGAACAGAGGACACTGGAGATGATCTACAGGCAAGCACCTCGTGAGCTGATTCAGTTGCTCTCACCACTAAATCCTATGCCCTCTCAGATACGATACTTGCATTATATATCTCGGAGGAATGTGAGCTCAGTGTGGCCACCAGGTGATCGGGCACTTACCTTGGATTGCATAATACTAAGAAATATTCCAGGTTTCAATGGGGAGGGTGGATGTAGACCAATATTCCGTATTTATGGAAAAGACCCTCTACTTGCTACAAGTAACACCCCCAAGGTGCTTTTCTCAACACCAAAGAGGAGCAAATATGTTCGGCTTTACAAGAAGGTTGGTTGTAAACTACTTGAACTACTTTCTGATTTGAGAACTGGTAGATTAATTGGTCAAATTGTGTCTAGTGTTTCCCACACTACCTTTTCTCTTAACTATGTAGAGGAAGAAATATATATATTTGCTGAAAGACATTCTTTCAGTAATTCCTATTATCATCACATCTCATTTCTTTCATGTTACTCAGGTAGACTGCGAATTAATTAAAATCGACATTCACTGCCATATTCAAGGTGATGTTGTCCTTGAATGCATTAGCCTTGATGCGGATCAACAGCGGGAAGAGATGATATTCAGGGTCATGTTCAATACAGCATTTATTAGATCTAACATTCTGATGCTAAATCGTGATGAGATTGACATATTATGGGATGCTAAAGACCGATTCCCAAAAGAATTCAGAGCTGAGGTATGTATTCCTTGTTGAACTAAACACATTCTCTTAAAACTGTGCAGTATATAACAGTTTTTCTTCATCCTCTGGTTGAAGGTTCTTTTTTCAGAAATGGACTCTGTAAATCAGTTAGATTCCATGGAGGTGGCTGGTATAGGAGAGAAGGAGGGCCTCCCAGTCGAAGCATTTGCAAAGGTTCAAGAGATGTTCAGCAATGTTGACTGGTTAGATCCGACAGCAGATGCTGCAGCCCTACTTTTTCAGCAGCTTACTTCATCAGAAAACATTCAGCTGAGAAAGGGTTTGTTGTCTCCAAATAAAAAAGACTTGAATCTTAGCACAATTTCTCCAACCAAGAAACAGTCTGACAATGTTGAAGATAAATCAAGCAACGCTGAACTCTCAACCATCTATGTGAACAAACAAGAAAATAATGACGTTCAGGGGTTGACCCCACAGAAACAGACCACCATTTCTGATGAAAAATCAGGGTCCTCTGTCGTTCATGAGAAGATGATTTCTCTAGTTCATGAGGAGATAACACATGTAGTTGACATCAATACTGGCTGCCCATCTTCACTGGATATGACAGTTCCTTCCACCATGAACTCTAGCAGACCAGTTCTGAAGGACCAAAATGCTAAGCTTGATGATCAGTTTTGTTCACTACAGCGCTCTTCACCCACAATGATTATGTCGCAGCGGTTTCAAGTTTCTAGGTCAAGTTCTGTTCTTTCCAGTAACTCTAGTCCTAGATCACTTTCAGCCTGCCCAAGATTTCACAGTGCACCTTCTGCCCTTGGAATTACGGCTCTGTTGGAAGACCATGCTGCATTTGGAGACACTGAGAATTCTGTCAAAGTTTCAAGTGCCGTGGTCAAAATTCCATCAAAACAGTCATCACAACAGCATCCAATAACAGGTCTAGTTCGATGAATATTCTTTTGTAGTATACCCATATTGTCTTTTACCATCATTCTCATCCGAACTTTCGATAATGTTAATAGTTACTCCTGTTGTAACGAAGTGTACACCATCACCACCACCGCTGCCGCCTCCTCCATTGGCTCCGGTGGTGCCAGTGCCATCTGATGCTATTATGATGTCCCAGGCAAAAGACATGTCTCAACAGGCTCAGAAGCATCCAGGTTCAGCTTACACATGTTAATATATTCTAGTTATGTAGAATTCCCTTTTGTAATTAAAGTTCTTTCCCTGTGGCAGACCTTTCATCATTTCCATCCCTATCTCTTACTCAACAAAAACAATCCACATCGAAATTACGTCAAACTATTCTGCCCACAAATCATCAACTGTCCTCAAGTAACATTACGAAAGAGCCACCACAAATTTCTCCTGCTCCCGCTCCACCTCCATTGCCTACCCCATCAACTTCCAGTTCTAGTAGTTGTCATTGTCTCCCTCCAGATTCCATGCTTTCCACCACAACAGCTTTGTTCAGACCTCCAGCACCGCCGCCACCACCACTTCAATCTCCATCCACTCCTAGGTGCTCTCCTGTTAGAACTCTTGCATCACCTCCACCTCCTCCTGCTCCTACTTCATCGCCTGTTAGAATGTCAGGGCCTCCTCCTCCACCTCCTCCACCTCCTCCACCTGCACCGAACTCTTGTCCCAGTAGACCTGCACCACCTCCACCTCCACCTCCACCACTTGCTTCAACTTCATCTCCTGCCCGACCTGCCGCACCATCGCCATGTCAACTACATGCTTCAACTTCATCTCCTGCACGACCAGTTGCACCACCTCCACCACCTCCACCAACATTATCTACCATTGGATCTTCAGCGCCAACACCACCTCCACTGCCTGGAGCTACTTCTACACCATCCCCACCACCGCCACCACCCCCCTGTAGTTCATCAAATCAACTGTCTGCTCCGCCACCACCTCCTCCAAGTTTCTCAAAGGACAATGGCAGTATTGCGCCTCCGCCAGCACCTCCTGGCGGTAATGCTAAATTGCCTGGTATGAGGGGGCATGGACCTGCACCTCCTTCGGGTCCAATGTCTAGGAGCCTTCAATCTGGTCAGGCTGCATCCAGAAGGTCCAACTTGAAGCCCCTACACTGGGTGAAAGTAACAAGAGCAATGCAGGGAAGTCTCTGGGAGGAGGCACAGAAAACTGATGAAGCTTCAAAGTATTGTACCAACACAACCACACTCATAGATGGTCATGTACATTATGAGTTCTATGTTAATTCATCTTTTCAATGACTTGTGCAGAGCTCCAGTGTTTGACATGTCAGAACTAGAACATCTTTTCTCAGCTGTCCTGCCAAGTTCAGATGGGAAGCGTTCAGATAAGTCAGGAAGTCGTGCATCTGGATCAAAACCAGAAAAGATTCACCTTGTGAGTTTTTCCAAAAGATATAACATATATTGTTGTTCAACAATTCTTCTGTTAATCTGCTAAAATGCTAACCTGCATTCTTTCAATGCATGTTTCATTATCCAATGCATATATAAATATGATTCCTTGTGAGTTGTGACATTCAGAACATGAACATTAATTCTCTTGTTGTCACATATTTTCTTCATGTACTTATTCTCTTTATTTTTTCCTTTCTGGCTTCCATCGAGGCAAACCTTTCATATCTGTGCACAAAAGGCTTTCAGTTGTAATCATATTGGTTATTTGACTGAAGTGTGCATAAATTTTCTAGTGCATTGCCATGCTAGTTCCCAGTATCACTACAAAATCGCTAGTAATTGATAAATTTCCTCATTATAGCAATAGAAATATAGAATACAATACCTCTGTTTTTTCATGTTGTACTTGATATTTTCATAGACTTTCTACGTTAACATGATAGACTTGTTAATGTCTTACCATTCTGTCTCAAAGCAAGTAAATACAAATATAGTCTTTGTGCTTTCTTATGTCTAAATCTCCTGGACTTGCATTCTCATCTGTCTACCATGCCTAAATAAACTTCATTTGATTAGTCATGGTCTTATATTTTTGTTACATTTTGCTACAATTCACTAGTAAGGTTAAGACATGCTCATTCTAATAATTTTTATGATTTATTGTCCTTTGTTCTTAATCGTAAAACCAAACTGCTAGCTGTTTTAGTCAGTAGAATTAATAAAATGTATGCATAGTTCTCAGTTCAGTAATGCTTATGTTGTAGGGAGGGCCTACAGTCTGTATTGTAACAGTTGATTAAACAACAGAGGGCACAGCCATTTATATCTTATTTAGAGCACTGTAAGAATGGTTACTATCCATTTCGAGAGTTACTTGGATTCTGTAACACCCTAATTAGTCAGGTTGTCACAAAGATTGATAAAGGGACATAAAAGACTATTAGCTTACACTGTTTACAAAAGCCATCCCACGCTGATCTACATGTAGCAGCTTAAGCTTTAAGTTAGTAACTTGTGCAATATATTGAGCCTGAGATGCTACCTAGTATTTCACCATTTCATCAGTTCCTCTCTTGAGAAATGATTGTGGCAGATATATGCTAGAGAAGATTTTTGTTTCATTCATGATGGTACTGTAAGTTTTGATGTGTGCCTTGTCAGCTTGTTTTTCTTTGTTCTCCATTGACCTGTAAATTCTTGGTGGTTTTGCATGTCGTACAATCAATTGTAAACAAGTTTATATCAACTTTTTGTCTCATTCTGATTTGTTACTGCCTATATACACAGATTGACCTTCGCCGAGCTAATAATTGCGGAATCATGCTAACAAAAGTCAAAATGCCCTTGCCTGACCTAATGGTAAGCTGATGAACAATAAAATTTAGTATGTTTTATGTAACTATTCTGCTATTATCTGAAGCTACTGATATTGTTGGTCATATGACGAATTTAGATACTTGTGAGAATCTTCTTTACATAATTTGTTATAGGACGCTGAGAAAGTGAAATAGTGATAATACCATTTTTACTTAGAGTCATTGGATGTGACAACTGTGCATCATACGCTAAATGCTTATCCATGTGTAGTAGAAATAATCTGAAGGGAATTAAGATATGTATGTCAACAGTGTTCCTTCTGGTCAGATGGCTACTTTTGCATTTGGATTGCTGTTAATTATATTGATCATTATTTTCTTTTGAGTGCAGAGTGCAATTCTTACTTTGGATGATACTGTCCTAGATGCTGATCAGGTGGAAAACCTTATTAAGTTCACTCCAACTAAAGAGGAAGCAGAACTTCTGAAGGTGATTTGATTACTAGGCTGTAATGTAGTTTTCATTTAACATTCTTTTGATTCATACTATGCTTTCACGTAAGCACTAATGCTCGGTTATGATTACCAGGGTTATAAAGGAGATAAGCAAGTACTTGGAGAATGTGAACAGGTGACCTATATTCTTTCAATTTGCTTTAAAGCTAGTCAATTCCACATATAAAGTGAAAAATGTGATGTATATGCTACCCTCTTTAGTTGGAAGGCATTCCCATAGAACTCCGTATTCCATGAAATCCATAATTGACAATTTGCAGAACACACTTCAGAAAAGTTTTTCCGTTAACTGATTCCGAGATACCATATTCTGCTTTCTGCTGCAGTTCTTCATGGAGCTTATGAAATTACCCCGTGTGGATTCTAAGCTGAGGGTTTTCTTATTTAAGATTCAGTTCCCTTCTCAGGTAAGACAAGTGATTTAGTTATTTTGCTACTAGGAACTGTGATCTTTTGGTTGGCCCTTTTGGTATTTGAAGTTCATTTTTCCCAAACTATTCTTTTTTCAGGTTTCTGACCTTAAGAGGAGCCTGAACATTGTCAACTCTTCCGCGGAAGAGGTGGGGAAATTATTGTTAATTACAAATTTCTTATATATAATAGTTAAGGATTATGCATTTCATAACATTTCTGTGATGTTCACAGATAAGGGGTTCAGCTAAGCTGAAAAGGATTATGCAGACGATTCTTTCACTGGGAAATGCGTTAAACCAAGGAACTGCTAGAGGTAATGAAAATTGTAGAAGTATTAGTTGTCCAAGGGAACATTTGGTGAGCAACCAAGTGCTATTTTTTTTTCATAAAGACTATTTGAAAATCTTGTTAATTATCCTTTGTAATCTGGCATGTTTGCTCATTCTGCATACCTGCTTTGCTTTCTTTACAAGAGGTTTGCCTATACTCTGTACCTAGTTAGGAACTGAGCCTAGCTCAGTTGGTCGAGGGTGTGGATGTACGCCCAGACCACCCAAGTTCATGTCCTAGTTGAGGCGAATTTGGGTGCCTATTTCTTCTTAATTAAAAAAGCCACCTAGTTCCTCCTAGGTTGGTCGAGTTTTTTAGTTGCTCTTAGTTTCCATTTCTACAATGAAGTTCCTTTTTTTCTGCAGGTTCTGCTGTTGGGTTCAGGTTGGATAGCTTACTCAAACTAAGTGACACTCGTGCACGTAACAATAAGATGACTTTAATGCATTATTTATCCAAGGTATCCCTCTGTTTATAACTTTGCATATGTGTATATAGTTTAATTCTATTTAGTCTCTCAGAAAGCCCATGCTCCATTCTCCAATGTCTATATGCCGTATAGATAGGATGACATATCCAACAGAAAGATGAAATACTTTCTTAGTCTAAATTTAAATTGTTGTCATTATCTGATTACTAGACTAGAGCCCGTGTGTTGCAACGGAAAACAAATTGAGTTTCTAGCTTACTAAATCAATTAATAAGCACTTATTTAGTCTAAGTAATACTATGATTTTTCTTATTGAACAAGTAGGTGATTTTGAAATTTGGAGGGAGCCAATAGTGAAATGGGGGAGGACTTATTGAAAGGTGGTGTAATAGTATAGATTGTGGGGCCTAGATGTTAGTGGTAGGGGTGGTGTGGGAATGGCTACCACCACTACTAATATTTTAAGTAGTATAGATGATGACGTGCCGGGAGCCCAAATTCCTGAGCTAGATGGTCCTTTGTTGTATGAACTCTCAATCAATTATATTCTTACCTCTCTTTCAAAATTTTTAAAATATATTCTTACCTTAGCCTTGGATGCCAAGCATGTAAAATTCTTTTCTTCCGTTAAGAACCTTTGAAGTTATTTTTTTCTAATAAAACCAGTGTAAAAGCCACAAATAATAACCAATTTACATGTTTTTGGAAACTTGGATGAGTGGAACTTGTGTTTCTGGTGAGAAATCTGGAGCATATTCACATATTTAATTTGCTTTCGTGATTGTCCTGTTAGGCAGTTATTGCTGTAGTTAATCCAAGTTCCATATCTAGTTTCTTGTGCCTTGATGTACTCTTGGTGGATTCTTGATAAAAAAGAAGACTAAATATTATCCAGAAACCCATTTCACTACGTACTGTTGAACTTGGCATCCTTTATATTCTCAAATGTCCTTTAGATTTCTTTTTGTTTGTGCGTGACTTTAAGATTTAAATATTAGCTTCTTGAGAAGCCTAACCTATAATGATCCTGATTTCAAAGGGGAGCTAAGCCCCCTCCAAGTAGATCCTTTGTGTCATTCTGATAAAGACCTTTGTAACTTGGTAATTATATTTGTTTCTTTTGATTATGTGTGATAAAGTCTGAATTATAGTTGATATGCTTGAACTGTACAGTGCTTACTTTAAGTTATGATTTACAGGTGCTTTCTGAGAAACTCCCAGAACTTCTTGATTTTCCTAAAGATCTTGCTAGCTTGGAGTTGGCAGCAAAGGTATTAGATTCAAGCAGTGTTTAATGATTTGTTTACTTTGTATGTTGATCATCAATCATTGATTGATTGAGTTCGAAGTGAATTAATTTGATGCAGATACAATTGAAGTCGTTAGCAGAGGAAATGCAGGCCATAAACAAAGGACTCGAAAAAGTTGAGCAAGAACTAACTACATCAGAAAATGATGGCCCTGTGTCAGAGATATTTCGCAAGGTAACTACAAGTGTTATAATTTTCGGTGCATTCTTAGTAACTAACTTCAACTGGTTCATCTAGGTACCAGCGTTCTGTTTAACATTTAAATGAGTACCATTACCAATATACTAAACCAACTGTCTTGTTTAACAGACACTGAAGGATTTTCTAAGTGGTGCTGAAGCTGAAGTTAGATCCTTGACCTCACTATATTCTAATGTGGTATGTTTATCTCTTTGATTAAATTTCATGCCTGAACTGTAGCGCCTGTTTTATGTTTGGTAGCTTCTTATCCACACTCCAACTACTATTTTTAATGCATACCACAACATTGTATGATCAGAATTTACAATGTCGTTCTACAAGGGGCTAGTGACTAATTCTAATCCTTGTCTTTACAGGAGGCAAATGATATTTTTTTTTGCATCTGGTCATCTCTTTGGATTTTTCTTTTGTTTATTACATGTATCTTATATATCTGCAGGGAAGAAATGCAGATGCACTAGCACTTTATTTTGGAGAAGACCCAGCACGTTGTCCATTTGAGCAAGGTGAAACTTGCATTATATTTCTATTTTCTCCAGCTGTTTAGAAACTAATTTCAGTTCAGTTATGACTTTAGGAGAACATACTGACATTATTTTTTTTCCAAATTATATCTTTGTTCACAAATGTTTGCTAGTGGTCATTACACTCCAAAACTTTGTGAGATTGTTCGCACGTTCCCATGATGAGAACTGCAAACAATTGGATCTAGAAAAGAAGAAAGCACAGAAGGAAGCAGAAGCAGAGAAAACCAAGAAGGAGCCAGAAAAGGCACAGAAGGAAGCAGAAGCAAAGAAAACTAAGGAACCAGGGAATGACAAAGCTAAGCACAACAATTCAATCAAAGAGTTGGATATCTCACTCCAATCACCAGCGCAAACTGCCAGTGCCAAATGATATAACTTCTCTTGACAGATGAGACAAACAACACTAGCTTTTCCAATAAAGGATAAAACCTGTTCATGGTGCCTGCTCCTATCAGTCACCCTCTCTAGATGATGTTAGCTGGATATGTTGCGCTGGATGATGGATTGAAGTGAACCAGCTGTAGCAAGAAAGTCACAAAGTGAATGGGTAAGCATCCTAAACTTATGCAGTTTTTTAAACATTTTCTCTTGAATAAATTGGTCAACACAAATCAGTGTTAAGCAAGTTATATTTGTGCTTCTCTTTGACTTAAGCCTTTAACATTTTCTGGCAGCTCTTTCATCTTTCTGTCCTCTGCAGTTATTCATCTAACAGAGCGATTGATACTGAAGAAATGTTCCTAAGAGACAAGCTGTACAGTTCTAACAAAATAATAGAAATGATCAGAAGCATATTTACAATTTTGTTTATTTGTTCCAATCATATGTAGGTAATGTTCGTTCTAACAGAAGAATAAAATTTATCAGTAGAATGGTGTTTAGGGGGACTAGCCTTGTAAGTTTTGTTGTAAAAGAAAAAAAATATGGCTTCTTGTATTGTATTTCTTGTCTTGTCCCCGATTCTATCTGAAATGTTGCTTGCCCTAGAAGTGCTTGGTAATGCTGAAACCCAACGCTGTATGGAAAGATGATATGGATGCAGAGATTTCAAAGAGTTAAGATATTAGTCGTGTCAGCATGTGTGTGTATTTTAATGAGTTAAAACTTAAGGCTTTGTTTAGTTTAGTACCATACCAAAAGGTTGATAGTGCCAAAACTTGGGCATGTTATAGATCCCCAAAATGTGGCCGTTGGAGGAAAATCTTTTTATCTCATGTCGGATAATCCGAAGTGACATCGGATAGTCCGATGTTTTTAGCCCCCAAGCAAGCGAGACAGAGAACGAAGTTCTGTAAAACTTTGGATACTCTGATCTATCGGATAGTCCGATGTCATGTTGGATAGTCTGATATTTTTAAGAGTAAGAACTTCATCCTCAACAGAAACTTAAGTTCTATTGAATTTCGGAGTCTCTGGATCATCGGATAGTCCGATACAACATCGGATAGTCTGACTAGACAGCAACAGGAACACTTAAGAGAAAAGATTTTGAGAACTATTGTTCAACCAATTATATGCATGTGATGTCCCTCTTAATAATACGGCATCCTAAACACAAGAAAAACAAGATTTATAAGAATTTACCATGAACACAATGCCGCTAAGTCTTATTCAACCTTCAACTCTTTTTCAACCTTCCATACATCTCAACAAACGTCATTAGTATATTTATATTTGTGTTGTCATTAACACCAAAATGAATTAGGGGTCCTAGATGCACTTTCAATTTCTCCCTTTTAGGTGATTGATGACAACACAATTAGAGACAACATTATAAGCTAGATTTTGGTTGAGCTCTAAAGATATGCTTGATATGCATAGGAGAGCTCCCCCTCAATCTTGGCAACAAATCAAAATGTCACAATATAACCACATACACATGCATATGACAGGATATATCATAAATTTGAGTAAGGATAAAGGATAAGTGCACATTATATCATCCAAGCATATAAGGTTCAACATGACATAAATATGCATAAACTTAGATACGGTCTAAAGCATGAGACTTAAAAGACTAAAAACACCAAAAAAAAAAGCACCAAAGACCCAAGATTTGCCCACCAGTTCAACTAGCCACCGATAAGGATAGGAATTTGAAAGACGGAATTTTGAGATGATTCTCCTCCTTGACATCAAGGCACCAAAAAGGAAGGGATAAGGAGGGAAATCACTCGTCATCCTCATTGGTATCCTCGTCCTCCTCACTGGAACCCTCATCGTCTTCTTCTTCCATGGGAGCTTTGCCATGAGCATCACGAGAGGAGCTCGCCTCTGCTACAAACGGATCCTCGAACACCTCTTCTTCACTCTCTTCTACCTCAGAACCATTAGGAGAGCACGGCAACTAGGAATTGCGAAGAAGAAGCTTGACCCGCCTAGTGTCCTTTCGTGCCTTACACTTCTTGGCTTGGCGGACCGAGATGGACTTGCACATGTTGAAGATAGCCTTGAAGTAGCGCAAGGAAGAGTTGGAGTCCAACTTGGTCACACTATGGGAGGTGCCGGTGTGCGAGGAAGCCCTTGTGCCACGCCTTGACTGCACAGGTGCCGCCTTAATGAGACGGACTTGGTACCCAATGTGAGGCACTTCCTTGTGAAATCTTTTCTTTGTCACAAGTTCAATCATCTTCATGATATATGGTCCATAGCCCAGTCCTCTCTTTGGCATCATGGAGATAAGGCGAATTTCTTCGAAGATGAAGTCAAACGCATCAAACAGTTGCGGCCTTGCCTTCATCTTGTGCATGATGTTCCGAGTATAGGCAAGAACGTTGCTCGCATCACCTTCCTTGGGATTGAAGGACTTTCACAGAAGCTTATTGAGGTAAGCATAGAATGGAAGGAGGCCTTTGATAGTGCCCAACTCATAGTCCACATCTTGAGACATAAAGTGAAGAGCATTAGTTTCCAATGGCTTCTCATTGTGAATCTTGTCCCGATTTTGCCTTGAACGTGCCAGGAAACCCAAGATGGCAACAAACTTGGTGTAGGACACAGAATACTTGACCCCATTAGTCAACCAATGAATTTTCTTCTCAATGTTGGGCTCGAAGTAGATGGTGGCATAAAATTGAGCAATGACCTCCTTGCACCATGGATATGGCATTCCCATTAACTCCTTTAAGTTCTGTGTGTAACAAGACTCAATGGCTTCATTCATAATGGGATCCTTCAACTCCTCCATGTACTTCCAATCAATCGACTGCATAAGAATAGCACCCTTCTTTGGTTGGATGACCGTCTCATAGTAATCCTGTTGAAAGTGATTCCAAAAGCGAAAATCTGAGGATAACTGTAGATACTTGAAAGGATCCTTCTTTCTTTCCTTCTCCACTTCAGTCCACTTTTGGTTCCACCGGATAACTCTCCTTGGATGGTTGGGATCTTTGGTTGGAGTGGAGACTAGAAAGGGACCCTCTTCTTCTTGGGCTTGCTGAGCTGCGATGTCATCTTCTAACTGAATTTCTTCCTCAAAAGTCTGAGCTGACCCTCTACTCTCGTCCCCTTGGTCCCAGTGCATGTGCGGATTTTCCTTGCGAACTTTACGTACAGGACCACTAGAGCCTTTCCCGCTAACTCTACTCCGACGAGGGGGAAGAGGAGCTCCTCGCCCCACATTTGCCACTTGGGCGGTGACCTCATCTGCCGCTTGACCTTCATAGCCGCTCTGCGAGACTCAAGCATTCTCCGTACCGCATGACGAGGTTTGGAAGTCGGTGACCGACTTTGGTCCATGGTGCCTTTGCGAGAATACACTTGACCTTTGAATTTACCCTTGATCATGAGGATACACTAATTTAGAACAGAGGATAATGAAATTAAAATGATGAGTGATAGAGAGATACGTAAGTATGAATGTAGAAGTTTCTGTTCTGGGAAAAAAAATGGATCGGATAGTTTGATTTTGTGTCGGAGAGTCCGATGTCAATCAGACACTCCGACATGAGATCAGACAGTCCGATCCCCTTTTGCCCTAGACCAAAAATTCATGATTCACACAAAATTATCCAATGGATTCAAGGGATCTTCCAGGCACTAGTTCTAGTCAGTAAAACAAGATGTTTCACCGAAGGAAATCTTATGGGGATGCTTGAGTGAAGAGATTGAAAAGTAGAAGAAAATACCTCAAAAGGTCAAAAATCACCGTGGGAAACAATGATTTGGAGAGGAGTTTAGGCTGAGGAAGCACCCCATAGTCAACGGATTCATGAATCGGAGTATCCGAAGCGAAGATTGTAGATGGCCTAGAACTAGGGTTTTGAGTGGAGAGAGAGAACAAGAGGGAGGGTAAAAGAGACGACATGAGATCAGACAGTCCGATCCCCTTTTGCCCTAGACCAAAAATTCGTGATTCACACAAAATTATCCAATGGATTCAAGGGATCTTCCAGGCACTAGTTCTAGTCAGTAAAACAAGATGTTTCACCGAAGGAAATCTTATGGGGATGCTTGAGTGAAGAGATTGAAAAGTAGAAGAAAATACCTCAAAAGGTCAAAAATCACCGTGGGAAACAATGATTTGGAGAGGAGTTTAGGCTGAGGAAGCACCCCATAGTCAACGGATTCATGAATCGGAGTATCCGAAGCGAAGATTGTAGATGGCCTAGAACTAGGGTTTTGAGTGGAGAGAGAGAACAAGAGGGAGGGTAAAAGAGATGAAGGTAAAAGAAAGTAACCCTCTGGGAGGTTAAGTCCCCTTGTGTTGACCCCCACGTCGGATAGTCTAATTTTACATTGGACTATTCGATGCGGGTTGGATTGTCTGACATTAAGTCAGACAATTCGACATGCTTTTTGGCAAATGCAGTAAGGATGGCACACACATGTAGATTTGAGGATTTTTTACGAGAGAGAATTTTATGGCTAGTCAAACACTTTGGCAATCACTTCACACATGATTTGTAAGCAAAGCAACAATCAAACTAAAGTCACATGTGAAGCAATTAGATCCGAAGATCAAAAGCAGTGAATTACCATGAGACAAGATAATTCATCCCCAAGAGAGGGAGTGTTTGAACCTATCTCAAGTTGTGCTAGGACCACCATTTATTAAAAATGAGATCCCTATGCACATAGATTCAATTTATCCTCGAAATAGTGACTTGTGTTCATCCATTAATTGAATGTCCATTTTGTCACAAAATGATATGCAACCTATTCTATCAAACAAAATGCAAGCAATAAATCAAGCCACATTCTGAGAATCCAAGATATTTAGCTCACTCCTTAACTCACAAAACCTATTTTCATCTAGTGGCTTAGTAAAGATATCCGCCAATTGTTTGTCGGTTCTCACATGTTGGATGTCTATGTCGCCTCTTGTGGAATGATCTCTCAAGAAGTAATGGCGAATATTAATGTGTTTGGTTCGGGAGTGTTGGACGGGATTGTTGGCTATCTTGATGGCAATCTCATTGTCACATAGGAGTGAAATTTTATTCACATTGAGGCCATAGTCTCTCAAGGTTTGTTTCATCCAAAGAAGTTGAGCACAACAACACCTCGCCGAGATGTATTTCTCTTCGACGGTGGATAGGGCGACGGAGTTTTGCTTCTTGGAAGACCAAGAAACAAAGGACCTACCTAAGAATTGACAAGTACCCGATGTGCTTTTCCTATCCACTTTGCATCTGGCATAATCTGTATCGGCATAACCAATGAGATTAAACCTCGCTCCCTTAGGATACCAAAGGCCAAGATTAAGTGTGTGCACTAAATATCTAAGAATTCTCTTCACGGCCACTAGATGACACTCCTTCGGTGCGGCTTAAAATCTTGCGTACATTCACACACTAAGTATGATATCGGGCCTAGATGCGCAAAGATAAAGCAAGGAGCCAATGATGGAACAGTATACCTTTTGGTCGACGTCTTTACCTTGCTCGTTGAGGTCTAAGTGCCCATTTGATGGCATGGGTGTGCGGATTGGCTTTGCATTCTCCATCTTAAACTTCTTGAGCATGTCCTTCAAATATTTTGTTTGGCAAATGAACGTTTCTTCCTTGAGTTGCTTGATTTGAAGACCGAGAAAGAACTTCAATTCACCCATCATGGACATCTCAAAGCGCTTGGTTATCATTCTACCAAACTCTTTACTAAAAGACTTGTTAGTAGAACCAAATATAATATCGTTGACATATATTTGGCACACAAGGATATCACAATCATGCCTTTTAGTAAAAAGAGTAGAATCGACCTTGCCAATCTCAAAGTCGTATTTAACAAGAAAATCACGAAGGCATTCATACCATGCTCTTGCAGCTTGCTTCAGCCCATAGAGCGTCCTGTGAAGCTTATAAACATGATTAGGATACTTTGAATCTTCAAAGCCCGGGAGTTGCTCTACATACACCAACTCGTCGATTGGACCGTTTAGGAATGCACTCTTCACGTCCATTTGGTAGAGCTTAAAATTAAGGTTAGTAGCAAAGGCTAGCAAAATGCGAATTGACTCAAGCCTAGCTACCGGCGCAAATGTTTCACCAAAATCCAAACCTTCGATTTGGGTGAACCCTTGAGCCACTAACCTTGCCTTGTTTCTTACCACCACGCCGTTTTCATCTTGCTTGTTTCGAAAGATCCACTTGGTTCTAATCACGTTTTGTTTTGGTCTCTCCGCCAATGACCATACTTCCTTTCGAGTAAAGTTGTTCAACTCTTCTTGCATGGCCATCACCCAATCCGGATCACCGAGTGCTTCTTCTACCCTTAGTGGTTCAATGGAAGACACAAAAGAGTAATGCTCACAAAAATTTGCAACTCGAGATCTAATGGATACTCCCTTGTTGATATCACCAAGTATGTTGTCGGTGGGATGATCACGTTGAATGCTTTGGTGTATCCTTGGGTGTGCAAGGTTGATTGGTGAAGATGACACGTGCACATCGCCTTCATCATGATCCAAGCTTGAGGTTGAGGGATCGTTGACTTGGGTGGAAGTGGATGGCTCAGCTTGTGTAGAGGAAGAGGCCTCATGTTGTTGTTCTCTAGGACAAACATCTCCCAAAGCCAACTTCTTGATAGCTTCGCTAGGGTCCTCCTCTTCACCTAACACATGTGAGTCAACTTGCTCTACTTGAGAGCTGTTAGTCTCATCAAATATCATATCACGCGCGATCTCAACAACGCTGGAGATTTTGTTGAAAACGCGGTATGCACACTCATTTGACCCATACCCAAGCAATAACACCTCATCCACCTTAGGAGCAAACTTTGAGGATCTTGCCTTCTTATTAAGAATGTAGCATTTACTATCAAAAACACGAAAGTAGGAGACATTGGGTTTGTTACTGATAAGAAGCTCATAGGGAGTCTTCTTAAGAAGGCGATAAAGATAGAGACGATTGATGGCGTGGCATGCGGTGTTGACGGCTTCGGCCCAAAAATGGTCCGAGTCTTATATTCATCTAACATGGTCCTTGCCATCTCGATGAGAGTCCTATTCTTTCTCTCGGCTACTCCATTTTGTTGAGGTGAATTTGGAGCCGAGAATTCATGCTTGATTCCTTCTTCATCAAGGAAACTCTCTGCGCATGTATTATTGAACTCTTTGCCGTTGTCGCTTTGAATGTTCTTGATCTTAAGCTTGAACTCATTTTGGGCTCTTCTTGCAAACTTCTTAAATATTGCTTGTGTTTCACTCTTGTCATGCAAAAAGAACACCCACGTGAAGCGTGAAAAGTCATCAACAATAATAAGACCATATTTGTTACCTCCAATGCTTAGATAAGCAATGAGTCCGAAGAGGTCCATGTGAAGAAGCTCCAACGGTCTTGTAGTAGTATTACATTCTTGGTCAGGTGATGAGCTCCAACTTGTTTCCCGGCTTGACAAGCGCTACATACCCTATTTTTCTTAAATTGCACATTGGTTAGTCCAAGGATGTGAACGCCTTTTAAAAGTTTGTGAAGATTCCTCATACCAACATGGGCTAGCCTCCGATGCCAAAGCTACCCCGTGTTGGACTTAGCCACTAAGCATGTCTCAAGTTTAGTTTTATTTGAGGTGAAATCCACAAGATAAAGCTTTCCCTTGAGAACACCCTTAAAGACTACCAAAGAATCATTCCTTCTAAACACGGTTACATCAATATCGGTGAAAAGACAATTGTAACCCATAGAACATAATTGAGAGACGGACAAGAGATTGTAGTTGAGAGATTTTACCAAAAGGACATCGGAGATGGAAAGGTCATTTGAGATTGCAATTTTACCTAATCCCATTACCTTTCCCTTTCCATCATCCCCGAAGATTATGTTGTCTTGTGAAGTGCCATTTGGATCAAGGGAGAAAAACATTGACTCTTCTCCGGTCATGTGATTTGTGCAACCACTATCAATCATCCAATTTCTTTCACCGGAGATGTATTCCTACAAGAGATCAATTTCTAGTTTTAGGTACCCATACTTGTTTGGGTCCTCTCATGTTAGTAACAAGTGCCTTAGGCACCTAAAGCACTCTCTTGATGGAAATATTCTTGCCCCTTGAGCCAACATACTTAGCTACAACACGACCATTAGCATTCTTCCTAAGAACATAAGAAGCATCAAATGAACTTGGTGAAAGCACAATCATTAGGAAGAAAACTTTTGGCCTTAACAAAGTTGTTTAGACCTTGGGGCTTCTCGAGCATCACACTTTTATCCACCTTCCCTTTAGATGGAGGAACATACCCAAGTCCTTCATGATTGAAGTTGTCCCTTTGATAGCATAGGTAGTCCTTTAGGGCCTTACTACCCATGTGGCACTTTAAAAGGTCGTTATGAAGGAGTCCCATAAGCTTCTAATTTTTTTTACAAAGCACTCAAGGATTTAGAGTTAGTAGCACAAACATTAATATCAATATCCTTGCACCTTGAGCATGGTTCATTGCTTGGGATAATCTTAGAACAAGATGTCTCGATAGGGAGAGAGACACTATTCTTTAAGTTTTCAAACCTTTCTTCAAGGGAGAGGTAAGTTTTATCCAAGATATCCACTCTCTCTTAAAGTTGTGAGTTCGCCACCTCAAGATTAACATGAGATTTTTTGGTTTACTTATAAAGCTGTACCAAAGCCTTATTTTTCTTTCTCCTTAGCAAGTTCACCCTTGAGTTTATGAGACCGCTCCTCACGAATGAGCAAAGCCTCTTGTCTCTCAAGGGTTGCATATTGATCTTTAATTCTCCCAAGCAACTCACTCAAGTACGGCAATGATTCCTTGGTTATGGACTTAAACAAATCCTCATCAACTTCCTCATCAACCTCATCTTCCCCATCACTAATAAGATCAACATTTAAAGACTTGAAAGAGAAATGTACCTTAGGCTCCTTTGCCATGAGACAAATAGGAGCATCATCATCACTTGAGTAGTTGAAGAGTGTAGGAGTAGGAGGTAATGTAGGCTTGACGGTGAATGTGACCATTCCTTCTCATCACTTGAACTTGACCCGGAATCATCGGAATCAAAGATCATCCCGAGGTGGGCTTGGCCATGTCGCTCACGCTTGCTATGCTTGTGCTTCTTCCTCTTGTCACCCTTCTTCTTTTCTTCCTTGAGGTTGGGACAATCAGGCATGAAGTGTCCGGGCTCATGGCATTCATAGAACCTCCTTGCGGAGTGCCTCCCACTTGACTTGTCGGAGGAGCACTTGGAAGAGATCCCCTTGAAGAAGTCGCTTCATCTCATGAACTTCTCAAACTTTTTGACGAAGAGTGCCATTTCTTCATCATCCTTCTTCATCTTGCTCTTGAGACTTTCTTCTTCTTCTTCTTCTTTTGCCTTTAATGCCAAGTCTTCCTTCTTAATACTTGACATTGAGCTTTGGTTGATGTATTGGATGACCTCCTTGGACTCTTACTCAAGCATGTCATGGGCAAGAATATGCCCGAGGAAATCATGAGGCGTGAGAGTCTTGTAGTCCGGACGCTCACGAATGATTGTTACCAAGGTAGAGTTTCTTGGTGTGATTGCTTGAATCATTTTCTTGACCACAACTTCATCGGTCATATCTTTAGAACCAAGACTCTTGATCTCACTGACAATCTTGCTCAATCGGTCATACATATTGCTTGAGCTCTCACCATCCAACATCACAAACCTCTCGAATTGTCCCTTGAGGATCTCCACCTTGGACTCGCGAACACTATCCGTACCTTCATGCATATTACGAAGTGTGTCCCATATCTCTTTGGCATTCTCAATGCCATCCATTCGGTTGAACTCACTTCCACTCAAAGTGCTAAGTATGGCGTTAGCGGCTTGAGCGTTTTTGTGCTCGTTCTCGTCGTCCTTCTTGGTGGGATCCTCGGGTTTCTGCAAAACATGGCCTTTTTCGACTATTCTCCAAATAGAGGGGTTAATAGATTTCAAGTGCATCTTTATCTTATGTTTCCAAGTGGCATAGCCCGTACCGTTAAAGTACGGAGCTTTGCCACTATAGGTGCTTACATAAGATGTAGATGTCATAGAAGAGTAATCAAACGGAATTTTGGCTCTAGTTGGTCCACCCTCCTTGCCTTCCCTCATTTGACCCGACATGATCTCTCCAAGCGGTTAAGCCTAATAAGGAGATTAGACTCTGATACCAATTGAAAGAGTCACTTAGGCCTAGAGGGGAGGTGAATAGGCAATTTAAAACAAAAAGCGGAAGCAAAAACTTAAACCAGGTCGGAATGTCTGATACCAGGTCGGACTATCCGATAAAAATCATATAGTCCGAAATAGGATCAGACTGTCTGACCTGCACAGAGGCACAGGTAGCTTGCAAGATCTAGAACTACTGAACAAGAGATATATGCTCAAACAGCGACTAAGCTATAGCGGCACAAAACAAGTCAACAAGTAAAGGAGGAGATAGAATGAATATCACCAAGATTTCATGCCGAAGTATTTCCCAGAGTTCAAATCCTTGAGGGGATTCTACTCTCCATTAAGGGGCTCACAAAGAGCCAGGTATTTTCCAACCCTTTCCTCTTGAGGTTGCACAAATGCACTCCTCCTTTCACTAGAGGTATCTCTTTCCTTTGGTGACGAGATCCGGCCTTCACAAACTTCTCTTGGCTCACCACAAGTAGATCAATGGCTCAAGAGCGATGCCTAGCCATCTAGGAGTCCTCAACCTCCAAGAGTAACAAAGACCACACAACCCTTGGAACAACCCTAGTGCTCAAGATCGAGTAAAGCACACACTAGGCTCCCAAACACCAAATCCATAACCACCAAGATCCAACACACCAAGAACACAGAGGGATTTGAGAGGGAGGGAAAAAGAGCTCAAAGATCCAAAACACCTTAGCACCAAGCTCAACCCAAAGTGAATGAGAATGAATGAATTGGGTAATGCTAAAGAAAGGTTAGGTGGGGGGTATTTATAGATCCCCAAAATGTGGCCGTTGGAGGGGAATCTTTTCATCCCACGTCGGATAATCCGAAGTGACATTGGATAGTCCGATGTTTTTAGCCCCCAAGCAAGCGAGACAGAGAACGAAGTTTTGTAAAACTTTGGATACTCCGATCTATTGGATTCTGATGTCATGTCGGATAATCCGATATTTTTAAGAGCAAGAACTTCATCCTCAACAGAGACTTAAGTTTCATTGAATTTTGGAGTCTCTGGATCATCGAATAGTCCGATACAACATCGAATAGTTCGATACGACATCGGATAGTCTGAATAGACAACAATAGGAACACTTAAGAGAAAAGATTTTGAGTACTAGTGTTCAACTAATTATATGCATGTGGTGTCCCTCTTAATAGTACAGCATCCTAAACTCAAGAAAAACAAGATTTACAAGAATTTACCATAAACACAATGCCGCTAAGTCTTATTCAACCTTCAACTCTTTTTCAACCTTGCATACATCTCAACAAACGTCATTAGTATATTTCTATTTGTGTTGTCATTAACACCAAAATAAATTAGGGGTTCTAGATGCACTTTTAGGGCCTTAATTTTATGGGCCAAACATGCTATTACGACTGAGGAAGTCTAGAATTGGTCCCTGGATACAGTGAACGCGAGTCACCCTAGGGGACGGGGACAGGGTGTGAAGCGTCGTCCCCACCCCCACTATCCCCGATGGTGATGATTTTTGGACCATTAGATTTCCCATGGATGGTAGATATCAACCATCCCCATGTCCTAATATGTGAATTCACCGCGGGGAATCGATGATCGGGTTCCCATTGTTATCTCTAGTCACGTCACCCATTCCAAGATCGTGGGTACCCCATACCCATTCGTCCTGCATATTCGACTAGAGATTGGAGGTGGGCCGAAGTCATAAATTATGTAAAAGACTATGACATGGGTGTAATGTTGCCTTGTATCATACGACATAGTTCATAGTTTTGGTTAGATACTATCATGTAATAGATTAGAAAACTGATGCTATATCCGGTTAGGTTTTTCTCTTTATAACTCTGCCACCCAACCTATATAAGGTGGGTAGGGAGCCCTCCAAGGACATAACATTACTTGATCGTCAGATCTTGACGATCAATATAACATTCAACAGATAGAATCCTCAAACAGGAGTAGAGTATTACCTCTCATCAAGAGGGCCTGAACCTATCTAAATCCTTGTTCCCTTTAGTCATCCACTTTTGATCTCGTGCGCTACTCTTTTTTGTTATTGTTGATATAGAACATCGATAGGAGTGCTGTGACATTCTGGCCCAATTGGGATTTGGCCTGTGTGGCCCATGAGAGCTGTGTGCATATGTTTAGTACCACCTTACTAGTTTAGCAAGAGTGAAACCAACTTATAAGGCCTCTTCCCTCCAACCATATCACTCACGGGTTAACCCTTTTACACGAAGCGGGGACGAAAGTTTAAGTGGGGTGGTATGTGTAAGTGGGCCCGCCCGTCGGATGAGCTGGCTGCGCGGTTCTGGAGGGAGAGCTGTTACAAATGGTATCAGAGCCGACCCTCGCGGTTGCGCGTACAGGTCAGTGTACGGGCATATGGCGCATGTCACATGTGGGCTCTGTGTGAGGCACATGGCATGGCATATGGCGCCGGCACTGGACGTGCGCTAAGAGGGATTGTGTTCCTGAGCATTTGTCTATATGCCTGTATGGTTATGTGGGTGAGTTGGACCGACGGGGATGTCAGGTCCTTTGAGGAGGGGTGTATGTAACATCCTGGCCCAATTGAGATTTGGCCTGTGTGGCCCATGAGCTGTGTGCACATGTTTAGTACCACCTTGCTAGTTTAGTAAGAGTGGAACCAACTTATAAGGCCTCTTTTCTACAACCATATCACTCATGGGTTAACCCTTTTACACGAAGCGAGGATGAAAGTGTAAGTGGAGTGGTATGTGTAAGTGGGCCCACCCGTCGGATGGGCTGGCTGCGCGGTTCTGGAGGGAGGGCTGTTACAAGTGCTCTCACAAAATAAATGGAGCTAGTTTTAGACTGCTCTAGAACTTCACTCCAGACCCTCCTAAAATTAAATTTATGAATTTATGATACCAAACAGGCTTTATTATTAGTAGAGTAAATTTTATTAGTGGTGCACAAATTTGTTAGATGGGTGCAATTTAATACATGAACTTGTAAAACACTTGTTTTGATGCATAAACTTGTCTAGTTTACGCGAACCATGACCAAAATAACTTAGCAAGGTTAATTTCACTAAGTTGATGTTGATTAGAATATGACATGCACATGTGTAATGAGTATGCATAAGACATACCATATTTATAATTTGATCTCTACTTTATCCTTTATCATTTAAATAGTGAATTTCATATATTTTTAACCCTTGTATCATAACTCGATTTTTATATCTTTCTCTATAATCACTATGCCTCATTCTATCTTTTTATTAAACCGAACTATGTCCAAATAACAACCTTCTCAGATATATATTTACGTAGTATCTTAAGCAACACCTAAATCAAAAAAAGATTAGTCATGTAGTATCTTTTGGCCTTAGTTCGCACGCACCAAATAAGTTCGTGCATCAAAACAAGGGTTTTACAAGTTCGTGCACCATGTTGCATCCATCTGACAAGTTCATATACCGACAATGTAATTTACTCTTATTAGTACCTTATATGAATCTCCGGCTTGGGGGCAATGTTTCCTCTCGACGGAGAGTGGCTAACACTCCGTCACTCCAACCGCATGCATGGCTGGAGGAACGTACGTAACCATGAACCATCACCAAATCACTCGAGGTTGAAGACAACAAACCAAGAAACGAGAAAGAGGACACTATACTTGGCGGCAACCGCACAAACGGCTCAAACCAACCATCAACCATCCTCCTCTCCAAAACCCACCTGCTCTTCTCCCTCACAGGCTCACAGCAAGCACACGACCGATCGCGATCCCACCACCACCACCACCGGCGGGAAGAAGCTAGCAAAGCAAACTAAACTAAAGCCATGGCGGCGGAGCCCCGTGGCGGCGTGGCCGATCAGCACGTCGTCGACGACGACGCGTCGTCGGTGGCATCGTCGACGGAGCGGGCGTTCGAGGGGGAGCCGCTGCCGTCGCTGGGGGAGACGGTGACGGCGCGGTCGGCGGCGGTGAGCGGGGTGCTCGGGGCGGTGGTGAGCGTGGTGGCGATGAGGCTGAACCTGACGTCGGGCCTCCTGCCGTCGTTGGGTGTCCCCGCGGGGCTCCTGGGTTTCTTCCTGGCGAGGGTGTGGATCCGGGCGCTGGACGTGGTGGGCGTGCCGCATCTGCCCTTCACCCGCCAGGAGAACACCCTCATCCAGACCGCCGTCGTCTCCTGCTCCACCATCGCCTTCAGCGGTATATCTCCATGTCCATTTGCTGCAATTAAACCTCATTTGAATTATTTAATCCCACTGCTTTTAATTCTATTTATCCAAATAAGTTGTAAAGTTTAATTAGTTTATGATGTTATTATAGTATTTTTCAAGACAATTCAACACATACTATTTTCTTAAGAACAAAATAATAGGGCTACTACAAAACGCTATATCGTTCTAATGGAACAGCTTATGTGTGCTGACGTAGAACGGTACCGTAGGTACCAGATAAGTACTGGATCTGATACTGTGTTACTAGACACGATATCCATAGGTATGAGACTCTGATACCTAGGTATCATGCTGATGCCACGATGACATCAGCATTATACCGTAGGTATTGTATCTGGTATCGGAGATATCAGACATGATACCTCGTAGGTATGAGATCCTGATACGTAAGTATCATGCTGATATTATCATGACGTTAGCCATTTCATAAGTATACAATTTTATAATGTTTTTGAAAAAAATAACATTAAATATTTATGACCAGAAAAAATATAGTAGTTAGTATAATAGATTAATTTGTCTTCAAACATGGAATCAATGAAAATGGGATGTGATTAGATTTTTATTTCATTGCCCCAACCAGAATTTGAACTCGGAACCTCCAAGTTCTCCTAATATATACTACTGAGTTGCGAAAACTAGCTAATATGTACACACAAAAACTTAATAAGCTAACAAAAGAAATGAGACGATTCACTTCCTTCGACAAGTGTAAATAGGGTACCAAATATTTTATATCGTTGACGTCTTACCGCTTGAATTTTACAATTTATCGTTTTTTATAATTGTGCTAATTTTAGGTGGATTTGGGACGTACATTCTTGGGATGAGCGGCAAATCGGCCACCGAGGGGCACATCGGCAGCAATGGGAGGAACGTGGAGGAGCCCAACATAGGGCGGCTCATCGCCTTCCTCTTCCTCGTCAACTTCGCCGGGCTGTTCATCATCGTGCCGCTCAGGAAGATGATGATCATCCGTCACCGGCTCACGTTTCCCAGCGGCACCGCCACCGCTCACCTCATCAACAGCTTCCACACCCCACATGGCGCCAAGCAAGCAAGGTACCCAAAAAAAAATCAGCCAAGAGAATCATGGCCAAAATTAATAATGTTTTGATCATGACAAATTAATGAGGATTGATCTGTCATGGAGAAATTGAGTTTGTGAATATTTGATTTTGTACGTTGACAGGCAGCAGGTGGTGACGCTGTTCAAGTCCCTCGGTGCAACTGTATTGTGGCCTATTTTCCAGTGGTTCTTCGCAGGAGGGAAGAACTGTGGTTTCCAGATCTTCCCCACGTTTGGCATGACGGCATATCGCCGCGGGTAAGTGAGAAGTTTGAAGTTTGCTAACCCTACCTCGCAATATTTAGACATACTCGCAGCCTTTGAAACCTCTATTTTGTCCAGATTTCGAAAATTTTGTTCAATCCCCAAAATTGTTTGGGCACTACAAAATGTAAAACTCTTTACTGCCATTGTTCATCGTCAAGCAACCAAAATAGATCACATTTCCATTGTAACCAACATTTTACGACAGGTTCTACTTCGACTTCTCGACGACCAACGTCGGCATCGGCATGATCTGCCCGCCGATGATCACCGCCTCGATGCTTGCCGGCTCCATCGTGTCGTGGGGAATTCTCTGGCCGTACATCGAGACGAAGGCCGGGAGGTGGTTCCCGGAGAACCTGGACGCCAACGACCTCGGCGGCATCATGGGCTACCGGGTGTTCGTCGGCGTGTCCATGATCCTCGCAGACGGCCTCTTCACCATCCTCTCCGCGCTGGTCCGGACTGCCTATGCCATGCGCAAGCGTCGCCGCAGAGCTTCCACGGCGTCGGCGGCGGCGCCGCCGTTCCAATGCCTCAGCGCCACCGAGCGGACCATGCAGAACTTCGACGACCGCCGGCGGGCGCAGGTGTTCCTCCGCGACAGGTTCCCCACCTGGGTCGCCATGGCGTCGTACGCCGCCCTGGCCGCCGTCTCCATCGTCGCCGTCCCGCTCCTATACCCACAGCTCCGGCACCGCCACGTCGCGGCCGCCTACGTCGCCGCGCCGATGTTCGCGTTCTGCAATGCGTACGGCGTGGGCGTCACCGACATGAACCTGTCGGCGACGTACGGCAAGATCGCCATGATGGTGTTCAGCTCCTGGGTCGGCCTTGACGGCGGCGGCGTCGTGGCAGGGCTCGCCGCGTGCGGGATCATCGTCAGCGCCGTCTCCGGCGCGTCCGATTTCATGCAGGACTTCAAGACGGGCTACCTGACGCTCACCTCCCCTCGCGCCATGCTTGTCGGCCAGGTAGCCGGCACGGCGCTCGGCTGCGTCGTCAACCCGGCAATCTTCTGGGTCTTCTACAAGGTGTACAACATGGGCGGCGGCGGCGGCGACAGCGCCGACGTCGACAGCGCCAACGCCGACGTCCCGCCCTACGCGAGGGCGTACCGCGGCATCGCCATGCTCAGCGTCAGCCGGCACGGCCTACCGGAGCACAGCGTCCTCCTCATCAAGCTCTTCTTCGCGCTGGCCCTCGCCCTGAGCTCGGCGAGGGAGGTGGCGGAGCGGAGGCGTTGGCGCGCGCTGTGGTACATCCCGAGCACGGTCGGCGTGGCCGTGGCGTTCTTCGTGCCGCCGAGGATACCCGTGGGCATGGCGGTGGGGTGCCTGGCGCTGCACGTGTGGAGGAGGCACGTCGACGCCGGCGGTGCGCGGGTGCTGTCGCCGGCGGTGGCGTCAGGGCTCATCTGCGGGGACGGGCTCGGCTCGCTGGCGTCGTCGATGCTGATGCTGCTCAGGGCGCGGCCGCCGATCTGCATCAAGTTCGTGTCTCGCTTCGAGAACCAGAAGCTGGATGGTTTCCTCGCAACACGGCACGCTTAATTATTCCTAGTCTTGTACTCCTAATATACTCCTGTTGTTTCTACTGCAAGAGCATGTGTATATGTATGATTTGGTGATTTGTACAGAAATTTTATATAGGAAGTGTGATGGCCACTCTACTGGTTTAGTTCCGGAAAATATTGATACATAGTAAGTACTTGACATCATTGGCCCTAAGTCAGAAGTTTGGTCACCTAGATTGAAACGCCAAAATGATTTCATCGTGAGAAAGATTTGGCGGGAGCAGGTTGAAATCAACAAAATTCAACGAAACCAAAATCTGAATCACAATTTTGAAGGGAAGTAGAGGTGTAGCTGGGCATGCTTCAACCCCAGCCCAAACCAAATATAATACAGTCCAAAAGAACAAGTTCACTCTAAATCCCTCAAATATGGGTACAATTTGATTCGTATCCCTTAACCATACCATATATCTTAATTCTCAAACTAATAAAACCGATGCAAAATGACTCTCTCGATGATTTTGAGAACTTTTTTTTTTTTTGCTGTCGTAACATGTTGACCTAATCCATCCTGCTGAGTCATCAATGTGAGACCCATGTATCAGCGTCCTTTTTCCTCTGTCTCTTTCCAAGATAGACGTCCACTCGTTTATTGTATGTCAACCAAATGGTCATGAAAAAAATTTAAAAAATTTAGTAAGATAGATTAATGTGTATTATATCACTCCATAAACATAAAATTTCAAATTCGACTTCTACAAGTTATAACAAAACTAACAAATTTGTTACAACTTGCAGAAGTCAAATTTGAAATTGCATGTTTGTGAAGTGATATATTATACATTAATCTATCATGTCAAATTTTTTGAATTTTTTTATAACTATTTGGTTGACATATAATAAATGAGTGGACATTCATCCAGATGATTAAAAGAGTTTCTCTGTCACTTTCCTCTCTTCTCAGTTCCTCTCCAATCAGAATTTTGTTAGAAATAATATTATTTTAATAAAAATTTTAAAAATAGAAGCTGATCAGCTAAAATCGTAAGTTTAATATAGATGGAAGGGCATGGCAGGGGGGCTATCGAACTATGCCTGTTCGATAGGTCCTACATGCACAGTGTTACAAAGTATTGCACAGTAGGAAACAGTGCGCGCCCAATGATTGTTCTTTTTTTAAAAAATTTCTTATCCCTGTCGAACAACCACGGTTCAACGGGCTGTCGAACCACAGTTGTTCGATATGTATCTCTGTCAAATTTGGTTGTTCGATGGGTGCTAAACTTACAATTTTAGTCCATCAATCTTTATTTTTGTAATTCTCTGTTAAAAAATTATTATTTCTAAGAAAAATTCCTCCAATCACATGTCCACCGGACGCAGCCAAGGGCGCGGCGCTCCCTTCCTCCGGGCGAGCTCACCCTTCCTCCGCCCCACGTCTTCGGCCTCGGCCTCCGCGGCGGCCACCTCGCCGGCGCTGGGACGGCAGCCACCTCGTTGACGCCGCCGCGGGCGGCGCTCCCTTCCTTCGCGCGAGCTCACCCTTCCTCCGCTCCGCGTCTTCAGCCTCGGCCTCCGCGGCAGCCACCTCGCCGGCGCCGGATGACTTCGAGTAGCGTGCGGCGCCTCCCCAGCACCACCATGGCGGGAGCCGGGCAGCCGGCTGGCGGCGGCCACCGCCCTCGTCCTCGTCACCGTCGTCGCCGCGGAGGTTGGACGACGCGGCCATCTGCTCGGCGAGCGTGACGCCTCGCCGCGGCGGCGGCATCAGCGCCGCCTCTATCTCCTCCTGCGCGAATCGTTCCTTGAGCACGGCGTCGAATCGGCCTCCATAGCTCAGGGATGCAGCGTCGGTTCGCCTCAGCACCACCATGCCCTCCCAGGTCACTTCGTCACGACGCCGCGCTCCCTCGCGCCGGCCACTGTCCGAGGCGAGGTGGTTTTCAGCGCGGTGGGATTCGGAGGCGAAGAAAAGGGAGCGAATGGTCGGCAGCGGCAGATGTGGGCTCCGTGTGCTTCTTCGCGATTCTTGCCGGCGATGCGCAGCGAGGCAAAACATAAGCTGGAAACATAGTCATTCTAACTGATTGATCGATATGATTCACCAGTCTTGTTCTCTTGTTCATCATGGCATACGAGTCTCTATGATTCACCAGTTGAGCCGGCTGGCTGAAATCACAGGTACTGTTAGCGGCAACCCTGTAAATTCACTCAAACTCACACTCGATCGGAGGGTAGAAGACGATGAACAGTAAAAACACCAGGTGTTCGACACGGGAATTTTGGTACTGCGTACAGAGCTTGCAGCATTTTCTGGGTTTTCTTCTCATATATAAAGCAAATTACATGCAAACTAAACAGAGGAAAAACTGGGAAGTGCCGTTGTGGCCTCTGCCATGCGCGCCAGTACACCGTGTGACGTGCGCCATCCCCCACGTCGAAGCACAGTGCGGTCTAACGCTAAAGACGCGTTCCAGACACAATTGTGGCCAGAACACACGACGCTCACGCTGCGACATGCAGACGTGCTCACGCAAAAACCGAAAACAGACGAGCTACAGTACAATACAATCTTTGGCACAGTATTAACCAAGTCTAACAATCTCCCCCTAATCCTGTCCCCGTGTGACAATCTGGACGACGCCAGCCTTGCTACGTCCGAGTGGCTTCATCAGAATGTCTGCAACCTGTACGTACGAAGGAATGAACTCAACCTCAATCTTCCTCTCCTCTATGCATTGCCTGATGAAGTGATACCTTGTATCTATGTATTTGCTTCTATCATGGAACACGGGATTCTTGCTCAGAGAGATTGCCGACTTGTTGTCGACCTTGAGGATGGCCATCTCCGGTTCAGTGCCCAGCACTTCGGCCAGCAGGCGCGCCAGCCATATGCCGAGACAAGCCGCACCAATGGTGGCGATATACTCTGCTTCACACGAGGAAAGGGCAACCACTTTCTGCTTCTGGGACTGCCACGCAATTGGGCTGGATCCAAGGAATAACATCGCTCCCGAGGTGCTTTTCCGATCATCCACATCTCCCCCCAAATCACCGTCTGAAAAACCTAGCAAGTGTGCTCCCTTTTCCCCCGAACTTGCAAAGCGGCAACCAAAGTTCACAGTACCTGCTATGTAGTGCAGAATGTGTTTCACCGCCGCGAAGTGATCGTCGTGCGGTGCCTCCATGAATTGGCTAACATAGCTGACGACGAAGGTGATGTCATCGCAGGCTGCCCACCAAGCTGTGGTACATGGTGGAGTTGACAGCCGGCCTGTCGCTGTTCTTTGTCAGCTTCAGTCTGGGCTCCATGGGAATGCAAGTCGAATTGCACTCCGTGAGGCCACCGATCTTGAGTAGCTTTTGGGCATATGCCGATTGGTTGATGGTGATGCCATCTTTGCTTTGATGCACCTCGATGCCGAGGTAGTAGCTGAGCAATCCGAGATCAAACATGCGAAACAGGGAATGCATCTCCCCTTTGAAGCTCTGAATTTTGTCAGAGTGTGCGCTGGTGATGACGAGGTTGTCGACGTAGACGCCGACGATGAGGTGCGTGCCTCCCTTACCACGCGTGTACACCACGTGCTCGATAGTGCTCCGCTTGAAACCTAGATCCTGCAAACTGGCGTCCAGCTTCGCATTCCGGGCGCGTGGGGCTTGACGGAGACCGTAGAGTGCTCGATTCAGGCGCAAAACCTTGTGAGGGTGCTCGTCGTCAGCAAAGCCTGGCAGCTTCGAGACGTATACTTCCTCCTCCAGCTCTCCGTTCAGGAAAGCGAACTTGGCGTCCATGTGATGCACAACCCACCTGAAGTGAGCCACGACGGCAGGAAGTAGTCGCATGGACTCCATCCGGGCGACGAGGGCAAAGACCTCGTCGAAGTCAATTCCCTAGCATTGCACAAAAGCCTTCGCCATGAGCTGTGCTTTGTGCTTGATGACGGCGCCGGTTTCATCGTTTTTCAGCTTGAACACCCACTTCAAGCCGATGGGGCGTTTGCCAGCCGGGAGCTTAGTGAGTGTCCAGGTCTTGTTCTTCCAGCATCGCTCGCCGCCAGTGTTCGTCCTGCTCTACTTCAGAGAGGTTGTTTGGCTCGTCGGCGGCTGCCAGGTGAAGCTCGTCCGATTCGAGCTCTACCGGCGCCAAGGTGTCGAGGATGTTTGCTACAATTTGGTAGCGACGTGGCGCGCCATGATCATCATCAGCATCTGGCGTCGTGTCTGGCGGTGACATGAACTCGACCACGGGTGTGCATGGTGAAATAGGGGTTAGAGATGCAGGCGTTCTTGGAGGCGTTTCTGGTGGCGTAGGAGGTGTCGGCGGCGTGAAGTCGTCGCCAAGGACCGGGCTTGTCGGTACAGCGCTTGTGGCCGCCTCGTAGTGGACTGTGAAAGTGTCCTCCGTGGACGCCGCTCTGGACTCGCTGGGTTCCGCCCACGGCCACGATGACGCTTCACACTACTACGAAAACAATCTTTCATGACGTTTGGAAAAACTTTTCTCTAGCGGCTACGAGGTGAAACCGCCAGCTCAAAAGATAGGGGGGTGGGGGGCTTTGGGCCGCCAATGAAAACACATCTTCGTTGGCGGCCTCCTAAAGATGGCCGCCAGCGAAGATGTAGTATCTTCTCTGGTGGTTCTTAAGAACCCGCCAGAGAAAATATTACATCTTCGCTGGCGGTAAGGTGACATGGCCCGCTAGCGAAGATTCCTACATCTTCGCTGGCGGCTCACTTAAGCCGCCGTCACCCCTACATATTTTCTATGGCGGTTCAACTCAACCGACATATGTTGATCGCCAGGGAAAATACCATCACCTATATCATCAATCCAGCTAGCAGCCATGGCATTTGAGCACGATTTTCTCTCTCTTGTGAACAAATACATAGGAGGGAAGGTTTTGATCTTCAATCTTTTGAAAGATCTACTGCACCAGAAGTTACATATACTTTCTCCTCCTCTATTTGTAAAGTTTTTTTTCATTTTTATTGGTTGTTTGTTGAGATTTTGCATAGCAAAAAGTATGTGACACGAGGGAAGAAAAATATTTTTTATTTGTTATTTGGAGCTTAAAATGGACAAACTTTGTAAGAAATATTATGCATGATCAATGTTCCATATATATATATATCTAGTTTTGATATGTTTATTTGTAGCAGATCTATATATTATTAGTTAACTGCAGAGAATGCTGAGAAGAAGAGAAAAAGAGCTAGTTTTTTATTTTTTCTAGTTGTTTGTAGTTTGTAGATTTTTGGCTAGCTTTAATTATCTTGTCTAGATTATAGTGGTTATAAATATTAATTAGTATAATTTTAATGTGACATATTATCAAAAATATATAAAGTGACGAAGTTGTACATATATTTTCGCAAATAATGCATAGATGGCGGATAGAGCATGGATGTATAGAGAGAGATACCGGTCCTCATACATTGAAGGAGTTGACATATTCATGAAAGCTGCTAAGAAGAATGCTGCATCTAAGAAGACGAAGGAAATTAGATGTCCATGCTTACATTGCAAGAATCAGAAAATTTGGATCGACCCATCTATAATCGAGCAACACTTGGTGATGCATGGATTTGTTGCACACTACACAAATTGGTCACATCATGGAGAGATCCCTAGCAAACAAGTTCCCAACCGGGCGATAGTACAGGATGAAGTGTTCAACTGGGACGAGGATTTCATGGTAGTAGCAGAAGAAAGAGAAGAGGAAGTAGAGCCCATTAATGTTGTGATGTGCACTAGAGTTCCCGACCTTCCGAAAGGTTCTGATAAACAACGATTTGGACGGAGTCGCGACACAAATCGATCCGGCTTCTTAAACGCGCACGCTCTTGAGCCCCGCAATCGCAGCACCACGTCTCCTCTGGTTATCACCCGTGTCGAAACGCGGGTGACCTCGCCGAGAAGGCTAATCCCTGTTTGCCAATCGAAGAACACAAATAAGAACGAGATAGAATACAACCAAAATTGCAGATGAATGATTAAGCTCACAAGTTGGAGTCTTACAAACCGATCTAGCGGCGAAACTGTTCTTGACAGATTAATCTAAGCAAAACCCCAAAACCTAAAGATAGCAACGACTACTAATATATGGAGTTTAGGGTCGTGCAAGCACCCCTTGACGCAACCCTAATGGGCTCCAACACGATACACGGCCCAAAGGCCCAAATACGGCGTCGCAGCGCCGGGACATATTCTGAACGTCAATTTGTTCGGTCAATTCCCGATGACTCATAAGGAATTTGGACATGGGACCAGATCCATTGGAAAGGTTATCTTCTTAGCTTTCCATCCATATAAAAAATGCCCCAATCCAAGCACGTATGCGACCTGGGCGCCCGTTTTAGTGAAGACTGGTCCTGGACTCCGAATTGCACCCGAAGTCGACTTGGAGAAGGTCTTGGTTTGGTCCCCAATCAACTTCTTTAATATTCCATGCATTCATTATGCTCGGCTTCTTTTCCTTCATCCAAGCAAGTACCTCTGCAAACGAAAACAAACAAAACTCATTGTGTAGCAACGTATGTTCAAAAATATAACAAGTAAATCTTATGTAGAACTGGTTAACCTTTGGCTGATTAATACACAAGGTAGTCATGGTTATATCCGAGCTACTTGGAGAAGGTCTTGGTTTGGTCCCCAATCAACTTCTTTGATATTCCATGCATTCATTATGCTCGGCTTCTTTTCCTTCATCCAAGCAAGTACCTCTGCATACGAAAACAAACAAAACTCATTGTGTAGCAACGTATGTTCAAAAATATAACAAGTAAATCTTATGTAGAACTGGTTAACCTTTGGCTGATTAATACATAAGGTAGTCATGGTTATATCTGAGCTAGTTGTGTCCTCATCATGTTGATGATGATGTTGGTGGCGATGATGGTCAGCATAGTATAGTTGATGATGTCGATGATGGTAATGTTTGCGTAGATGATGGTAATTTTGATTTGGAAGAGATGTTGCGTCATGCTAAACCTGAGGTTGTAGCTGGGTCCGCTCGTGGGTTGGAGAACTTTGAATCATTACAAAAGGCAACGAAGGTTCTTTTGTACGATGAGGCAAATGGTTGCATGAAGGATTTCACATTGTTGCGGACGGTGCTTGAACTTATGAGATTGAAGGCCAGAAACGGTTGGTCGGACAGTAGTTTCAACGATTTGTTGGTTCTGTTGAAGAAACTGTTTCCGCAACCCAACTCCCTGCCAACCAACACCTATCCAGCACCTATGAAGCGAAGAAGCTTATTTGCCCTTTATCTCTGGGTGTGCGAAAGATACACGCGTGTGTTAACCACTGCGTACTGTTTCGTAAAGAGTACGAGGATTTGGACAGATGCCCAACGTGCAACACTAGTCGATACAAAACAAGCCGTAGCCAGTCCGACCATCAGGATGTTACCCAAGACGAGGTAGAAGACAACAACAAGAAGAAGATCCCCCAGTTAGTCATGTGGTACCTTCCGGTGAAAGATCGATTGAAGCGTTTGTTCTCGAACCCGAGGGATGCCGAACTAATGCGCTGGCATCATGAGAAGCGGAAAAAGGATGGGACGATTCGACATCCGGCAGATGCTCGACAGTGGAAGGAATTTGACAGAAAGTACCATGAGTTTGCAGAGAACCCAAGAAATGTAAGGTTTGCATTGAGCACCGATGGAATGAATCTATTTGGTAACTTGAGCAGTTCACACAACACGTGGCCAGTACTCCTAACCATGTACAACCTCCCTACGTGGCTGTGTCAGAAAAGGAAGTATATTTTGTTGACCATCCTTGTACAGGGATCACGACAACCTGGCATTGACATGGATGTGTTTCTGGAGCCCTTGCTGGAGGATATGGCTGATCCGTGGAATCACGGGGTCCGGGTTTGGGACGAATTCATGCAGAATTACTTCACGCTTAATGCAATTATCTTTGTCACCATCAACGACTTGCCCGCACTGTTTTTCCTATCAGGACAACTTAAGGGGAAGACAGGCTGCGTTATTTGTGTTGACGGTACAGTGTACAGGTATCTTCAGGGATCGAAGAAGCTAGTGTACATGCGGCACCGATGTTACTTAAGAAAGAATCACCCGTACCGCTCCAAAGCAGAATATTTCGACAACACTGTTGAGGATGGTAATCCACCAGAACCATGGAAGGGTGATAAAGTGTTCACAATAACGAAAAAGCTCAAGGTTGTTTTTGGGAAGGCCAAAAAGAAGGAAACCAACAAGCGGAAGAGAAATGAGGCCATAGAGCTAGCAAGCGCTAGCGGGCCATTCAAGAAGCACTCCATTTTCTTTAAATACCTTCCGTACTGGCAAGATTTAGAGATATGTCATTCTATCGATGTCATGCACCTAGAGAAAAATGTCTTTGATAGCACCATGGGTACTTTACTAGACATACCTAGCAAGACAAAAGATGGGCTGAAGTCCCGTAAGGACCTCGTGAATATGCAGATAAGGAAAGAGCTTCACCCTGTAGATGTGGGTAACGGAAAAGTGTATCTTCCGCCGGCCTGCTACACCTTGACAAATGAGGAGAAAAAGGCAATGTGCAAATGCCTACGAGGGGTGAGAGTGCCTACTAGTTTCTCCTCAAACATTAAGCGACTGGTATCCATAAAGGATTTGTCATTTTCAGGCTACAATTCCCATGATTGCCATGTAATGCTCACAGTATTCCTCGCTATCGCCATCAGAGCAATCGAACCATTACACGTTAAGGTGGTCATCACAAAGTTGTGTTACTTCTTCAATGCAATCTCAGAGAGAGTAATTGATCCTGACGAGTTAGGTCCTCTCCGCACTTTCGCTATAGAGACTGTGTGCCAGCTTGAGATGTCTTTCCCACCGTCATTTTTCAATATGATGGAACACCTCATAGTTCATATTGTGCCTCAGATTATTGCACTTGGTCCCCTGTACCTGCATCAAATGTGGCCATTCGAATGGTACATGTCCATTCTAAAAGGCTACGTACGGAACCGTGCCCACCCAGAGGGATCGATGATAGAGGGATATACTACCGAGGAAGTCGTTGAGTGTTGCATTGATTACCTAAAAGAAGCGAAAGCAATTGGTTTACCGGTACCTCGACATGAAGGTAGATTATCTGGAAGAGGGACAAAAGTGCAGAAAAGAATCCACGACGATGATTACAAGAAACTGAAAGAAGCTCATTTCACTGTGCTGCAACAGCTCGCGATAGTGGAGCTGTACATAGATCAGCACCTTAAGGAATTACAAGCAATGAATACAGGGCATTCTGATGCATGGATCATGAAGCGACACAAGGCTGCCTTTACTGAATGGTTCAAGAACCTCGGCCTACCAGGTGGTGATACTACGGAGGAAAAAACTATTAAGAGGTTGGCTGACGGGCCATCAAGTGTTTACACCTCATGGCAAGCATATGATCTGAATGGGTATACATTTTATACCAAAGCGAAAGACCAGAGGAGTGCATGCCAAAACAGTGGCCTTCGAGTAGAGGCAATCGACACAACTGGACAAAAGAGCACATACTATGGATTCATAGAAGAAATCTATGAACTGGACTATGGATCGAACATGCAGATTCCACTGTTCCGGTGCCAATGGGTGAAACACCCATCTGGCGTGGTTGTCGACAATTTTGGGCTGACAATCGTCGACCTCGTCAACATAGGGCACAAGATTGACCCATGGGTACTTGCCGATCGGGCCGCTCAGGCTTTCTATGTGACTGATCCATCTCAGTTGAAGAAAGATATAGTTGTCTCGGGAAAACAAAAGATTTTGGGAGTTGATGATGTCCAAGATGTTGAGGCATATAATCTGTACGAGAACATGACACTCTTCATGGACCTTACAAACAACATTAAGGTCGCGGAAGCAATGATTGGTGATTCCCCGAAGCCATACATGAGGAATAAGGGAGTAGGGAAGAATGTCAAAGGTTAATCTACATATGTAATTATGGTGACTTAAGATGGATGATGAATTTTTGTACGGATGATTACTGACTCTTTTTGTAATTAGTTCTGTGGATATTTTTACGTTTTAGTTGTGGAAAGAAATAAATATTGAAATGGGCCAAAAGTTTTTCCTGGCGGTCGAGGACACTTCCGGCCGCCAGCGAAAAAGGTTTTTGCTGGCGGCGAGGTAAGCCGGCCGCCAGCGAAAATGGTTTTCGCTAGCGGTCCGCATAATCAGGCCGCCAGAGAAAAAGGTTTTCGCTGGCGGCGAGGTAATCCGGCCGCCAGAGAAAATTTTTTCGCTAGCGGCCCGCCTAATATGGCCGCCAGCGAAAAAGGTTTTCGCTAGCGGCGAGGTAAGCTGGCCGCCAGCGAAAATTGGTTTCGCTATATATGGGCACGCAGGAGTCTCAATTTTTCCTAAGTCCCGAAGGCGCGAAAACCCTAGAGCCACCGCTAGGATGCCGAAATTTTCAGCCGCCGCCGCCAGCAAAAACCTAGCGCCGCCGCCTCCTTTTCGCGCCAGGAGACAGGTAGCCCTCACCGCCGCCGCCTCCTCCTCACCGCCGCCCGGCTACCTCCTCACTGCCGTCGCCGGCCGCCTCCTCACCGTCCCGGCCGCCTGCTCACCGTCCCGGCCGCCTCCTCACTGCCACCGCCGGTCCTCACCGCCGTCGCCAGCCTCCTCACCGTTCCGGTAGCCTCCTCACCACCGCCGCCGGCCGTCGGCTCATCGCCGCCACGTCCTCACAGCCACCGCTGGCCGCGTCCTCACCGCCGATGGCCACCTCCTCACCGCCGATGGCCGCCTCGTCACAGCCGCCGGTGGCCGCCTCCTCACTGCCGATGGCCGCCTCCTCACAGCCGCCGACGGCCGCCTCCTCACAGCCGCCGCCTCCTCTTCTTCCTCTGCTCGCCGCCTCATCCAGGTACCCCTGTCGCTGCCTCCTCTTTTTTCCAATGAATGGAATGGATGAATGAATGAATGGATCGATGAATGGATGGATGAATCGATGAATGGATGGATCGATGATTGATTGTATGTATAGATGTATAGATGTAAAGATGAATGGATGAATCGATGAATGGATGGATTGATTGATTGTATGAATGGATGGATGAATCGATGAATGGATGGATTGATTGTGAATGGATGGATTCATCGATGAATCGATGATTGATTCTACATAGCTTGACATGCTGCTCCTTTGTAATTTTCAAATCTCTTCCTAATTCTTTTCTTCTCCCAACTTTGTAACTCCTCCATTCAATTTCTGTGCAAGATAAATTAACATGGATTTTTCTGGTAGTGGACAAAAATACCTAGATTCCATTTTATTTTGTTTCACACAAAAATTCTTTATATTTTATTCTCAGTAAAATAAACAAAGTTAGTTCAGCCGAAATTAGTTTGAATTTTTAGGAGGTCAAGACTTACTAAATAAATTCTGGAAAAATTATATTAATTCATGATAAATAGATTAGTATTTGAATAAATTATATACCCTGTACACTTTTATGTAATAAAATGCACATCTGGGAAGTGTATCCGTTTTGCCGATTAGGGTTTTGTATTAATATATAATTTGACCATTTTGACCTAATTGTTTGAGGTATCAAATGTACATATTAAATTGCACCAAAATTCCAGTGAGTTATGTATATTGAATAGCACCTACATGAATTTCCTCATGATTGTATATTGCATCAATTATTTTTAAATATTCAATGAACTTAACTGTATTTAGATGCCCTTATTTTAGATATATATTTAAATGATTATAAAATTGTATTTTGACTCGTATTCAACCAAAGATGATATTGTTAAGCTTTACACAGACAGGCACATCACTGAGCTGAGAGCTCTACTCAACGTCTCAAGTCTCAAACCCCACACACAGCATCCGATATATATCTCGATCCCCTCTTTTCTTTTTCTTCCTCTCCTTCCAAAAGCCTCATTTGCATCATAGTGTTCAGCTGTTTCTCTCCCTGCTGCTCTCTGCTCCACCATGTAAGAAGGAGCCTACAAGCACAACTACCCCTCATGACTTTTTTGTGTCTTCTTCTATTGTTCATCTCCATGTTATGTACATCTTCTCTCTGAAACACTGCTGTCTTTGTGTGTCTTGTTTATATGTGCACATATGTTGTCTTGTTTTTCAGCAATTTTTTTTTTCAAACAGTTACTCTTGGATGTGTCTGTTTGTGTAAATCTGATATTACCTGTATTTTTTTCTATGCATACATCATGCCTGCATTTTTACTAGCTCCTGTTACTTATCACAACTATCTAGCCTAATATGGATCTCCATGAACAGCTTGTTTTCTATGTCATTCTAGTACTATATAATACTACTACGCATAGACTCATTCTTGTTGTCGGCACAGTGCTCTACTTGTGTTCTATTGGCATCTTGTTGGGCTAGCTCGCTCTTGAGTTCCTGTGCTCATCATTGTGCAAACAGGAACTTGTTGATGCTGTGAATCTGTATCTTCAACAAGTTGTATATATACTAAATATTTTCCTCTTCTTCGCTATGAACTCATCAAGGAGACAAGAAGGGAGCCCCCTGGACCTGAACAATTTGCATAGTAGATGATATTGTTAAGCTTTACATTCTACTCACCATGCCTAACTCACCAAGTATTTAAATATGGGTATACTTAAGGTGAAGACTAGGGTAGGGCTTTTGTTATAAATTAATCATGCATGTATATTTGTATTCAAGACTCAAAAACATTTAAAAAGACTCAAATTACACATTACAACTTGTGTTCATGCAAATATGAGAATATCTTACATGTCGAATCATTTTGAAGAAAAACAGAAATTCTAAGTTATTTTCCTTTTTAACTCTTTTAAGAAAGATGTAACGATTCCATTCTGCATCTAATATAAACTCACCTTAAAAGGATATAAACGAAAAAACCGACCGAAGCGGAACCCTCGGGTGCCAAGGGCAAGCAACTCCACCGATGGTCGAGGAGGATATTTGCACACAAGTAGTCGCGGACGAATCACCGCTGTCAAGTTCCGGTGAGGAAGGGAGTGGATCGTATCACTCGCCGAGTGACCCCCATCCTTCTCCTGCAAGGAAGAAAAAGGGTGGGAGCGACAATGAAGAAGTCGACTCCGACTACATCCCCCGCGAACCGGTGGTACGTAACATATTATATATGATTAGTTCCGATCGTATTAAGTATATATATGGATTATAACCGATGTCACGTGAAATGCAAATATAGAAGAATGCTCCACGCCGATCTAAAAGGAAAGCCCAAGCCGCACCCGAAGCGGAAGCCGAAGCTGGAGCTGTCGTGCGTGTCTCAGCTTCAAGTAAACCCAAGAAAAGAAGGGGCGAGAGAGGGAAGAACATGTTGTTGAAAGAAGTCAGCGTGCTGACGTGGATCAGTGAGAAAGGGGAACCCCTATCACCCAAAGATTCATGTTCGAAGTATAGCAACCAATGCAGGGCGATAGTTAGGGATATCGTGGAGATCACATGGAAGGATTGGAAGAAAGTTCCTGATACTAGAAAGAACAGCTGTTGGATGTCGCTGCAAAGCAAGTTTGAGTATCCGCAAGGGACAGACGACGATGCAGCGACTGGGAGGTTCATACCGGGCCGCAGATTCTATTGCCAAGACATTCCGGATGACTATGCCAAGGTAGAGGTCCGGACGGTCAATGAGGCTCACCGGATGCACGAAATCGACATTCCAACACCCGAGGGGATTGTGTACCTTGGAGATGTCGTTGACCAGTTTGTACTGTGGCACAAGAATGATATTCAACTAGGGTCAACAGATGGAACGGATCGTCCACCAAGGATACCGGTGTCACCGTCTCGTCCACCATGGGACGAAGAACCGAGGGATCCTTCAGTTTCATCACCTCCGCAATCAGAACATCTAGTTGCATCACCTCCAAGATTAGAGCCTGCTGTTGCGTCACCTCCAATTGAAAAGGTGACAGAAGTACAATCAGGGCTTGAAAAGGAACAATCAGAAGTACAAGTTCAGGAAGTGCCTCCGGCACAGCAATCAGATCATGCACAATCAGGGCCTAAGCGGACAATGCCCAATGAACTAGACCCATCGCAACTACAGCCATCGCAACCGGAGGAACCTAAGGGTGCCGATGTGCCAGTGATGGTAAGGACACACAAGCACAAAGGAAAAAGTGAATCGAAGAAAAGATATATGATAACGGCATTCCGAGGAAGGGACAAAGATATCAAACATGCCGATTATGATGACAGAAAGTTAGCAGGCCTCAAGCAAACCATGGAAGATTATCTCAATTATATCAACTGCCCGGATGTGCCGCATGAGTTTCAGAATGGCCAACCATTCATCCATGCCTGGCAACTAACAGAAGGACCGTGGCAACTAAGGAGGTGGCATGAATGGTACATCAGGGCAAGCACCATAAAAGGCCTTTCATCGTTCACAGTTGCCGTGCAGGAGAACATCTTCTGGAGCGGGCCATGCCTATTCCAAGTCCATTTCTCCGATATGCATGCCCTCTACCGTCGGAAGAGGCTCGACGCCAATTTAGTCGGCATCTGGTGTCTGTAAGTGCATGACTGGAACGTGTCAATAAATCATTGTACCTATGTGTGTACCTAATTTGACCTTAAATTTTTTGAAGGATGAATTACGTGCAAGCCGAAGCGATGCGAAAGCCTGTCGGCTACCTAAACCCGTGCCGGATAAGCAAGCCGAACCACACCTACCTGCTAGACGAGAACAAGCTACAGGCACATGTTCAGGCGATGACGCAGCAAGAGAGGGACGCATATATAGAACAAAGGCATCAGGAAAAGATTCGCGATGTTGCTACTTATGTAGCTATAGCACTTGAATCTACGCATGACAAGGAATGTGTTTACGCGCCATACGCCTTTGAGTAAGTTTTCATATCAACTACGAGTATATACATATAATCACGGCTGGACTAACCATTTCTTTTGCAGCGACCATTGGATAGTATTTCTTCTCTATCCAAAGTACAATGAAGTCGTCGTCTTGGATTCTCTTGATAAAGATAGCAATACATATCAAGAAATGCTCAGAATTATCAATCTGTAAGTTATATGCATGGACGTTTCTTATTCTTATATATTCTCATGAAATGTTGTTATCTTTGACGAATTTAAATTAATTATCTCTACAAACAGTGCATATAAAAGGTATTACCAATAAGGCGGACAACGGAAAAACTCCAGACAACGCATAGTCATCCGCAATAAGTGGCCGGTAAGTAAATTTGGAAGCCAAACAATACTACTTAATTTTTATAAATGTATGTGTTTTTCCATTTAATTAACTAATATACTTTATAATTGATGTTGAAAGTGTCATAAGCAACCGGTGGGAACCGTACTATGCGGATATTACACCTGCGAATACCTTAAGGTCAATGGGAGATATTGCGCGAATTACGACGATGTAAGTACAAACCGTCAATACTCTTGTTTAGTTAATCGCTAACTTGCATTACTGTGAACAATTTCGTAATTTGTCATGATCTCGATCCAGCTTCCAAAAATTCCCAAGTCTGAAAGGGAGCTCGATGATAAATCCATTGAGAACATATAACGGGACATGTGCTACTTCATCCACCGTGAGTGCGCACATCAGCTTGGGAGGTTTTTCGACCACGATGGAGTTTTAGCCCTGCCGGAGAACGAATGTCTGTCTAACTGGAGCAGGAGTATAATATAGATAGGTTTCACGCGTATGTATATCGGTCGGGTTGTAAGACATTCAACTACTTGTATATGTGGTGTCGGTCCAATTCTATCTATATAGGTGCTTAGATATTGTATATATATATATATGTATATATTAATCTTCATATATTATTTCCGTGTGCATGTATATTAATCATCAATGGCGGCTGCACGAAAGAGAACATACTTTATCGATAGCTTGATTAGTTATATCATCCACGTGTGACTCTAAACTACATGAACAAAGGTAAGAAAAAAATAATATATAATATTTTTTTATAAATATTGCATCTTCGCAGGCGGGCCACGTGTCAAAAAAGGACGATGTCCTATTTTTACTGGTGGGCCATGTGTCTTTTCTAGAAACTGATGGGCTTTTTTCCTAGCGGGCCACGTGTCCAAAAAGAGTGTAAGCCGAGAAGAATATTTTCGCTGGCGGCTGTCTTAAGCCAGCGGCCAGCGAAGATATGGCTTCGCTGGCGGCTGACGTAAATTGGCCGCCATAGAAAATAGTTCTTCTCTGGCGGCCGACATAAAGAGACCGCTAGCGAAGATATTTCTTTACTGGCGGTCTATAACCGCTAGCGAAGATCTTGATCTTCACTGGCCTTTTCTTTGTGGCGGCCCAAATTGCCGCCAGCGAAGACCCAAAATGGCCGCCACGAAAAACTGTTTCCGTAGTAGTGTCATCAAACACAACGTCGCGGGTGACAAGGACGCTGTTAACTTCAAAATTTGGTAAGCTCTGAAGTCATCATCAGTCTAGAGTCAGTATCGGCCTTAGAGTTCTAGAAATTGCTGATGGAAATTATGAGTCACCAGTAGTTAAATTCTTAGTGGATTCGGTTAAGAAAATTAATCAATTAAAAGAAGCTTATCCAGAAAAGGCCGAGTTCAAGACGGATGCGGCATGGTAATTTATCTATTAATTAGGCAGAGTTAATTATTCTCTATTTTTTTAAGAAAGATTGTTTAGAGTCCAATCAGAACTTGTATCTTTAGGAAAGTCTGTGTTGTGTCTAGTAAGGACTAGTATCTACCCATGGGTATAAATATGTACACCCGAGGTCCCTGTAATTGATCTCTCGATCAATACAACTTTAGCGCATCGCCACCCTCTTTTTCAAGGTTTTATCACCGACGGAATTTGGCACCTGATATGGGGCTGCATCGTTTCGATCTCCGGCGAAGGGGTAAACCCTAAGTTTCGCTGGCACTGGCAATTGTATCGGTTATATTGGCGTTGTTCAAGACTGTATAGCTTCGATCTCTTGGATTCCTTCGGTTCGGTTGGTATAGTTGCCTACCTGATATTTCAATTCTATCTTTAATTGCATTGTGTTTAGAGACGCATCGATTTAGTTGGGCCTATCTTGTTTAGGTCTGATCTTCTGTCTTAGTCGATATATATCTACAATCACAATGTTGTTTTAAATAGATTTGTTATATCCATCACGTTAGCATAGATCTATCGACTTATCTAGTTTATTTGATTAGACGTAATCTAGAACTGTCTCGGTTGGATCCGATCTTCTATATTACTATTGATAATCTAAGTCTTGCTATGTTTATAGATTTGTGCTACGTTTTATCAGAGTGCTAGCCGATAAGTTATCTTTACATCGGACTTCCAGTCGATGTACGCTTTAACCATTGAGCCTACATTTAATACTCTATATCAATATCGGTCGATTGGTTTATTGGACATCTAATTCATTATATTAACATCGGCCGATTGGATTGTTTGTTCAAGTTCTTCCATTGTTTTTATCTAAGCGTCAAAATCTACATCGGACATATAGCCGATTGTTCAAAAACCCTATCGACATCTGCTAGTATCGCTACATCGGCTTATTGGTTGATCAACTCTTTGATCATCAATTTATTTAACTTGTCAATTGAACAATCAAATTGACTGGCACGCTGTCACGCCCCGATTTTCGATCGGGATTAAAAATTGCCTAATAATACATTTTCCAGAAATTTAATAAAAATTTAAAGCAATTTAAACAAGTGAAATTGTGAGGGAAATTAAATTTTTCTTTAAAAATCATGGTCGGAAATATTTTTGTAATATTCTCTGTGCCCTAAAGTACTCTCCAAAATTTTTCGTGAATTTTTGGAGCTAAAGAAGTAATTTTAAAGTCACAAAGATCATTTAATCAATTAAATTAATTGAAAAACAATTAAAAATGTCTCCTTTTGTTTTGGGCCGTTTCCGGCCCAAAACCCCTCTCTCTCTCCCGCGGCCCATGCGGCCTCAAGCCTCCTTCCTCTCTCCCTTCGGCCCAGCTCGGCCCGTAGCCGCGCCCGCGCCGAAGTCTGAATTGCCTCCCTCCTCCTTCCTCCGGCCGGTCAAGCCAGCAACCGCCCCGCCGCCATTTCCGCCGGCCACCACCCCACTCCGCCGCGATTTCCGGCCGCCCCCGGCCACGATCCTCCACCTCCGCGCCTATAAAACCCGCGCCCCGGGCCGCTCTCTCCCTTTTCCTCTCTTTCCGCGAGCGCGCCGCCCGGCCGCCGCCTGCCGCACCCGCGCCCCGGCCGCCTCCCGTGCTGCCGCGCGTCGCCTCCGCCGGTGCACCGCCGC